>JARQWZ010000336.1:12500-127500 GCA_033150135.1 Gobio occitaniae
TTTAATTTATCTTTTGATTTAATTAAACTTTTTTTGTCAAACAAAGTGCTGCACAACTGAGCTTTATATGGTTAAAATTAAAACATGAAGAAAAAATGTAATTTATTAAGAAACAAAACTTTAAAAAATAAAGTTTCGATCATTTATTATTATTACATTGAGAAGTATATAAATTCTACTGTACAATGATGTGTTTGTCAAGTTAGCCGGAGTTTTATTTTGACGGGTTGCCGTGAATTTGAGTTTGTATGTTTATGACGGTAGTTTTTCTCAAATTAAACAGTAAAATGCTCATAAAGTGACTCAGTGGCTCTGGAGATGACGTTCATGTCCTCATATGAGAGGCAGAGATGGAAACGTGTGACCGTCACGCGCGATTCTGAGAGTGAGTGTGTGTGTGTGTGTGTGTGTATAACATGTGTGTGTAACTTGTGTGTGACGTGTGTGTGTGTAACATGTGTGTGACGTGTGTGTGACGTGTGTGTGTGTGTGTGTGTGTGTTCGCTTCTACACACATTAGTGAGAGAATGGGCCGCTCTCAGGAGCGCGTGTGTGTGTGTGTGTGTGTGTGTGTGTTCGCTTCTACACAAATTAGTGAGAGAATGGGCCGCTCTCAGGAGCGTGTGTGTGTGTGTGTGTGTGTGTGTGTGTTCGCTTCTACACACATTAGTGAGAGAATGGGCCGCTCTCAGGAGCGTGTGTGTGTGTGTGTGTGTGTGTGTGTGTGTGTGTGTGTGTGTGTTCGCTTCTACACACATTAGAGAGAGAATGGGCCGCTCTCAGGAACGTGTGTGTGTGTGTGTGTGTGTGTTCGCTTCAACACACATTAGTGAGAGAATGGGCCGCTCTCAGGAGTGTGTTTGTGTGTGTGTGTGTTCGCTTCAACACACATTAGTGAGAGAATGGGCCGCTCTCAGGAGCGTGTGTGTGTGTGTGTGTGTGTGTGTGTGTGTGTGTTCGCTTCTACACACATTAGTGAGAGAATGGGCCGCTCTCAGGAGCTCAGAGAACCGTGATCGGTGGACACCTGTGCAATAAGTCCAAATATTATACTAAATATTCCACACTCAACTATTAGTGGTGTTATATCAAAATTAGGGATGCACCGAATCCAGGGTTCGGGTTTGGATTCGGCCGAATATTGGGCTTTTTGACTGGGATCGGTTTCTGCCGAACCTCAGAATTTGTTTCCACCGAACCCGAACACTAGGCTTGCACTATGCGCGCGCCGCTGGTCGAACGTAATGACGCCGCTGTTGAAAGTGAAAATGGAACTCATGAACAGAAAACGTGGCAGTATACTTTAAGTCAAAAGAAGGCGATTCAAGTTGAGCTACGCGTTCAATTTGCAATGCCGATTTGTCTCGTGATGACAAGGACCCTAAACAACAGCCGCTGTTAAAACATTTGCATATGAAACATCCGAGACAATATGAGTTGTGCATGAAGGAATCTACAGACAGCAGCCAAAATGTATTTTATTTTACCGTGCAAACAGCCTATAGATCTATAGATCAGATAAAATATAAATAAAATTAATAAAATATATAGGCCTACACTAAATACTTTTCACTTAAATAATTACCAAATTAAGATGACAAAACGAAAATACACTGAATCCGTAAGCTTTGAAGAACCGGAATTAGGTAAATAGGTAGATAATATACTATATCTTAACATATATAGCCTACTATTCTCTTAAAACCATCATTTCATTATTTTTACTAACCCAAATAATGATTCATCCGCTAGGTTGCACGTGAGGGGGAAAAATAGGTTCCTTCCACTTAAGAGTTGAGCTCTTTTTATTTTAATATATCTCTTAACATAAATACTATTTTCTACTTTTAAAAAAATGATTTGGTTATTTTACTAACCCAGTGTTTTGTATGTGAAGCTGTTTGACGTGAATATTCCCACAGGAGTGAAGCACAAAGCTTTGTTTAGCCTAGAAAGGAAATAATGGTCAGAGAGCACTTTTTCATTCTGTTTTGCGATCTGGATCTGGTCACTCGATTTTCCGTGAATTTGAACAATAGGCCTAGACCATTTTATCCCAATGGACATGGACATCTCGTTTCTTTTCCCAAATCTTCACTCGCGTCGCCATGTTCGCAGGGGATTATAAACGTCTGTTCCTTTCGTTTGCTTATAATTACGTCTATTATAACTATTCACATCGTTTACTGTGGGAAAGTATAAAAAACACTGTGGGACGAATACATTTTTACTTCAAATTTTTATCACAGTTAGTTCTTGTTATTAAACTTGGTAATGCGCGTCAAGTTTGGTTTATTTGAATAGCGCATTTCACACACGCCGCAGTGATTTTAGTTTCGTTTTCTCTGGCAGTGAATAATCAAACATTGCCTAAATGTCTTGACCCTGTGGAAAATAAAATACCCTCTTCAGAACTTTTACAACAAGTGTTGCTTTGCAACATCAGTAGAACATATGAAGACGAAGATATTCAAGAAGGTGTCTATTCAGTGTCCCATTCCTCTCAAAGCGCAGAGCAGTAAGCCTATATGACACATCTTTGCGGGGAAGTAGTATGAATCAAATATTTTTCTAACTAATATTTAATTTTCATATATTCTTGAGGTTACCATTATTTTCTGAAAATCGTTTTTGTTTTATAGGCTGTAGTGTGTTGTTTCACTGACGGAAGTGCTCAAATAAACACGCATGCTTATGGATGTTTCAGCCTTAAATGATTTCAAAATGTAGGCTATATATATCTGGCATAGACTACAGTAGCCTATTTAAAATAGCATATATGCATTAGTTACATTCTCAATTTAATTTACAGAGCAATCCCTGCTAAGTTTTTAGTTTAACTAATACTATAGAAGAGGATTAGTGTGTGTCGCACACAACAGACTCGCAACGGGGGCGTGGCATCACAATGGTGGCGCTCCATCTTGATGTCGGCACAACCCTAGCGCGCGCCACCTGCTCTCCGTTGGGTTGTTCTTGGAAACGACAGAGGACGACTCGGGGTAATTTTTCTATAAACCATCATGAAATAGCGCCGAGAAGAACATACACGACAATGTTTACTTTAGTAAACTTGACCAAAACAGTTAATGGTCAATAGCATCCCTACACTGCTGCGGACGTTGTTAACTTCATTAATGTGTTTACTGTGATAATGGACTGCGGATGGGAGTAGGATTCGGTATTCGGTTTCGGATTCGGCCGAATCTTAACCAGTGGATTCGGTATTCGGCCGAACCCCAAAAATCTGGATTCGGTGCATCCCTAATCAAAAGTGGAAGCGATTGGGAACAACAGCAACTCACAGAGCGGGGTCAGCGCATGCTGAGGGTCACAGAGCGGGGTCAGCACATGCTGAGGGTCACAGAGCGGGGTCAGCGCATGCTGAGGGTCACAGAGCGGGGTCAGCGCATGCTGAGGGTCACAGAGCGGGGTCAGCGCATGCTGAGGGTCACAGAGCGGGGTCAGCGCATGCTGAGGGTCACAGAGCGGGGTCAGCGCATGCTGAGGGTCACAGAGCGGGGTCAGCGCATGCTGAGGGTCACAGAGCGGGGTCAGCACATGCTGAGGGTCACAGAGCGGGGTCAGCACATGCTGAGGGTCACAGAGCGGGGTCAGCACATGCTGAGGGTCACAGAGCAGGGTCAGCGCACGCTGAGGGTCACAGAGCGGGGTCAGCGCATGCTGAGGGTCACAGAGCGGGGTCAGCGCATGCTGAGGGTCACAGAGTGGGGTCAGCGCATGCTGAGGGTCACAGAGCGGGGTCAGCACATGCTGAGGGTCACAGAGCGGGGTCAGCGCATGCTGAGGGTCACAGAGCTGGGTCAGCGCATGCTGAGGGTCACAGAGCGGGGTCAGCACATGCTGAGGGTCACAGAGCGGGGTCAGCGCATGCTGAGGGTCACAGAGCGGGGTCAGCGCATGCTGAGGGTCACAGAGTGGGGTCAGCGCATGCTGAGGGTCACAAAGCGGGGTCAGCGCATGCTGAGGGTCACAGAGCGGGGTCAGCACATGCTGAGGGTCACAGAGCGGGGTCAGCACATGCTGAGGGTCACAGAGCGGGGTCAGCACATGCTGAGGGTCACAGAAGTGGCCAACTTTCTGCAGAGTCAAGAGCTCCAGACCTCCAAACTTCTGTGGCCTTCAGATGAGCTCAAGAACAGTGTGTAGAGCTTCATGGAATGGGTTTCCATGGCCGAGCAGCTCATCCAAGCCTTAGTGCAATGTAAAGCGTGGGATGCAGTGGGGTAAAGCGCGTCGCTACTGGACTCTAGAGCAGTGAGACGTGTTCTCTGAGTGACTAATCACGCTTCTCTGTCTGACAATCCCATGGACGAGTCTGGGTTTGGCGGTTGACTTGCCTGACTGCATTGTCAGGGGGGATTATGGGGTGGGGTTGTTTTTCAGGGCTTATTAGTGTTGTGTAACAGTGTTGTGCATGTTGTGTTAGTGAGGCCAGCAGGGGGTGCTCACCCTGTGGTCTGTGTGGGTCCTAACACCCCAGTATAGTGATTGGGACACTATATTGTAACAAGCACCGTCCTTCGGATGAGACGTTAAACCGAGGTCCTGACTCTCTGTGGTCATTAAAAATCCCAGGATGTCCTTCGATAAAGAATAGGGGTGTAACCCCGGCATCCTGGCCAAATTTGCCCATTGGCCCCTCTCCATCATGGCCTCCTAATCATCCCCATATACAGATTGGCTTCATCACTCTGTCTCCTCTCCACCAATCAGCTGGTGTGTGGTGGGCGTTCTGGCGCAATATGGCTGCCGTCGCATCATCCAGGTGGATGCTGCACATTGGTGGTGGTTGAGGAGATTCCCCCTTCTATATGTAAAGCGCTTTGAGTGCCTAGAAAAGTGCTATATAAATGTAACAAATTATTATTAATTATTAATTATCATTAGTTCCAGTGAAAGGAACTCTTAACGCTTCACCAAGACATTTTGGACAATTTCATGCTCCCAACTTTGTGGGACCAGTTTGGGGACGGCCCCTTCCTGTCCCAGCATGACTGACCAGTGCACAAAGCGTCGCTCCAGTAAGACATGGATGAGCGAGTTTGGTGTGGAGGAACTTGTGTCCTGACCTCAACCCGATAAAACAGCTTTGGGATGAATTAGAGCAGAGACTGAGAGCCAGGCCTTCTTGTCCAACATCACAAATGAAGAATCCCCATAAACACACTCCTAAACCTTGAGGAAAGCCTTCCCAGAAGAGCTGAAGCTGTTAGAGTGACTCCATATTAAACCCGACGGATTAAGAATGGGATGCCCTTAAAGCTCATGTGCACATAGAGGCAGGCGTCCCAAAACTTTTGGTAAGTTAGTGTATCTCAGGATTTCAAACTTCTTAGTACCCCTAAGCAAAGAAAGAAAAAGAAGTGCCTGAAGAGCCTCACCTGTTTTATTGGTCAGTCTGAAGACGACTTTGCGGTCAGCGATGCCGCACACGTTCCTGACAGAGGCGATGCAGCTGTAGTTGGCGTAGTCCTTGGGCCTCAGGTTCTTCAACTTCAGAATCTTTGTTTCCCCCTGGAGCTCAAAACGAGAGATACAGAGAAATGTGTGCAAACGTGTGCTTCATTGTGTTCAATATAGAAAAGATGCAGCAGAACTGGATGCAAGTAGATTATTAAACACATTTACTGTCAAACATGTCAGCCAGGGCCGAAACCACCACAGGCATTGAGCAGGAGGATGATAATTAAAAAAGAAGATTATTCTTCATGCTGCTCTGTTTATTGACAAAAAATGTTTTAGGCTCGGCTGCCTCACCACTCATCAATGTCAGGATGAGTGAGAGGACCAATCAAATCAAAGAAGGCAGAGCTTCACTGTTCACAGATTACAAACATGAACTCCTGGTGATGCTTCAGTTTTAATGGTGAAAGAGTGTGAGGTAAAATAATATCAGACAATATTACGATACGTTATGATAGAAGTGTTAAAAGACCAACAGTGATGCAAACTACATGACTTTTGTGACAAATTACGCCATTTTGAACTCAATGTGATGAGACAAGAAACATTTTGTTGTTTCGTATTTTCAATATATTAGGCAATATATTGAACATGAATAAGAGTGAATTTGCGTTGTTTCTTTATTGCCATAAATCCACTTAAATCCTTTAATTATTGAATTCCAATAACAAAACGTTTTAAACAGGGTTATTATAGTAAAATAAAACATAAAAAACATTTGTGTTGCTTGAAATTAAATTGAAATGAAATCAGTGCTGGGACCGCTTCTCTTCTCCATCTACATGTCATCACTCGATCTGTCCTTCAGAAACATGGTTTCTCCATCACTGCTATCATCTAGAGCTACTGGAGTGCCTCAGGGCTCAGTACTGGGACTGCTTCTCTTCTCCATCTACATCTCATCACTAGATCTGTCCTTCAGAAACATGGTTTCTCCCATCACTGCTATCATCTAGAGCTACTGGAGTGCCTCAGGGCTCAGTGCTGGGACCGCTTCTCTTCTCCATCTACATGTCATCACTAGATCTGTCCTTCAGAAACATGGTTTCTCCATCACTGCTATCATCTAGAGCTACTGGAGTGCCTCAGGGCTCAGTACTGGGACCGCTTCTCTTCTCTGATCAATAGGATCTGCAATTCAGAAACAAGGTTTTTCTCATCACTGCTAAGCTGATGACACACAACTGTACCTCTCATTCTAATAAGACGATCAGATGATGCTCACATCTTGGCCTGCCCGACAGACATTTCTTGATGAAGCACCACCTTCAACTTTTCAACAATTTCAAGACATTGATGATTTCCTAAAGAACAGCCACTGGCTCTGCACCCCAATACCTGAATTCACAGACCTGTGCCCTCCATGTTCAAGACATGATTACGGCCTTACTGCTATCTTTTAAACGATGAGTTGACCTGCAGGAAAATGATTTGGCGTAACCCAATTTCTCATGAGGGAAGTGATGTATCGTCGCTTCAAAAACCAAGTGCCAGTTTTCACAGTGCCAGTGTTGTAGTTTGATCGCATGACCCAATTTCCCCATCAGACCCGAGTTCAAGGAGAGAGAGAGTGTGACAGAGAGCTATGAAAGTGCACCAAGATCTCTCGAACTCTGGGAAATGACTTCTACATGTGTGTGTGTGAGTGTTGTTACTGTAACCCAGAGCAGCTACGCTCTCATTTCACCACAGTACTACATGATGATGATGATGATGATGATGATGATGATGCATTAGCCACATGTTGACTACAGATAAATATTGAGCAAATATGTCACGAGCAGTGATGCATTAGAGGACTAGCAAACTAATCCATCCCTGGAGCCCAGCTGCAAGAAATCTCTCATTTCCATCTTTACTGTAACGGTATGAGCATCTGAAGATGACATTTTTCAAACTAAAGTCATTGAGCCTATGGTTAAAGATTTGGGATAGTTGTAGATTTATGCATACGATCTGGATGTTTCAGTGGTTACTGCTCCTGTACTAAGTGCACTAAATATTTCATATTAATGCATATTTAATATATGCATCTAAAACTTCCATGCATTTGGATTACACAAACGAACTAATAAACTTAATGTGATGTATATTTGTCAGTCATACATAAATGAAATATTTCTATAATTAATGTGTTTTAAATACACAATATGTAGGTTTATAGATTTATCATCCATACGTCTATCATTGAGATACTATTAGAGTTTTTATTAGTATCTTTGCAGGTTTAGTTAAAATTTTATTTGTCATTTTTAACAGTTAACAAAATAATTCGATATAGCTTTCATTAATTTTATTTCAGTTTTAGTTTTAGTTATTTTAGTACATTCACTTAAACTAAATGAAAATGAGAAATGTTTCTTTGGTTTTTAATATTATAGTTTTGACTAATATTCTGAGTTACATTCAATTAATCTTGTTATGTTTAATGATTTTTAATAGTTTTTTAAAACATCTTTATAGTTTTTATACAATTTTATTTCAGTTTTATTTTTTAGTTTAGTTTAGTAGATCAACTTAAACTCAATGAAAAAGAGAAATGTTGCTTAAATAATTTTTGTTAACGTTTTTTCATCATTTTTAATATTTTTATACATTACATTTATACATATTGATTTAAAATGAGAAATGTTGCCTTGGCAAGAAGCTGAAACTTAAATATTTTATTTTATTTTAGTTAACAACTTTTTTATGGTTTTAGTTATAGTTAACTAAAATAACCATGTTAGAATACATTTTAACTAATTGAAAATTGTTCCACAGCCATATTTGAATAATGTTCATATTTTTAACAGACTAAATTCTCACAATGAACATGATTATGTTAATTCTAATAAATGGATTTAAAAAATAGTATTATTTAAATAAAATAAAATAGATGCAAATAATAAACAATGCAATGTTTCAGAGACTTTTCCAGACAAATATGCATCATATTATGTTTGTGTTAAAATAGTGCAATTCAGATCTTAAATTTGTGTTTTGAGTGGGTTTACTAAAGGAAAATGAGAAATGTTTCTTTGGTTTTTAATATTATAGTTTTGACTAATATTCTGAGTTACATTCAATTAGTTAAAGTTTTAGTTATTTTGTTGTGTTTTATCATTCTTAATAGTTTTTTTTAAACATATTTATAGTTTTTATACATTTTTATTTCAGTTTTATTTGTATTTTTAATACATTTTTATTTCAGTTAAATTTTTTATTTTAGTTTAGTAGATCAACATAAACTCAATGAAAAAGAGAAATGTTGCTTAAATAATTTTTGTTCAAATTTTAGCCATTTTGTTGTTTTCATCATTTTTACTATTTTTATACTACAAGTTATTGATTTAAAATGAGAAATGTTGCCTTGGCAAGAAGCTGAAACTTTTTTAATATTTTATTTTATTTCAGTTCACTTTTTTTATGGTTTTAGTTATAGTTAACTAATTGGAAAATTGTTCCACAGCCATATTTTACTAATGTTCATATTGTTAACAGACTAAATTCTCACAGAATTGTGTGATATAAAGTCAGAATTGTGTGATAGTCAGATTTGAATTGTGTGATATAAAGTCAGAACTATGTGTATAAAGTCAAAAAAAGAGAAAAAAAGGAAAAGAAGGGGAAAAAAAGAAAAAAAATAGCCTTTTTGACAATGACTTGTGTTTATAAATAGCCCCTTTCTTTTTTAAATTTTTTGTTTTGTTTTTGTTATTAACTTTTGTATTTTGACTACATTTGTAATTACATGTATGTGTAAACTCTCTTACCCCTACGAGAGTTTTGTATTTTACTGTTTTTTGTCAATAAAAAAAAATAAAAAAAAAAACAGACTAAACTCTCACAATGAACATGATTATGTTAATTCTAATAAATGCATTTTAAAAAATAGTATTATTTAACTAAAATAAAATAGATGCAAATAATAAACAATGCAATGTTTCAGAGACTTTTCCTGACAAATATGCATCATATTGCACTGTGTAATGCAAGTTTATATGCAATTCAGATCTTAAATTTAGGCCTACATGTGTTTTGAGTGGGTTTACCAAATGAAAATGACAGATAAACAGCCACTAAACAAAAAACACAGTGCATGAAGGACGTGTTTGCTGCACATTATATGATGAACTCCTCAAAGTATGAGAAATGCATGAGTAAGACGGTAGCGCGACAGCTTTCATCAGCGCCGCGAGTTCATCATTAATCTGTATCTCATTATCGTTCCACGGCCAATCCATTCACTGCGACGCGACCGAGCTGCGTTCCTCATTTCAAAGCCAACCTTTGGAATTTTAATTTGCGGGAACGATATCGTGCTTATCGTGTTTCGCCGCCGCATTACGGCTCTGAGACGCAGGGGGTCTTTAGGCCCATCGGTCCTGGAGGCTTGTAAAGCATCTCCCCATCTGAGCGAGACACAGAGCGGCTGGCTTTGATGTGGCGTCCCACTCATCACAGTAGATTATAATATCAGACAGATAGCGCTGCGCCAGTCCTCGCAACTAAGAGCTTCCCTGGCTTTCATATTCCGGCGATCATTCACCCTCTCCCCAAACGTAATTTCATTAGGCGGACGTCGCCACCTCTGTCTGTGTCTGCCTGATATCGGCGCTCGCTGTCAAGCTCCTGATGGGAAACCAATTGGAATAAAAAATCCTCAAACGAGATCAGAGAGACAGAAAGAATGAACGTGTCTAAGTAGGAGGAGTGTGTGTACGTATGCTGAAGAATAACGCGAACTTTGACGTTTATGTGTTTGATTATTATACGCATACACTCACCTAAAGGATTATTAGGATCACCTGTTCAATTTCTCATTAATGCAATTATCTAGTCAACCAATCACATGGCAGTGTCTTCAGTGCATTTAGGGGTGTGGTCCTGGTCAAGACAATCTCCTGAACTCCACACTGAATGTCGGAATGGGAAAGAAAGGAGATTTAAGCAATTTTGAGCGTGGCATGGTTGTTGGTGCCAGACGGGCCGGTCTGAGTATTTCACAATTTGCGAATTTGGGCCGACTGATTCAAGCTGATAGAAGAGCAACTTTGACTGAAATAACCACTCGTTACAACCGAGGTCTGCAGCAAAGCATTTGTGAAGCCACAACACACACAACCTTGAGGCGGATGAGCTACAACAGCAGAAGACCCCACCGGGTACCACTCATCTCCACTACAAATAGGAAAAAGAGGCGACAATTTGCACCAGCTCACCAAAATTGGACAGTCGAAGACTGGAAAAATGTTGCCTGGTCTGATGAGTCTGGATTTCTGTTGAGACATTCAGATGGTAGAGTCAGAATTTGGCGTAAACAGAATGAGAACATGGATCCATCATGCCTTGTTCCCACTGTGCAGGCTGGTGGTGGTGGTGTAATGGTGTGGGGGATGTTTTCTTGGCACACTTTAGGCCCCTTAGTGCCAATTGGGCATGGTTTAAATGCCACGGCCTACCTGAGCATTGTTTCTGCCCATGTCCATCCCTTTATGAGCACCATGTCCCCATCCTCTGATGGCTACTTCCAGCAGGATAATGCACCGTCACAAAGCTCCAGTCATTTCAAACTGGTTTCTTGAACATGGCAATGAGTTCACTGGACTAAAATGGCCCCACAGTCTCCAGATCTCAACCCAATAGAGCATCTTTGGGATGTGGTGGAACGGGAGCTTCGTGCCCTGGATGTGCATCCCACAAATCTCCATCAACTGCAGATGCTCTCCTATCAATATGGGCCAACATTTCTAAAGAATGCTTTCAGCAGCTTGTTGAGTCAATGCCACGTAGAATTAAGGCAGTTCTGAAGGCGAAAGGTTCAAACACAGTATTAGTGTGTGTTCCTAATAATCCTTTAGGTGAGTGTATATCTGCATTCTAAGAAAAAAAAGGTTCTGGAACATGAAAGGTTTATTAAATTGGTTTTAATTCACTTTTAATTTATATTACATTTCGTTAATTAAACAGCTCGTAAACATACCTTATGAAATAACCTGTTAAACATGAACGTATTATGCAATCATTTAAGACATTTCTCCTTTTATAGAACTTTTTTGGCGTAAAGTGTTCTTTAAAATTGAGTCGAGACCCTAGAGTTCTATATAGAACCTTTTTGACATAAAGTGTTCTTTAAAATTGAGTCGAGACCCTAGAGTTCTATATAGAACCTTTTTGACTTAAAACGTTCTATAAAATTGAGTCGAGAACCCTAGAGTTCTATATAGAACCTTTTTTGCATAAAGCGTTCTTTAAAATTGAGTCGAGAACCCTAGAGTTCTATATAGAACCTTTTTGACATAAAGCATTCTTTAAAATTGAGTCGAGAACCCTAGAGTTCTATATATAACCTTTTTGGCATAAAGTGTTCTTTAAAATTGAGTCGAGAATCCTAGAGTTCTATATAGAACCTTTTTGCCGTAAATTGTTCTTTAAAATTGAGTCGAGAACCCTAGAGTTCTATATAGAACCTTTTTTGCTTACACTTTATATTGATAGACATTCTAACAATTATAAATAACTTTGCAACTACATGTTCTACTAACCCATAGCACAACGGTCTACTAATGCTCTAATGAGAGTGAGTGACATGTAGTTGTAGTTCCCTTTCGTTCAGTCACTACGACGTACGTTAGTGACTAACGAATGGGGGTTTCGCTTAGAAGCCAATCATCTTCTTCGTATTCAACAGCGCCCAATGGCAGTGCCAATGCCATGGGCATACGGAATTTGCATGCGTAACTCCGCCCCACCTCGTGGGTATATAAGGAAGTACGCTGGCAACATCGCATTATGTTTCTACTTTGGAGCCAAGAGTATCTCTTCACTCCTTCAAGCCTGAATTCTGAAGTCTTCTCTTCAGTCTTCGAGACGAGCGGTTCTCCAGGGTGTTGGTGTGACGGCGCGTTCCAGCGATCTCATGCTGCCTGCCTGCTGATCTGTGCAGTGATCTGCAACAGCTGTGTGTGTGTTTCCCTGGGCGCTTCGGCACTCTGCAGAGCTTTCCTCTCACAAAAAGAGCTTGCGCGTGGCACGTCTTTTTCAAGACGGTTCGCCCGTGCACTTCCGGGTGCGATCGATCTCCGTTGCTGTCTATGGGCACATTCACTGCTCGATGTGTTTGGGCTTCAGCACGTTCGGGCAGTGATTGTGGATGTGTCATGTTCCCTCTGCGGGAACGTGACCATCGCGATGTCGCGGTCGAGACTCAGTGATCTCCGTGAGGAGAGAGAGTCCCCTCTGCCACACCCCAATCTACCGTCTCCGAGAGAGGTGGTACTTTGGCTGGTGGCCAGGGTGACCTGAGTGCGGTGCCGTGGTATTAAGAACCCCGACGATCATTCCTCGGGCCACGCCCCCTCTTGCACATTGCTTAGACCCGCGAGTGTTGGACTGAAACAGCGGCCCGTCTCTGACGCCTCGTTCGTTTTGTTCACGCTCCAGATAGCAGTGAGATATCGATCGCCGCATCCCAAGGTGGGCTGGAGTCCTTTGGGGATGACGATTAGGTTGTGCTCCGCCCCCGGGTGTGTCAGCACTGCCTGATCCGACCTAAGGTTGACAGCCATGTTATCTCGGGCAGCCACTGGTCTCGCGCTGGTGTGGAACTCCGCCCAGTTGCGAGTGCTCGTGGTTGCGCGATTGGTTTTTGGGGACGGCACCCGACAGCTGTTGGGCCCCGCCCCCAATGCCTTTCGCTCCTGAGGTGCATGAGGAGGTCACGCGGTCCCGGAAGTCCCCGTGCTTCCCGCGATCGTTTGGTGGCCTCCTCCGCCTTCTCTGCCCTTGGTGGGGCCGCGGCCAAGGGTACACTGGGGCCCCCTCACCCCCACTGTTGAGCTCTCTGTTGCGCACTAAGGTGTCCACGGAGGGCTTGACGTGGCGTGGTGTGGCTGTCCTAAGCACCCTCCCAAAGCCTGTGGGCTCGTCTACTTCGGTGGCGTGGTCCTGCAGAGCTACGGGCAGGCCGCCGCCCCTTTGCACATGCACAAGGGTGGAGCCGACCCAGGGCTCTTCAATGAGCTGCGTGCCGCAACTGACCCCGCCCCCGGGCGGTGAAGGTGGCCACACGCTCCCTGGGTCGGGCGATGTCCACAGCTGTGGTCCGGGAGAACACCTGGCCTTACCTGGCGATGTGGAGGATGTTGAGCGGGCCCGTCTCCTCAACTCACCCATATCCCAGGCTGGCCTCTTCGGTGGCGCGGCTGAGAACTGCGCCCAACGGTTCTCGGCCGCCCCTGAGCAGACTGAGGCTGTAACACGTACTGCCCCGGCGGCCAGCTGCTGCACCCAGCCGCCGGCTCAGTCGCCTCGGTCTGCTCGCCACCGAGGGCGCCCTCCCTCCTCCCGCCCAGCCCCCGCAGCAGCTTTCACCTGGGCCGCGCCGTGGAGGTGGTTGAGGATGACGCCCAGTCCGCTCCCCAGACTGGTTAAACGCCAGGCTGGAGGTGGACAACTCAGAGATGGGTTCCAGTTCTTTCCAGGGGATGGTAGCAGGGCCTCTCCTTCCCCCGGTGGAGGGCCGGGGGAGAATCCTTCTGCTGCTGGCCCTCGGGCTAGCAGCGCTTGGAAAGAACTCATGTTCCTGTCTCTGAGGATCCAGAGACCGGTGATGGCAGTGTGTGCCGCCTCCGGGCCGCGCCACTCTCGTCCCTCTCTCTCGCCAGCCTCCTCTCAGAGCAGACCCCAGTGGAACGTGCGTCCTTCCCTGGTCTCCTCTGTCAGGACGCAGCAGTTAACCGTGCCCCCGCACCGGGACGCCCAACAGCCTCCCATGTCCGGGCCGGTAACGCTGCCTCGCTGCCCCACCCTGGGTACGTCTGTGGTCCGATTGACCCCGCTGGTGCAGTTCCTGGGAGTCTGGCTTCAGCTTCCAGGACTTTTCCGCTAGGTCGCGAAGACCGTCAGGCACGGCTACGCGATTCAGTTCGCGCAGGTTCCTCCCCGCTCTGGGGAGGCTGCCCGCTATGATGGGGCCCATCCCCTGTCATACGTGCGGAGGTTGTCACCCTACTGGCGAAGGGTGCGATCGAGCCTGTCCCTCCAGCCGAAGTGAAGTCCGGCTTCTCAGCCCTTGCTTCATAGTACCCTAGGAAACCGGTGGGTTATGGCCAATCCTGGATCTACCCGTCTTGAACCGATCCTTCTCCGGCTTCCGTTCAGGATGTCGGTAGCGAACGCCTCTTTGGACGCGTTCGTCCGGTAGATTGGTTGCAGCGATCGACCTGAAGGACGCTTACTTCATGTCTCCTTCCTCGACGCGGACCGTTCCTACGGTTTGCTTCGAGGGGCGGACATTCAGTACGCAGTCCCCCCATTCGGGCAGCTCTGTCCCCTCGTGACTCTACGTAGTCTATCGAGGCAGCCCTTGCGCCACTCGGCAGCACGGGGTTCGCACCCTGAACTACTTCGATGACTGGCTCTTAATGGGTCACTCTCGTAAGCAGGTCTGCGGACACAGAGTCCAAGTGCTCCAGCACTTAGCCCGTCTGGGCCTTCGGGTCGACTGGGAGAAGAGCGACTCTGCCCCGTGCAGAGGATCTCCTTTCTCAGTGTGGTTTCCAACTCGGTCGCAGGTGCGTGCTGCTTACCAGCGAGCGCGCACATAGTCTCTGCTGACTTGCCTTCGTCTATTCGAGGGCGAGAATGCGGTCCCACTGAAGCTATTTCAGGGGCTCCTGGGGCATATGGCATCTGCAGCCGCGGTGACGCCGCTCGGATTGCTACATATGAGACCGCTTCAGCACTGGCTACGCGATCGAGTCCCGAGATGGGCATGGCGGTCTAGCACGCTCCGGGTACAAGTGACTCGGGCCTGCTTATAGACTCTCACCCCGTGGTCGAACCTCAAGTTTCTACGGACCGGTGTGTCCTTAGAACGAGTTTCCAGGCATCTTGTTGTATCAACAGATGCATCATCCACGGGCTGGGGTGCCATGTGCAATGGACAAGCAGCCGCGGGCTCCTGGACAGGACCCCAGCGCCTTCTGCATGTCAATTGCCTCGAGTTACTGGCAGTACGGTTCGCCCTGCACCGCTTCCGAGCGTTGCTGAAGGGTCAACATGTACTAGTCAGGACAGACAACACGGCCTTAGTAGCGTACATCGTTCACCAGGGCGGTCTCCGCTCCCGCCGTATGTCTCAACTCGCCCGCCATCTCGTTTTATGGAGTCAGAAGCATCTGAGGTCCCTTCATGCTGTCCACATCCCGGGAGTCCTGAACCGTGCAGCCTACGAGCTCTCACGGCTTCAGCCACTTCCTGGAGTATGGAGACTCCATCCCCAGACGGTCCAGCTGATATGGGAACGGTTCGGCGACGCACAGGTAGACCTGTTGCCTCCCAGGACTCTTCCCATTGCTCCCTGTATTATTCCCTGACCTATGGTCGGCACGGATGCACTGGCGCACAGCTGGTCGTCGGGGCTCCGCAATTTTGCGTTTCCCCCAGTGAGCCTTCTCGCACAGGTTCTGTGCAAGATCAGGGAGGACAAGGAGCAGGTCATTTTGGTCGCCCCGTTGGCACGGCCGGACCTGGTTCTCAGAACTGCTACTCCTTGCGACAGCCCCTCCCTGGCCTATTCCTCTGAGTCAAGACCTTCTCACTCAGAGACGGGGCACCCCTTGGCACCCGCGTCCAGCGTTCTGGAAGCTCCACGTGTGGCTTCTGGACGGGACGCGGCTGGTTTGAGTAGCCCTCCACCTGCGGTGGCCGCTACCATCACTTCCGCTAGGGCAGAGTCTACACGACACCTCTATGCGTTGAAGTGGGACCTCTTCGTCACATGGTGCTCTTCCCGCCAGGAAAACCCCTGGAAATGCCCGATCGGATCTGTGCTTCGTTTCTCCAGGAGGGGGTGGGACGAAGGCTGTCTCCTTCCACCCTTAAGTGTACGTGGCCGCAATATCTGCCTACCACGATCTCCTGGGAGACAATAAGGTAAGTAGCAGCACGACCTGATCATCAGGTTCCTGAGGGGGGCGAGGAGACTGAATCCTCCTCGCTCTCCTCTCGTTCCCTCTTGGGACCTCTCAGTAGTCTTAAGTGCTCTGTAGAGGCCTCCCTTTGAGCCTTTGTGGTCGGCTGAGTTTAATCTCTTGTCTATTAAGACGGCTCTGCTGACCGCATTGGCCTCGCTTAAGAGGGTCGGGGACCTGCAAGCATTTTCGGTTGACGAAGTGTGCCTTGAGTTCGGGCCGGCTAACTCTCACGTGATCCTGAGACCCCGGCCCCGATATGTGCCCAAGGTTCCCACCACTCCGTTCCGAGATCAGGTGGTGAACCTGCAAGCGCTGCCTTTGGAGGAGGCAGACCCAGCCTTGGCATTGCTCTGTCCAGTACGCGCTCTCCGCGCCTACGTAGACATGACGCAGTGTTTCAGAACCTCAGACCAGCTCTTTGTCTGTTATGGTGGAGAGCGGAAGGGAAGTGCTCTCTCAAAGCAGAGGTTGTCTCACTGGGTGGTGGACACCATTGTTTTGGCTTACCAGCAGCAAGGTCGACCATGTCCCCTTGGTGTGAGGGCACACTCCACCCGGAGTGTGGCCTCCTCTTGGGCTCTAGCGCATGGCGCCTCGCTAACAGACATCTGCAGAGCTGCAGGCTGGGCGACACCCAACACATTCGCCAGATTCTACAATCTCCGAGTGGAGCCAGTGTCCGACTATGTACTCGCCCCTACGGGTGGCCGGTATGGACCAGGCTCAGGTGTCTTCGCTTGCTCGCCATTCCACTCCCAGGACTGGATACGTGCGATATTTTCCTCAGGTGAGCTCCCCGAGAGCCCTGAGCTCCTCCAGCACTGCTTACGCCGACATCAGTTCAGTCTGCCCTTTCGAGCCCAGACCCTCATGTCCGGCCAGGTGCTCCGTGTGCATGGCTCCCCTCCGGCGACCCCCACACGAGTATTCCCACCGTAAGCCTCCGCAGTGAGCAGGTGTCTTTCCCTTGGCAAGTCCCTGCCACCCCTAGGGTTAAAAATCCACCTTCGGCTGGTACCCTAGAGATCTTCCATATGCAGCCCTTAGCGGGTCATATGTGTATTCTCTAAGTCCTCCCCACGGGTAGGCATCTTGGCATTCCCTCACTGGGATATGCTTCCCAGTGTACCTTGGTAATCCTGTGATAAGTGGGAGTCCTAGGGCCTTAAGTGGCGGGATCTCACACTTACGCAGGGCACTGGATGACAGCTGAGTGGCGTTGTTGTATAGGATCCCCCATTCGTTAGTCACTAACGTACGTCGTAGTGACTGAACGAAAGGGAACGTCTCGGTTACGTATGTAACCCTCGTTCCCTGAGGAGGGAACGGAGACGTACGTTTCCTTGCCACGTCAGCTGTGCTGCCTGGAACGCGGAGTTCAGTCTTGGCTCCTGCAGCAGTAACATAATACGATGTTGCCAGCGTACTTCCTTATATACCCACGAGGTGGGGCGGAGTTACGCATGCAAATTCCGCATGCCCATGGCATTGGCACTGCCATTGGGCGCTGTTGAATACGAAGAAGATGATTGGCTTCTAAGCGAAACCCCCATTCGTTAGACACTAACGTACGTCTCCGTTCCCTCCTCAGGGAACGAGGGTTACATACGTAACCGAGACGTTACTCATAGTTAGTAGAACGTCTAAATTGGATTATCAAAAAATACAGTGCTTTTTTTCTAAAAAAACAAAACAAAACAATAATCATAATAATCAATAAACAGATCTCAAAAGATCACAACACAGGGAACGTTCTGTCAAGGTTCTCTCAAAGTTATGAACAAATGTTCTTTAAAAAAAAATCCCCGTAAAATGTACGGTAAAAAAAACGGCAGCTGTGGTTGCCAGAACTTTACCGTAAAAAATACGGCTGTAACTTTTTAGGTTTTTAGGGACAGCACCATATAATTTAAAGGTTTATAATGTAATAATTACGGTTAAAACTTTTTTATTTTAAAGTTTTATTTTAACAATTTAAAGGTTTATATTGTAATGATTATGTTTACACTGTAAACAATTTACGGTAAAAAAACATATTTCATTAACGGAAATAATGTTAAATTACCAACCTATTGAAATACTAATATCTGTTATGTATCTTTGATATATATACGAACAACCACCAATCACAGTGGAGATGAGAATCACGTGATGAATCAAAGCTCATCACAAGCAGCTTTTAAGAGGACAATAATAATATATAGAAGAGCTCAGTGTCATTCACACAAACACTAAACACTGGTAAAACTTACATTTTAAAAATGCAATAAATATTAATTTAACAACATCAGATGTAACATAAAACCCTAATGTACATAACTAATTAGAAAAAACAAAGAAGAAACATAGTTATTGCAGTGGAAATACATCAAATGCGAAGTGTCACGCAGGGAATTCTGGGAATGTCAATTTACGGGTTTTCACTGTAAATTACACGATAACTTGCTCTTTTTCACTTCCAAAAACAGTAAATTGAACGGTATTTTACTGTAAAATTAAATGAAATGTAAGGTTAGATCTATTACAGTTATTCACTGTATATAGTACGGAAACTTTCTGTTAACCAATGAACTGTTTTTCACCGTAGCATTTTTACAGTAAAATACCGTTAAAATCACAATCATTTTTTACAGTAACGTTAATATAAAGTTATCCGGTCTTTAATAATGCTCTCATTATTTATACATCAATCATGGAATGTTGTTTTGAAACATTGTATTTGGATGTTTTACATTTTTTAAATGTTACTACTTGTTTCGGAATGTGCATTTTAGAAGAAAAAAAAGGACATTTTGAACATTCAAGAACAGGACGAAATAAAGATCTCTTAATTGCAACAAAACACGGCGTGAGCGAGCCTGGATGTTCAGCTCCTCCCGATAAAGAGAAACAGACAGACAGGACGAGTGTGAGGACGACAGGCAGGCGATTACGCCGCGGCTATAGCTGTTCTCATGACAACTACAGTGGAAAAAACACCAGCTCCTGACGGCTTCAAAAGCGTTCTTTAAAATTGAGTCGAGAACCCTAGAGTGCAATATTGAACCTTTTTGGTGTAAAGTGTTCTTTAAAATTGAGTCGAGAACCCTAGAGTTCTATATAGAACCTTTTTGGCATAAAGCGTTCTTTAAAATTGAGTCGAGAACCCTAGAGTTCTATATAGAACATTTTTAGCATAAAGCGTTCTTTAAAATTGAGTCGAGAACCCTAGAGTTCTTTATAGAACCTTTTTGGCATAAAGTGTTCTTTAAAATTGAGTCGAGAACCTTAGAGTTCTATATAGAACCTTTTTGGCATAAAGTGTTCTTTAAAATTGAGTCGAGATCCGTAGAGTTCTATATAGAACCTTTTTGGCATAAAGCGTTCTTTAAAATTGAGTCGAGAACCCTAGAGTTCTATATAGAACCTTTTTGGCATAAAGCGTTCTTTAAAATTGAGTCGAGAACCCTAGAGTTCTTTATAGAACCTTTTTGGCATAAAGTGTTCTTTAAAATGGAGTCGAGAACCTTGGAGTTCTATATAGAACCTATTGTGCTTACACTTTATATTTATATTGATTAAATAACTTTGCAATGAGAGTGAGTGACATGTAGTTGTAGTTACTCCTTGTTAGTAGAACGTCTAAATTGGACTATCAAAAAAAAGTGCTTTTTTTCTAAAAAAAACTAAACAAAACAATTATCATAATAATCAATAAACAGAATTCAAAAGATCACAACACAGGGAACATTCTGTCAAGGTTCTCTCAAAGTTATGAACAAATGTTCTTCTTGTAACGTTAATATAAAGTTATCCGGTTTTTAATAATGTTCTCATTATTTATACATCAATCATGGAATGTTGTTTTGAAACATTGTATTTGGATGTTTTACATTTTTTAAATGTTACTACTTGTTTCGGAATGTGCATTTTAGAAGAAAAAAAAGGACATTTTGAACAATCAAGAACAGGACGAAATAAAGATCTCTTAATTGCAACAAAAAAGCGTGAGCGAGCCTGGATGTTCAGCTCCTCCTGATAAAGAGAAACAGACAGACAGGACGAGTGTGAGGACGACAGGCCGATGATTACGCCGCGGCCATAGCTGTTCTCATGACAACTACAGCGGAAACAACACCAGCTCCTGACGGCTTAAAAAGCGTTCTTTAAAATTGAGTCGAGAACCCTAGAGTGCAATATTGAACCTTTTTGGTGTAAAGTGTTCTTTAAAATTGAGTCGAGAACCCTAGAGTTCTATATAGAAACTTTTTGGCATAAAGCGTTCTTTAAAATTGAGTCAAGAACCCTAGAGTTCTATATAGAACCTTTTTGGCATAAAGTGTTCTTTAAAATTGAGTCGAGAACCCTAGAGTTCTATATAGAACCTTTTTGGCATAAAGTGTTCTTTAAAATTGAGTCGAGAACCCTAGAGTTCTATATAGAACCTTTTTGGCATAAAGTGTTCTTTAAAATTGAGTCGAGACCCTAGAGTTCTATAGAGAACCTTTTTTGGCAAAAAGCCTTCTTTAAAATTGAGTCGAGAAACCTAGAGTTCTATATAGAACCTTTTTGGCATAAAGTGTTCTTTAAAATTGAGTCGAGATCCCTAGAGTTCTATATAGAACCTTTTTTGGCATAAAGCCTTCTTTAAAATTGAGTCGAGAAACCTAGAGTTCTATATAGAACATTTTTGGCATAAAGTGTTCTTTAAAATTGAGTCGAGAACCCTAGAGTTCTTTATAGAACCTTTTTGGCATAAAGTGTTCTTTAAAATGGAGTCGAGAACCTTGGAGTTCTATATAGAACCTATTGTGCTTACACTTTATATTTATATTGATTAAATAACTTTGCAATGAGAGTGAGTGACATGTAGTTGTAGTTACTCCTTGTTAGTAGAACGTCTAAATTGGACTATCAAAAAAAAGTGCTTTTTTTCTAAAAAAAACTAAACAAAACAATTATCATAATAATCAATAAACAGAATTCAAAAGATCACAACACAGGGAACATTCTGTCAAGGTTCTCTCAAAGTTATGAACAAATGTTCTTCTTGTAACGTTAATATAAAGTTATCCGGTTTTTAATAATGTTCTCATTATTTATACATCAATCATGGAATGTTGTTTTGAAACATTGTATTTGGATGTTTTACATTTTTTAAATGTTACTACTTGTTTCGGAATGTGCATTTTAGAAGAAAAAAAAGGACATTTTGAACAATCAAGAACAGGACGAAATAAAGATCTCTTAATTGCAATAAAAAAGCGTGAGCGAGCCTGGATGTTCAGCTCCTCCTGATAAAGAGAAACAGACAGACAGGACGAGTGAGAGGACGACAGGCCGATGATTACGCCGCGGCCATAGCTGTTCTCATGACAACTACAGCGGAAACAACACCAGCTCCTGACAGCTTAAAAAGCGTTCTTTAAAATTGAGTCGAGAACCCTAGAGTGCAATATTGAACCTTTTTGGTGTAAAGTGTTCTTTAAAATTGAGTCGAGAACCCTAGAGTTCTATATAGAAACTTTTTGGCATAAAGCGTTCTTTAAAATTGAGTCAAGAACCCTAGAGTTCTATATAGAACCTTATTGGCATAAAGTGTTCTTTAAAATTGAGTCGAGAACCCTAGAGTTCTATATAGAACCTTTTTGGCATAAAGTGTTCTTTAAAATTGAGTCGAGAACCCTAGAGTTCTATATAGAACCTTTTTGGCATAAAGTGTTCTTTAAAATTGAGTCGAGACCCTAGAGTTCTATAGAGAACCTTTTTTGGCAAAAAGCCTTCTTTAAATTGAGTCGAGAAACCTAGAGTTCTATATAGAACCTTTTTGGCATAAAGTGTTCTTTAAAATTGAGTCGAGATCCCTAGAGTTCTATATAGAACCTTTTTTGGCATAAAGCCTTCTTTAAAATTGAGTCGAGAAACCTAGAGTTCTATATAGAACATTTTTGGCATAAAGTGTTCTTCAAAATTGAGTCGAGACCCTAGAGTTCAATAGAGAACCTTTTTTGGCAAAAAGCCTTCTTTAAAATTGAGTCGAGAAACCTAGAGTTCCCTTTCGAAAGGGAACTCGCGCTGCGTCAGCTTCGACGCAACGGGGGAACGCCTTCGGCGTGACAGGTGCCTGAAATCACATTGAATCACGTCAATCCTATTGACCGGCGACAGCCTATGATGTCATCAAGGTGCGACCACGAAGTATATAAGGGAGCCTTGCCAACATGACAGTATCTCTTCGTCTTCAGTGACTGTTTTGCCTGTATCCTGGAAGCGTCAAATACGAATACCAGCCAAATGAAGTGTACTGAGAAGCAGCGTCACTTCCGCAGGTGCGCAGAGCCGTGTACCAGGTATCTTACACCTGATGACACTCACTCGCTCTGTGTATACTGTCTGGGGGAAGAGCATGCACGGGAGGTTCTCGAGGGGGCCTCCTGTGCGAATTGTGAGCGTCTTCCGATGAGAACGCTCCGCTCTCGTTTGGCTCTCTTCTCGAGGGGAGAGAGTTCAGCAGCTGGGAGCGGCCCCGCTCGCGCTGAGGCCGAGCGGCGGCTTCAATCCTGGGGCTCCCAGCTGGATCTGGCTCGTCGTCTGGAGACTGGTGTAGTGCTTGCAGACAACGAGCTAGATCGCGAGGGGCAGACTTCGGAGGAGGAGCGGGATCTAAGCTCCTCCTCCTCGTCTGTTGCTCTTCCAGTGGAGCAGAGGATGGTTGAGGAGTCGAGTGAAGTGCTCGAGGCTGAGGCTACTCAACCACCTTGTCCCATGTATGGGGAGCTGGTGGAGGTTATGGAGCGCGCCGTGGGCAGACTGCAGCTGCCTTGGCGGCGCGCTAGGAGAGATGATGTTCGTCTGAGTAGACTAGATGACCGTTATCTCCCCGCCCATGACCAGCCAGCTCCCGGGAGTCTTCCATTTTTTCCTGATCTCCATTATGAGATCGCGAAAGGATGGAAGAAGCCCTATTCAGCCCGGATCCACCGGCGTCAGCGGGCTAATTTTGCTGACGTCGAGGGATTACCGGAAGCTGGATATGTGTCGCTGCCGCCCGTTGACGAGACGTTCGCAAACTACCTCGCTTCCGGGCGGCCGTCGACACTAAGGGCTCCCACCCGGCCGTCAGATCCCCTTAGGACAATATCACGTCTGAACGGCAGGGCATACATGTCGGCGGGTCATGCCGCGGCGGCTTTACACACGATGGGCGTGTTACAAGCCTACCAGGCAGATCTGCTGAGGGACCTCGACCAGGGGGATGGACCAACCCCTGACGCGGTGGCCGAGTTGCGCCGCACCACGGATCTCTCTCTTAGGGCCACCAAACAAACAGCGTTCGCCATCCGTCGTTCGATGGCGGCGATGGTGGCCACAGAGAGACATCTGTGGTTGAACCTGGCGGACATCGCGGGGAAAGAGAGAGCCTTTCTCCTCGATGCCCCAGTCTCGCCTTCTGAACTGTTCGGCACCTCCGTAGAGGCGGTGGTGGATAAGTTCAGGCAGGCGAGGGCGCGCTCGGCAGCATTTAAAACATGCATCCCGCGGAGGTCCGGGACCGCACCCAGGCAGTCGGGTGTCCCTGGCTCGTCCCAGCCTGAGGGCCGGAGACAGGAACAGAGAGCCAGTGTTGCCTCTCGAGCGCCCCCACAGAGAACTACGGCGCAGAGGAGGCGGGACACCCGCTACAAAAAGAGGAAGGAAGTTGGAGCTGGCAACCGGGGCCAGCATAGGCAGCGGACTCCACCCCGAGGGGACGCAGGTGAACGCTGCCTCTTCCCTTCCTCTGGTTTTTCCCCGGGCGCTTTTACATCAGGCCAGTGGGCCTATGATGAGCAGAAAATGTAAGAATTCTGACGGCCCGCCTGGTTCGGTTGTGAGAGCGCCCCCCTCAGGACGGCGGGCGGATACTAGCCAAGGCTGGCTGGAAGCACCGCTGGGAGCGATTGGTGAGTCCCCTCTCTGAGGGTGAAACATTTCAAACTATGTTTTTCAGAACTCCTTTACCTTCGCTCGCCTGAGAGGTTTTTCTGGGGAAAATTTGGATCACCGCTGGATCTTCGCAGGGCCTGCAGCTCCCCGTGAGTAAGCTAAGAACGATCTTCTTTGCAACATTATGATGGTTGTGTGTGAATACTTCACTTTTTGGCTAGAGAGTTTGCTGCCTCTCCGTGCTATGTTTCCCCATTATGTGGTAACTGTATTGCGCTCTCGCCTGAGGGCATGTAGCGTAGGGGGCGAGCTATGTTTTTCCTAGCATAAAGTGGAAAGTAGCTGAAGACTGGGTACGCGCTAATGCACGAGCTGTAGTGAGATCTGCGCCCAGCTCTGCGGGGCTTTGGGAAAAAGGTTTTTGGGGCCTCATTGTGTATTGTTAGAGGTGATAATATTTCTCTCCCGGGCCCTGAGTAGATCTAGTGCGGACTAATGTCGCACCACTTGGCCTAGGCTTTGTCAAGGATGGGGGCGTTCCCTTCTAATGAAGTTGGTCGCCTCTAGCCTGTCCTTTTATTAAGAACATGGCGTTGTTTATGCATCCTTGTTTCAGCCTCCTCTTGTTACAGAGTCGTCCGGCCAAGGCCCGCCCCCTTCTCTGCGTTCTGGGGTCAAGTGTAATGCAGACGAGGTGTTGCAGGAGACAGCGACTTTGCCAGTGGTCGTGCGGTGGAATTAAGCGTCTTTCGCCGGTTTTGCGACTAGACTTTATCTGCTGTTTCCGCCTTTCGGAGCTTGGTGGCCCCCATCTGCTGGCGGCCCCCGGCCTCCTCCTGGAGGACGGTTCGGCCGGCGGATTTCATATTTCTGTGATATTTTCCCTTGCTTTATGTCTCTGCTCCACCTCCTTTAGGGCCCGGGTCGAGCTGAACATCGGATAATCCTTCTGTCTGTACGGTTCTGGTCGGATGCTCCCCTGAGGCCCGAGCATTGCCAATGGCTGACGCCCTCGCACTTATGTTGGCCGCTGCATGGAAAGTAGGCAGCCGCCCCTATGCAGGTGACGTAAGTTGTACTCCCCTCGCTTTAGAGGGTCTTTGTTTAAGCACTTCCGCTGAGTACACTGCTGTTGGCAATGTGATTAGGTCCATGTTTGTAGGCGCTGCCCGAGAGACTGCGCCGTCCTGGGGGCCCTAGGACACGGCGAAGCAGTTGTACCTAGCTGCCTCTGGGATGGAGCCAGCCCCAGGTGTGGGCATAGGAGCCAGCTGGTCGTGAGTGGCCAGCTTGGGCGGTCTGGGCAGTTGGACTTCAAGACAGGTAGTAGGCGCTAACCGGCCTCCTTGCAGGAAAGTCCCGACACCATGGCCCACGTGTGGGCCTCGGAGGCTCTTCTCCACCGGTGTCGACGTCAGCAGTGACCCGTCATTTGGCCCTGGGGATGAGTCCCCAGGTGTTAACTGGATTTCCAGGCCTTCGTCAGCAGCAGACAGCTGCCGTCAGCCCAGGTAGCAGCAGCCAGCCTTCTTAAAGTCTCGGCAGGGCCTTGGAATCTGCAGACCCCCTATTCGGGGGGGTAGGTCCTGCCAGGCCTCCCTGAGGGGTAGGCTCCCGGTCTGGGTTACCTTCGCTCAGGAGCTAGGCCCTGTTTGGCCTCCCTGAGAGCCTGCTGTGGTCAGCACGCACTGCCTGGTCTCCCCCGAGGGGGCACCATAGGCATCAAGTCCCTCGACGGTTGGCACGAGCTGCTAAATAGGTGGTAGGCGTTCCTGGGCCCCAGTCACTGTTTAACTAGCACGAGTGCTAGTAGGTAGTAGGCCTCATCCGGCCTCCCTGAGTGACCCCCTTGGAGGGAGAAAGCGCAGAGAAGCGCTACGGACGGCATGTTCTGCTACTAGGTGGAGGCATTGCGCCTCCCTGGAATCGTCCCCTGGTCCCCAGGTTCGGTAACGGAGCGTAGCATGGGTTGCTATCAGGAAAAGCTGCACGGGCTTCCCTGAGGGGATTCGCTTGGAGTAGTAGGCCCACGTGGCCTCCTCTGAGGGCACGCTCTGGTCTCGTGATTTTCTGGAGGGGTCCAGTCACTGAGCAGAGGCCGGCTCCCCGGCCGCTGTGGTGAGCGTAAAGTGCCATGAGCAGGCACGTTCTGCTGTCAGACGGTAGGCATGGTACCTCCCTGAGAGCGAGCTCCCGGTCCCCAGTCGCTGTGGTGAGCATGAAGTGCTATGAGTAGCACGTTCAGCTAGGCTGTGAGTGCCCGATATCTTTGCAGTTGGTAGGCCTGCTTGGCCTCCCTGATAGAGCGAGTCCCTGGTCTTCCCAGCTACCTCGAGGGCTAGCACGACTGTGATCAGGTATCAGGCCCGTTTGGCCTTCCTGAGGACGAGCGCTGCTGTTGGATGCGCAAGCGGTCTGTACAGGTTACCAGGTGGAGGCCTCTCTCGGCCTCCCTGGGGGACGAGTTCCCCAGGCGGGAACACACAACTGGCTTTATGCTGACAGCTAGTGGCCACCCGCTATCAGGCGCCGGTCTCTGGCCGTTTGCGAGACCTGAAGGCGGTGTTCTTACCCTAGCACGACGAGGTGTCACTGCGGCTATGCGGTCCATGCAGGAGCGGGACCTTCATAGTCTGCCTACGGCATGGTTTCCTACCGGGCACGCTTATGAGCTCCTCTCAAGTGAGGGTCTGCTATGAGCTTACGGCTGCCTGGCGCTGATTTATGGTTGTAGGCCCCTCGAGGCCTCCCTGGTATATCAGCCTGTAAGGCCCTTTGGCCTCCTAAGCACGTTTTAAAGTAAGTGCTTGGTAGATCCGAGGATTGAGCGGCTTGACTCCCCTCGCTAGCAAGGGTCTTATAGCACTTCGCTGAGCGCTGCTCTCCGGGATAACCCGTCTCTGAGGTCCGGCTAGTGGATGACACTGCCTTTTTTGCAGCACCCTAGCGGGATGTCTCTTCGGAGGCGAGTACCAGAGGCTCTGTACTGTACAGACAGGGTTGACAGTATTACGTGTCCCATAGCAGACTGGGTCACCAGGTCAGGTCTCCCTGGTGGCATTCGGTGAAAACCTCCCGAATAGTGGCTGGCATAGGGTTCCCTCGTAGTTCCCTTGCCACGCTCCCTTAAAGGAACCCCTTCTAAGTCGAATGGGTTGGTTCCAGGCCTTTGAGCAAGACCTGGGGAGGAACTCATGTGTGTGAAGGTTTCCTTCTCAGGAGATAAGCTTGGGCTATGACCGTAGGGAGCGCTGTCACTGACAGCCTAAACGTGACCAGAAGGGGAGTGGTTCAGGCATTTCAGCAGAATTTGCTTGTCTTGACAGTTGTCACTGCCAGTGGGCATGCACTCCCGTCGGCATGGCGGCGTGGGTATATCGTTCCCCGTAGCGTCGAAGCTGACGCAGCGCGAGTTCCCTTTCGAAAGGGAACGTCTCAGGTTACGAATGTAACCATTGTTCCCTGAGAACAGGGAACGAGACGCTGCGTCGCTGTGCCATGCCGCAGGGCCTGCCTGCCGAAAAACAGTCCCTTCAGACGAGTAGATACTGTCATGTTGGCAAGGCTCCCTTATATACTTCCTGGTCGCACCTTGATGACATCATAGGCTGTCGCCGGTCAATAGGATTGACGTGATTCAATGTGATTTCAGGCACCTGTCACGCCGGAGGCGTTCCCCCGTAGCGTCGAAGCTGACGCAGCGTCTCGTTCCCTGTTCTCAGGGAACAATGGTTACATTCGTAACCTGAGACGTTCTATATAGAACATTTTTGGCATAAAGTGTTCTTTAAAATTGAGTCGAGACCCTAGAGTTCTATAGAGAACCTTTTTTGGCATAAAGCCTTCTTTAAAATTGAGTCGAGAACCCTAGAGTTCTATATAGGACCTTTTTGGTGTAAAGCGTTCTTTAAAACTGAGTCGAGATCCCTAGAGTTCTATATAGAACCTTTTTTGCTTACACTTTATATTGATAGACATTCTATCAATTATAAATAACTTTGCAACGACATGTCTACGTGTGTAACGTTAATATAAAGTTATCCGGTCTTTAATAATGTTCTCATTATTTATACATCAATCATGGAATGTTGTTTTGAAACATTGTATTTGGATGTTTTACATTTTTTAAATGTTACTACTTGTTTCGGAATGTGCATTTTCGAAGAAAAAAAAGGACATTTTGAACATTCAAGAACAGGACGAAATAAAGATCTCTTAATTGCAACAAAACACGGCGTGAGCGAGCCTGGATGTTCAGCTCCTCCCGATAAAGAGAAACAGACAGACAGGACGAGTGTGAGGACGACAGGCCGATGATTACGCCGCGGCCATAGCTGTTCTCATGACAACTACAGCGGAAACAACACCAGCTCCTGACGGCTTCACTGACACACGTTCTCTTTTCTCGCCGGCCTGAAGCGCGTGCGAAATGGTGAGATGGCGAATGCAAAAAGGCTTCAGATCTGCTGAGGAAGAGCTGACTATCACCTCGTGCTGGTTTACATTCACACTGCTAACAGTCCTCACACACTCTTGCCACAACTAATTAAAGTCTAATTCCAGTTCAGCTACACAACAATATTTACAGTTGAATATAAATGTTTACTTTGTACCCCAACCAACAATGTAACACTTGATTTCTTGGACTTGAAAAATCCAGTAAAATATTACTCCAGTGTAAAACAGCTGCTTAGCATATATATGATGTTCTTGTTTTCTATCTTCCAGGTCAGAAAAACAATAATTTTCTGACTCCATTGGCGGATATTTGTTCTTGTTTTAAGCACAAACTCACTTCATTTTGACGCATTTTTCCCAAACAAGACTTAATCAGTCATTTTGCTTCTCCAGTAAATGTATCTTGCTTTGAGAACGTTTAGATGTTTGTACTGGAAAACAATAGTAGGGGTTATTTGTAACACGCATGTTTTAACCCTTTCCACACAGATTGACGAAACTTAGTGTATTTACTAGTTGCCATATCAAAATTATTAAGAGAAAAAATAGCGCCAAAATTAAAACATCTCTGGAAGATATCACTGAACATGTATTTAACCATAGCAAAAGTACATTTCTTACTTAAGTTTAGATTTCATCACTTTCATCTCATTTTTTGTGTTTATTTAAAATAAGACAAATCTGATATTATTGTAATCTTATATCTGTTATTTAACAGTTGAGATGTTCTTTAATGCGGATCTAACAGCAGAAGACACGAGCCGCGGGTTTAAATCCCATTGCGTTACAATGAGCCCCTGTTAGAAATGCCATTATATTCTAAACTTTTATGAATTCTTTTGAGAAACCATGAGAAAAGGGCGAATAATGACTGAGAGTTAATGTTCAGAAATTATTAATTATTATTATGTTTTGAACTCTGCTGTTTAGCTGTATTTAGCGATGTGTTTGTAGTCAAACTCAAAAATGCTTATATTTTTAATGATTAAAAAATAAAAAATTTAACTTTTTAAAATACAATAATGGTATTTTGTTGACAAAATATTTTAGTTTGTCTTGGATATTTTTTTGATAATATAAGGTAACATTTTAAGTAGGGCTGTCAAAAGATTAATCGCGATTAATCGCATCCAAAATAAAAGTTTGTGTTTACATAATATATGTGTGTGTACTGTGTTAATTATTATTTATATATAAATACACACACAAGCATGTATATATTTAAGAAAAAAATATTATTTTTTATATATTATATATATTTTTAATATTATTATTATTTTTTTTTATATATATTTTAAATATTATATATAAAACATTTATATTTATATATATTATAGATTATATAAATGTATATACAGTATATACATGCAAATATTTCTTAAATATATACATGAATGTGTGTGTATTTATATATAAATAATAATTAACAGAGTACACACACATATATTATGTAAACACAAACTTATATTTTGGATGCGATTAATCGCGATTAATCTTTTGACAGCCCTAATTTTAAGCTGTTATTTGGTCATGTTATAATGTACTCCACCTATGGGGCATGTTGTCACATTTCACTTCCATTCTTTCGGGGTAAATAAAGAAAAAAGTATACATTGCTATATAGCACCTTAGTCAAAGAACCGGTGAAGAACCGGTGAAGAACCGCTGAAGCACCAAAATTGGTGCTATATAGCACTAAAAAAGGTTCCCCTATGATTACGAGCCAAGAACCATTTTTGGTGCTATATAGAACCTTTTTTTTTTGTGTATTTAGCGATGTGTTTCTTGTCAAACTCAAAAATGCTTTTATTTTTAATGATTAAAAAATGCCATAATTTTATTTTAAAAAGTTAAAAATTGTATTTTGTTGTCAAAATATTTTAGTTTGTCTTGTATATTTTTTGATTATATCAGAGAACATTTTAAGCTGTTATTTGGTCGTGTTACAATTAGGGCTGGGTTTCGATTCAAATTTCAAGAATCGATTCGATTCCGATTCTCAAGATCTTGAATCGATTATCATTATTCGATTCGATTCGATTCGATCCGATCTTCGAGATTTAAATAAGTGTTTTTTAAGAAAGCATTTTTTTCCAGCTGTTACCTGAATTACAGGACTATAGTTCCCTTTCAGTCGGTCACGTTCGACGTACGTCGGAACTGACCGACGAATTGGGATCTGTCTTCAGAGACCAGTCTACTTCGAGTGTATTAGAAACGAGCCAATTGTATTGGCATGCGGTCCACGCACCGCCCCGCACCGCGGGTATAAACACGGAAGTGGAGTACCGCATATTGCTTTTAACTTCGGAGCCGAACGGTTTGCTGTATCAAGCTGTTTCTGCGAAGAGTTTTTAAACGAGTCTCGAGGAGGATCGCTCTCTTACCTGGGTGCTGGTGTGACGGCGCGAGTCAGCGAGCGGCCGCTGCAACATACACTTGTTCCTGTGTTGGTTGGCTGGGCGTTTCCGTTCTTGAGTGCTCACATGCAGGCTTGCAATCGGACTGCTGTGAGCCGCGGTCATCTCCCTGAGCGCTTCAGCACTTCTAAAAGAGCATTTCCTTCTAAAAAGAGCTACACGGTTTGACCCTGCGTCTTTTTCAAGATGTCATTCAAACCGTGTGTTTCTGGATGCGGTTGTTTCCTGTCCTCATTTGACGGCCACGATCTCTCTCGCATATAAACATGTGAGATTGCGTTCGTGGGTGATCCGCGTTCTCCCAGGAGAACGTGGTCACGTCGGCGCGTTGTTCGGGCTCGAGCGTTCAGCGCGCCGTGTGCCGTCTGGCGCCGGCTGACAGCGGGGGTTGCCACGGCAACCCAGCGCGTCACTCGGTCCTCTGGTGCGCGGTCGAGACTGTGATACCTCAAACGGGGTTGAGTCCCATTGCTTATTCCCCGATCTAGTTCCTTTTCTGGTGCACCGGAAAAGGTCTACTTTGGCTAATAAGTCTTGGTGGCCTGAGGATTATAGTGGGGCTTCCCCGCCGGGTACATTCCCCGTGGGCCCCCACTCCTCTATCGCATCACAAGCATGCTGAGACTTTGTTTGTGGGTGGTTCATGTTCCCTTATGAGAACATGACCACGTCGGCGCGTTGTTCACCGTGCCTCTTTCTTGGAGGCTTGAGTGTTCAGCGCGCCGTGTGCCGTCAAGTCGGACGGCCACGCTCATTGTCTCACATGCCTGCTGGTAGCTTACGGATGGGATTGCTGGTCCTTTTTTGAAAAAAGGGGGGATCTAGCGTTTCATTTGGGGCTCTGGCGGAGGACAGATGTCAATTGCTGCATCGGAGAGAGGGCTGTTATGCGCTGGAAATGATGATGCTGAGTTTCTCACTATAATAGTGTGCTCATGCTGAATCAGATTCAGAGTTGACAGCCATGCTTTCTGGGGTGGCTGCCCAGATGTGCATTGGAAAAACTTAGCAGTGTGGAACTATTTGGTGCCAAAATATGGAACGCCAAAAGGGCCATAATGTTTAAGTTTTTTCCCTCTCTCACTGCCCTCTGTCCTGCATGCACGAGGGTAGTCCCGACCCAGGGGTTATGCAGGAACTGCGTGTTGTGATGGACCTCGCCCTCCGGGTGACGGAAGTCACTGCACGCTCCCTGGGTCAGGCGATGTCCACACTAGTGGTCCAGAAAGCTGGGGCTAACCTGGCAGATATGCGTGAGCCCGACAAAGTTCGGTTCCTCAACGCCCCTGTCTGTCAGGCTGGCCTCTTCGGCGACGTCATCGAGAACTGCAGAAGCAGTTCTTGGTGGCCCAGAAGCAGATGGAGGTAAAAAATTATTTAAAAAATAAAATAAAAATAAAAAATAAAAAATTTCCTGCCACGACGACCAGCTGCTGCCTCCACCCAGTCGTCGTCCGCAGCACCTCCATCTGCTTGTCGCCGAGGGTGTCTCCCTGCGTCCGCCTCCGCCCCTGCTAAGCCAAGCAGCAGCCTCCACCCAGGCAGCAGGTGGCCGGGCGCAAGGGAGGCGCCCAACCCGTCCAGGGTCCCGCAAAGTCCGCTGGCAAGCACAAGGGCAAGCGGCCCTGAAACGGGCAGCCCAGTAAGAGGGGAACTGCTCAGGGAGTCGGTGTCCGCACCCCTCCCTCCCCCGGAGGAGGACCGGGGGGAGAATATATTTTTCGGTTTCGGTCCTGCCGCTGGCTCTCCGGAGTCCAGCGGTACCCACGTTCTCAGAGCAGTTTCCTTTGTCCCTGGGCCCAGAGAGGCTCAAGCCGGCTGTGTGCGACGCCCCCGGGCCTTGCCACTCCTGGCTTCCCCTCTCTTCTTCGCCAGGGGGTAGTGTGAGGCTAGAGGACGCCCCCGGGCCTTCTCTCCCACACACTGCCCCACCCTGGAACGATCAGACCCACTCCGGGTCGCCTCCGGGCCGTCCGGGTTGGGTCTGAGCGTTCCACCTCGCTGCCCCACCCCGGGTACGTCTGTGGTGCCATTGGTCCCGCTTGCACGGCTTCTGGGGGCCTGGCTAAGAGAGCCCCCAGACCGTCTCGCTGGCTCATCCGTACTATCAGACTCGGCTACGCGACTCAGTTCGCGTACCGGCCTCCCAAGCACAAGGGCATCCTCTTCACCTCCATGCGGAGCAGTGATGCCCATGTCTTGCGGTCAGAGATCGATGTCCTACTGGCGAAGGACGCGGTCGAGCCGGTTCCTCCAGCCGATATGAAGTCGGGGTTCTACAGCCCCTACTTCATTGTACCCAAGAAAGGCGGTGGGTTACGGCCAATCTTGGACCTGCGTGTTCTGAAACGGGCCCTGCACAAGCTTCCGTTCAGAATGCAAATGCAGAAATGCATTTTCGAATGCATCCGTCCCCAAGACTGGTTTGCAGCGATCGACCTGAAGGACGCGTACTTTCATGTCTCTATTCTCCCTCGACACAGACCGTTCTTATGCTTTGCGTTCGAGGGGAAGGCATATCAGTACAAAGTCTTGCCCTTCGGGCTGTCCCTGTCGCCCCGCGTCTTTACGAAAGTCGTGGAGGCAGCCATTGTTCCACTCCGAGAACACGGCGTTCGCATTCTCAACTATCTCGACGACTGGCTTATACTCGCCCAGTCTCGGGAGCAGTTGTGCGAACACAGGGACCTGGTGCTCCGTCACCTCAGCCTGTTGGGCCTTCGGGTCAACCGAGAATAGAGCAAACTCTGTCCCACGCAGAGGATCTCTTATCTCGGCGTGGAGCTGGATTCGGTCAATCGGACTGCGCGCCTCACAGAGGAACGAGTCCAGTCAGTGTTGAACTGCTTGAATACATTCAAGAGCAGGACGGCGGTCCCACTGAAATTCTTTCAGAGGCTCCTGGGCATATGGCATCTGCAGCCGCGGTAACGCCGCTCGGATTGCTTCATATGAGACCGCTTCAGCGCTGGCTACACGACCGAGTCCCGAGGTGGGCGTGGCAGAGCGGCCAGTATCGGGACCCAGTTACCCCGTACTGTCGCCAAACCTTCAACCCTTGGTCCGACCCCTCGTTCTTACGGGCCGGAGTGCCCTTAAGACAGGTGTCCAGGCATGTTGTGGTATTCACAGGTGCCTCAGCCACGGGTTGGGGGCCACGTACAACGGGCATGCAGTCTCGGGTCTGTGGACGGGGCCCCAGCTGCATTGGCATATCAATTGCCTGGAGTTAATGGCAGTACGTCTTGCGCTAAGTCGCTTCAAGAAGCTGCTTCAGCACAAACACGTACTGGTCCGCACGGACAGCACTCCGGCCGTTGCGTACATCAACCGTCAGGGTGGTCTGCGCTCCCGTCGCATGCTCCAACTCGCCCGCCACCTCCTCCTGTGGAGTCAGAAGCATCTGAGGTCGCTTCGTGCCATTCACATCCCAGGTGTGCTGAACCAGACAGCTGACAAGCTCTCTCGTCAGTGTCCACTTCCGGGAGAGTGGCGACTCCACCCCCGGAGCGTCCAGCTGATATGGGACCTTTTCGGAGCCGCACAGGTAGACCTGTTTGCCACTCCGGACTCGTCCCATTGCCAGTGGTACTATTCCCTTAACGGGGGTGCCCTCGGCACAGATGCACTGGCGCACAGCTGGCCCCGGGACCTACGCAAATATGCGTTTTCCCCAGTGAGCCTTCTAGCACAGACTCTGTGCAAGTTCAGGGAGGACGAGGAGCAGGTCTTGCTAGTTGCGCCCTACTGGCCCAACCGGACCTGGTTCTCCGAACTTACTCTCCTCGCGACAGCCCCACTCTGGCCGATTCCCCTGAGGAAGGACCTTCTTTCTCAGGGAGGGGGCACTCTATGGCACCCGCGTCCAGACCTCTGGAAACTCCATGTCTGGTCCCTGGACGGGACGCGGAGGTTCTTGGTGGCCTGCCACAGGCAGTGGTAGACACCATCACTTCAGCTAGAGCCCCCTCTACGAGGCGCCTCTATGCCCTGAAGTGGAACCTGTTCGTTGACTGGTGTTCTTCTCGCCAGAAGACCCCCGGAAGTGTTCGATTAATGTTGTGCTTTCTTTCCTACAAGATGGGTTGGAGCGAAGGCTGTCTCCCTCCACCCTGAAAGTGTACGTCGCAGCAATAGCGGCGTATCACGATGTAGTTGAAGGTAAAACCTTAGGGAAGCACGACTTAATCGTCAGGTTCCTCAGAGATGCGAGGAGACTAAATCTCGCTACCCTCTTGGGACTTAGCCCTGGTGCTCAGAGCACTTCAGGGCCCTCCTTTTGAGCCTTTGCAGTCCGTTGAGTTAAAAATCCTGTCTATGAAGACGGTACTCCTGACTGCATTGGCCTCAATCAAGAGGGTGGGGGACCTGCATGCGCTTCGGTCTACGAATCGTGCCTAGAATTCGGGCCCGGTAACTCTCACGTCATCCTGAGACCCCGGCCCGGATACGTGCCCAAGGTTCCTACCACTCCCTTTCGGGACCAGGTGGTGAACCTGCAAGCGCTGCCCTCGGAGGAGGCAGACCCAGCCCTGGCTTTGTTATGTCCCGTCCGCGACTTCGCGCTTACGTTGACTGGACACAAAGCTTTAGGACCTCAGAGCAGCTCTTCGTCTGTTATGGAGGCAGCAGAAGGGAAAGGCTGTCTCCAAGCAGAGGTTAGCCCACTGGATAGTGGATGCTATCGTCTTTAGCGTACCAATCGCAAGACGTGCCTTGCCCGTTCGGGTTGCGAGCGCACTCCACAAGGAGTGTTGCCTCCTCCTGGGCGCTGGCTCAAGGCGCTTCGCTGACGGACATCTGTAGAGCTGCGGGCTGGGCGACACCTAACACGTTCGCTAGATTCTATAGCCTCCGTGTGGAGCCGGTTTCTTCCCGTGTACTCGCCTCCAACGGCCGGTAGACGTGAAGTGCCCGTTCCTGTGTCGGCTTGCTACGCCACTCCCGCCTATGGCCGGATTCGTGCGTTTATCTTCTCCAGTTGTGTTCCCCAGAAATGGTGAACCCTGTCGAGCTCCTCCGTCACCCCTTCGGTGTCAGACGTTGCGGCCGTCTGACGCCAGGCCTGCACCCGTATGTTTGTGGAATGTGTGTGTAGGCTGGGTTCCATATGTGTTGGTCCCCTCACGGCGACCCCATATGTGTATTTCCACGGTGCCTGCTACCCTACTCGGCTAGCCCCGTGTCTTTCCCTTGACAGAGCCCCGCTCTGTCGTCTCTGGGTGTGTTCTTTCCCCCCTGGGACCAGGTTGGATCCACCCCAGAGACTGCCATATGTTGCACTACCCTGATAGGTTAGTCCTTATAAGTATTCCACCTCTCCTCCCTTGGAGGATGTGGCTCCGCAGCGTTCCATCTCCCTGAGACTGGCACGCTTCCCAGCGTTATCCAGTAGTCACGCAGAGTGGGTCTTGCAGGAACAGCAGTGACTACCTTCCCTGTCGGGAGCCCTGACTCCCACTCCAACATAGGAGTGGTCCAGTGAGCTCAGGCAGGGCGCTGGAAGGGCCAGCATCTCTGGCGTGTTGGTAGGGATCCCAATTCGTCGGTCAGTTCCGACGTACGTCGAACGTGACCGACTGAAAGGGAACGTCTCGGTTACGTATGTAACCCTCGTTCCCTGAAGGAGGGAACAGAGACGTACGTCCCGTCGCCAGGTGCTGTGCTTCCGCTGAAGGGCCGAGTCACTTATTCGGCTCCTCAGTTGGAAAAGCAATATGCGGTACTCCACTTCCGTGTTTATACCCGCGGTGCGGGGCGGTGCGTGGACCGCATGCCAATACAATTGGCTCGTTTCTAATACACTCGAAGTAGACTGGTCTCTGAAGACAGATCCCAATTCGTCGGTCAGTTCCGACGTACGTCTCCGTTCCCTCCTTCAGGGAACGAGGGTTACATACGTAACCGAGACGTTATGCAACATATTGATACTATTATTATAGACATTCAACTGCAAATTAATGGAGTATTGATGGTTGCAAAGAACAATCCCCCTTCCAGAGTGTTGATACAACTGCTTTCACAAACTTGCACTGGTGTAGATGACAGAGGACGCAGAGGTATATCAGCAGCAGTAGACCAATTATTTAGACGCGAACCTGATGTATTATTAAAAATGACATTAAGAATTGACATTAAGCAGTCCCTCCAGAAAAATGCGGCTTTTTTTTGTGATTGTTGCGGGCAAAAATCCTTGATTATGCGGCATGTTTTCTTAAAAAATGCAATGAAAAATGCGGGAAAATGCTGGATATTTATGCAATTTTATGCGATGAAATTGCGGGAACTTGCAAAAACTGCGGTTTGATGAAAAAGAGAAAAAAAGCACTACATCACAGAAAGTGCTGGGAATATTTAAGTTCTCATCTTGTTTTATTGAAGACCTTAATAATGGCTCAAATTTACAAAACATTGAGTCAAACAAGTTCTGTAGCTTTACAAAAGGAATATGCTACAACTTGAAAAATGAATAAATAACTTCCTGTTTTACAGAGATAGCTTTACAAAACAGACATTTGAGTGCTTCCAATGCACAAAGTGCAATCTCTTAAAGGGTTAGTTCATCCAAAAATTTAAATTCTGTCATTAATGACGTCCCCTCATGTCGTTGGACACAAATGAAGATATTTTAGTGTAAATCCAATGGCTCCGAAAGGCCTCCATTGGCACAATGTACACTCTCAAGACCCATAAAAGGTACTAAAGATGTCGTTACAAAATCCATCTCACTACAGTGGTTCTACAATAACTTTATGAAGCAACGATAATAGTTATTGTGTGCAAAAAAAAAACTAAATAACGACTTAAATAGTGATGACCGATTTCAAAACACAGCATCATGATGCTATGAATCAGCGAGTCGATTCTTGATTCGGATCGCGGGTCAAACTCCTGAAATACGTGACTTTGGCAATCCAAACCGCTGAATCCACTCATTGATTCATAACGCTTCAAACCGCTGAATCGACTCACTGATTTAAACGCTTCAAACCGTTGAATCCACTCATGAGCTGTGTCTCATTTCGGAAGGCTGCATCCTCCGGAGGGCGCATTTGAAGGCTGCATGCGTCTGAAGGCCGTCTCATTTAAAAAAAGTAAGTAGGACACTCCGAATGCGACCTTCAAATGCGCCCTTCTTTTCAGGAATTTGGAGTGTGCATGAGATGTATCCTTCGTTGCTGCAGATAACCCACAATTCTTTGCGTCGCCATTAACTACCATCATGTTTTTTAAATATTATTTGAAAAAATGGCGCCGCCGGCAGATATATATGCAAGCGAAATGTGGTGTTTAAACTTAAGTAGTTTAAAGCTTGTTTTTATTTTTAAGCTGTATATAACTCAAATAGATAGTTGTGGTAAACAGGATTACAAGTGTTGTGAAATTTTTTTTTTTTTTTTTTTTTACATTCAGAACAGTACTTTGCTGTCAAGGCAAAACATTTCATAGTCATTTTCAAGTTATAAATAATTTTCATTCATATAACTGGTGTGAGAGCGCAACTCCACTGTGAACGTGTTGGCATAGCAACGTGATACTTCCTGCCTGTGTGTCCTACGGAGGACGTCTCGTTTAATTCTGATTAAGGACACTCCACAGGATGTGTCCTCCAGAGGATGCAGCCTTCAAAATTAAATGAAATGAGACACAGCTATTGATCCATAACGCTTCAAACCGCTGAATCGACTCATTGATTTAAACGCTTCAAACCGCCGAATCGACTCATTGATTCATAACGCTTCAAACCGCTGAATCGACTCATTGATTCATAACGCTTCGAAGCTTCATGATGATGCTGTGTTTTGAAATCGGTCAGCACACCGGGAAACTGCTTTGCGCGTCTTTTGCTGTTATTTTTGTTGGCAAATGGGAGTTTGCGCTTCATCATGGTTTCACCGATATCCATGTTTCTCCACGGGGTTTGCAGCTTTTCGATGACTTTCACGTCAGGTAATTACATCACTTCAAAGCGTTCCCATGGCAATAGGGGGGAAATGGAGGCTCTTGTGTGAAGTAAACAAACATTTTTCAACTTTCTGCTAATATACAGGGAGTGCAGAATTATTAGGCACGTTGATTTTCTGATCATATTTTTTTTCCAGGCACATTTGACCAATTCCAAACCACAGTAATCCTAATAACTACTATTGATTTAGTATTTAATAATGTATAAGTGATATATAATTGTTCATGAAGGCTGGAAATGAAAATCACCTTATATTCAGGTGTGCAGAATTATTAGGCATGTTTTCTTTTACAGATAAATTGAGCCAAAAAAGAGATTTAACTCAGACTGAAAAGTCAAAAAGTATTAAATGCCCATGAGAAGGATGCAATACTAATGCAATACTAGACATTGCAGTTAAGGCATGACCATTGGACAGTGAAATGCTCGTTGGGTCAGCAGGGTCAGACAAAAACAGGTGGTGAAGAAAAGACACCTGTCAACCGCAAAAGAATTAAGAATTAAGGTGAAGAATTAAGGGTGAAACCATCAGGAAGCCTTTAGTCTCCAGCGCCACCATTTTCCAGAGCTGAACCTACCTGGAGTCTCCAGAAGTGCAGGTGTCAGGATCTCAGAGACTTCAGTTAGGTAAAGAATCCTAAAAAATGACCCCCACTAAATAAGAATCACAAGCTGAAGTGTTGTAAAATACATGAAGAAGGTTTTTTTATAGGCTTTATGGACAGATAGGCTGAGAGTGACTCTTGAAGGACCAGCACCACATCCTCTAGTACCACTGTTTGAAGAATTCATCTTCCAGAATCTGGCAGTACGTTTTGGGAGTTCATTTTTAGTCCATCTCTGCAAAACGGACTTCAGGATGGACTAAAATGAACTCCCAAAACGTACTGCCAGATTCTGGAAGATGAATTCTTCAAACAGTGGTACTAGAGGATGTGGTGCTGGTCCTTCAAGAGTCATTCTCAACCTATAAAACCTATAAAGCCTATAAAAAAACCTTCTTCATGTATTTTACAACACTTCAGCTTGTGATTCTTATCTAGTGGGGGTCATTTTTTAGGATTCTTTACCTAACTGAAGTCTCTGAGATCCTGACACCTTGCACTTCTGGAGACTCCAGGTAGGTTCAGCTCTGGAAAATGGTGGCGCTGGAGACTAAAGGGTTCCTGATGGTTTCACCCTTAATTCTTCACCTTAATTCTTAATTCTTTTGCGGTTAACAGGTGTCTTTTCTCCGCCACATGTTTTTGTCTGACCCTGCTGACCCAATGAGCATTTCACTGTCCAATGGTCATGCCTTAACTGCAATGTCTAGTATTGCATTAGTATTGCATCCTTCTCATGGGCATTTAATAATTTTTGACTTTTCAGTCTGAGTTAAATCTCTTTTTTGGCTCAATTTATCTGTAAAAGAAAACATGCCTAATAATTCTGCACACCTGAATATAAGGTGTTTTTCATTTCCAGCCTTCATGAACAATTATATATCACTTATACATTATTAAATACTAAATTAATAGTAGTTATTAGGATTACTGTGGTTTGGAATTGGTCAAATGTGCCTGGAAAAAAAATATGATCAGAAAATCAACGTGCCTAATAATTCTGCACTCCCTGTATATATGACTTTTTTTGCAATGAAAATGCGGGGATTATGAAATCATGCTAGCCCCGCATATTTTGCACACGGAAATAGGCAATTTATGCGGCGAAAGTGCGGCATATTTGAAAAAATGCGGCCCCCGCATGAATATGCGGACTTTGGCTGATTATGCGTTAAATCACGCGATCGCATAATCGCGTTTTTCTGGAGGGACTGATTAAGATCGCAAAGTTAAAGGAGGCGCTAAGCGTCACCGTAAAGTTTTGCGCAATAACATCCAGGGAATCACCAGACCCGCCATCCGTCGTCTGGCTCGCTGCGGCGGTGTCAAGCGCATCTCCGGTCTGATCTACGAGGAGACCCGCGGAGTGTTGAAGGTGTTCCTGGAGAACGTGATCCGCGATGCCGTGACCTACACCGAGCACGCCAAGAGAAAGACCGTCACCGCCATGGATGTTGTGTACGCGCTGAAGCGGCAGGGACGCGCCCTGTACGGCTTCGGAGGATAAACGCCTGAAATCAAGAGAAACCACAATCTGCCAGATCGCAGCTTTTAGCGTTTCTGGAGTTTTCAAAGATGCCATGTTCGTTGTTTTAATGTCCTTCCACCTCGCGCGAATGCGTGAATTCAGTGACGCGGCAAATTAAAATGTAAGCCTATTATTAAATCGATCCTCTGAGCTACGGATCGATCTTTAGAAATTAATATGAAAATCGATTCAGAATTGGTGAATCGTTTTTTTCAACACAGCCCTAGTTACAATGTACTCCACCTATGGGGCATGTTGTCACATTTTACTTCCATTCTTTTGGGGGTAAATCAAGAAAAAAGTAAACACTGTATTAATGAAACACAACCACATAATTGTTCTAGACATGTGTGCAATTAATGTGGAAAACAATAAATACTCTGAACCCCAAGTGGATTTACACAAACTGAGAAAGTCAAAAAGCGTTAGGTTGTGCCCGCTCTCCCCTAAATAGTAAATCATGCGCATGATTTATAAATCGAGGGTATATTTGTTCTTGTTCTAAGCACAAACTCACTTAATTTTTACGCATTTTTCCAGTCATTTTGCTTCTCCAGTAAATGTATCTTGCTTTGAGAAAGTTTAGATGTTTGTACTTGAAAACAATAGTATTACCGCGGTACTTTGAGCAGGGGTTATATTCTTACCTGGGTGAAGAAGGGCTCGTAGATCTCCACACCTTTATCGGATCCCTGTGAGAGAACGTCTCGTCCTCGGTGCCAGCTGTAGCGGATGGGAGGGTTGGAGTTGGCCACACAGCGCAGGAACACCGTCCGCTCGTAGTAGAACTGCTCTTTCGCTTCACCTATACTCTGATGAACCGTCACCACGGGCTCGTCCAGATCTGAACACATCAACAAAATCAACAAATGTTCATTTAATATTTTTATTTTTATTGAGCATATATATATTATACAATTTCAATCAACAATATAAAAAAAAGGGCTCAAATATTTTTGATTTATAAAAAATAAAAATGAAAAAATAAAAAAAAGGACAAACAGCGCGAAAGTAGAATACAATTTTGTAGCAAGAAGTACAATAAGAGTTTATATAAATAAAATGAAAGAAAACAAGTGTTTATACAGATACTGATTGTAAGAAGTCTATGAAGGGTTGCCAAATATTATAAAAACCTGAGAGATTGTCCTTCAACAGATATCTAATTCTTTCTAAATGTAAAGTATTGGACAGATCTCGAAGCCACATTTTGTCAGTAGGTATCGCTGGTCCTTTCCATGACATCAGGAGTAGCTTTTTTGCAGTAATAAGAGAGTAGGAAATGAACCGTTGCTGGGCTGAAGTAAATTTCCTAAATAACTCTGATGTGCCAAGAATAATCAACAATGGTTCAGGTGACAATGTAGTCTTAAAAATTCTTGACAGTATATTAAATACATCAGACCAATAACTGGCGACCTTCGGGCAAGAAAAGAAAGCATGAAAAAGTGTTGCATTAAGGGACTGACATTTATCACAATTCGATAAAGCGTTTGGAAAAATGTTGTGGATCTTTGCTTTTGAAAAGTAAAGCCTATGTATAATTTTGAACTGTATAAGATGATGTCTTGTATTATTGGAGCAGGAGTGTATGTATTCCAGAGATTCTTCCCAGATGTCATCAGGAATATGCGTACCCATGTCCTTCTCCCAACTAACTTTATATTTATTGGACGAGGGGGAAGACATTGTTTGTAATTTGTTATATATATTAGAAATAAATTTATCTTCATGTGGGGGTATAATGAAACATTCATCCAGCATAGATTGTGGTTGCGTCTCGAAATCTGGCATGAATTTTCGGATGTAATCTCTAACCTGTAGATATCTAAAGAAATTATTGTTATGCAGTTTGAACTTTGTTTGTAGTTGTGCAAAGGAAGCAAATTTACCCTCAGTATACAGGTCACGGATACAACATAATCCTGATTTCCTCCAATTAGAAAACGTCAGATCCAAATTAGAAGGGGCAAAGGATGGATTTTTGGCAACTGGTAAAGAAAGAGGCAACGTTTTGTGGGTAAAGTGTGATTTAATTTGTTTCCATATACGGAACAAATTATGTATGATCGGATTTTGAACGTCCTTTGCTTTGTCAAGTGGCAATGGTGAAAGTACCAGGGCTGCAGGTAAATATGGATCACAGTCTTCCACTTCAATAGCTAACCAGGTGGGGAGTGTGTTAGAAGTGATGTTGAAGGAGTTAATACTTTTAAAAGCACATGCCCAATAATACATCATAAAATTAGGGAGGGATAGACCTCCGTTCGCTTTAGATTTGGTTAAGTGTTTTTTGTTAATTCTTGGAGTTTTATAATCCCATAGAAAGGGTTGAATAATTGAATCAATTTTCTTGAAAAAGGATTTTGTTAAGAAAACAGGAATATTTTGAAACAAGTATAGTATTTGTGGTAAAAAGATCATCTTCATGGCATTTATCCTCCCAAGTAATGATATTGGTAGGGTTTTCCAAAACTGAATTTTATTTTTAAGTTTTTCTAATAAAGGTGGAAAATTAGATTGCATGAGAGAGGAAAGTTTCTTTGTAACCTCTATACCCAAATATGAAAATTTGTCAGTGGTAACCTTAAAGGGGAACCTTGCCAACGTTGTTTGAGGAATGTCATGAACTGGCATTAGTAAACTCTTTGTCCAATTTATCCGATATCCTGAAAATTTCCCAAACATTTCAATTTTTTCAAGAATGGCTGGTATAGAGATGAGAGGTTTGGTCACATATAACAAAATATCATCTGCATATAGCGAAATTTTATTTGTTGTGGTCTTTGTCTGATAACCATATATTTGGGGGTCTAAGCGGATACTTTGTGCAAGTGGTTCAATAGCAAGAGCGAAAATTAGTGCTGACAGGGGGCATCCTTGCCGTGTTCCTCTGAACAGATGAAATGAAGAAGAGAGATTGCGATTTGTATGAATTTGTGCTTTAGGATTTGTATATAAAAGTCTTATCCATTTAATTTAATAACCTCTCACCTAAATTAAGTCGTTTAAGCACTTCGAACAGATATTCCCACTCTATCTGATCAAACGCCTTCTCAGCGTCTAGAGTCAATATAGTTAGATCGTTCTGAGTTTTCCTGTCAGTATATAAGATATTAAACAGACGTCGTAAATTAGATGTTGAGGACCTATTTGATATAAAGCCAGTTTGATCGTTGTGAACTATTGTATTCATTAATGGAGTTAGTCTATTTGTTAGGATTTTTGCATATATTTTATAATCTATGTTTAATAGAGAAATTGGATGATATGAGCCAACATTTAGCTCATCTTTACCTTTTTTATGAATAACAGTGATTGTAGCCTGAGTTAATGTTGGTGGCAGGGTACTGTCTAGTTGGGCTTGATTGTACATTCTATGGAGAAATGGTGTAAAAATATTACTAAAGTTTTTATAAAGTTCGACCGGCATACCATCAGGGCCAGGTGATTTTCCGCTTTTAAGGGAGGCAATTGCCTTTTGTATTTCTGTGGCTTGAATATCTGTATTAAGCATTTCCGAGTCTTCATGTGAGATTCTTGATAAGTTACATTCGTTTAGAAATTTATTCATAGTATTGGGATCACTATTACATTTTGAAGTGTACAAGTCAGAGTAAAACTGTAAGAAGCGCATATTTATCTCCTTTGGCTTAAGTAGTATATGTCCCCTGTCATCTCTAATCTTGTGGATAGCTCGATCGGTTTCTATTTTTTTTAAATGACGAGCTAGTAATTTGTGAGGTTTTTCTCCAAATTCAAAATGTTTCTGTTTAATGAATAAAAAAGCTGATGAAATTTTACCAGAGAGAAGCTGATTGAGTTGATATTTCAGATTAGTTATTTCTCTATGTAAATCGGGAGTGGGGTTTAAAGCATTCTGTCGGTCTAATTGTTGTATCTGTTCTTCAAGATGTTTACACTGAGTTACTTCTTTTTTCTTTTTTGCAGCTTCATATGAGATTACACATCCTCTCAAATAGGCTTTGAAAGTCTCCCATAAAGTGCATGATGTGACTTCTGGAGTATCATTCGTTTCAAAATATAGCTTTATTTGAGCTTCAATGAATTTACAAAACTCCTTGTTTGTCAGTAAATAAGGGTTTAATCTCCAAGATCTACTGGGTGGGTCCATACCTTCCAAATGCAAATTGAATGTTAATGGGCTGTGATCTGAAATTGATATGGTATGATATTTCACATTAGTTGTGAATGGAACTAGTCGAGCGTCAATTAGGAAATAATCAATTCTACTGTAAGAGTTATGAACTGCCGAAAAAAAGGAATAATCTCTGCCAGATGGGTTGGTAAAACGCCATAAATCAATTAAGTTCATACTTTTAAGAAATTAATTTATAAAAACACTTGAATTATTTTTGGATATTTTACGAGATGCTGATCGATCAAGAAATGGGTCTAAAGGTGTGTTAAAATCTCCTCCTATTATTAACATAGTTTGCGATAGATTAGGAAGTAAACTGAAGACTTTCTTAAAAAATGCAGGGTTATCCATATTAGGAGCATATACATTGACGAGGGTTAGAGATGTGTTGTGTATCTCTCCCGAGACAATGATATAACGACCGTCTTTATCTGCTATAGTGGAACTATGAATAAAGGGTATGCCTTTCTTTATTATAATGGCTGCGCCTCTTGCTTTTGTGGAGAAGGACGTGTGATATATCTCTTTTACCCATTTAGCTTTCAATCTATTATGACAATTGTTTTTTAAATGTGTTTCTTGCAAAAAGATTATGTCTGAGTGTAATGATTTTAAGTGATTCATAACTTTACCTCTTTTCACCGGGTTGTTTGCGCCACGTATATTCCAGCTTGTAAATGTCATTCCCTTTTTAACATTCAGTGCGTTCGTCATATGTAATAAGAAGGAAAGTTGGCATATGAATGAGATGGGAAATCAAGTATCTATATGAATTATATTGAATGAAACTTGTTTCTATTGCTGCGTAAAAATTGCTATTCCGCATATTCGCGAGCATAAACACAGTGAACAACATATAAGTAAACAACATAAACTTAAATACTTTAGGCTAACCTAATGTAGCCGCAGGAAAACCGTTCGCGGGAAGAAGCTAAAAAACAAAACAAAACAAAACAAAAAAAACTTCCCTGTATGAGTAACCTAACTTACTAAGACTGTTACTCCTTTTTGGGGAAAGCCCCTCCAGCCAAAATACAAAGTCATGGCCATTTGTAAAACAGAACAAAATATTTGTAGGTTCAATTTAAAAATAAGAAAATGAAGAAATAAGTGAAACCTGTATAGTAATCATACATTGTCAACAGTTTGTAAACTTGAGAGTAAATTATTATACATCTTATTGGATACCTCCAGAACAACGCTTAGGAAACGGTGGAGTAGCACTTCATAAAAGTAATAGGGATGTTAACTTGAATAAACCTTCGTAGCATATTGACAATAAAGTCTGATATAAAAGTCTCTCTCCACTTGTATTTCTTGTCGTGCTATCTTACCACATTAATTAAGGATCCCTGTCGGCGTAGGATATCTGATGTATTATCAGTCTTTTAACTTCTTCCAGTTGATCCTGATGGTGTTGTTGTGAGACGTTCAGCATACTCCTCGGCCTTTTGCGGTCTGTAAAGGATGACTGGGAGCCGTTGTGGGTCACTAGGAATCTCGCTGGGTAAAGTAAGCCATATCTGACGCCGGGTTGATTGCGCAATAGTTGCCTGGCTCTGTTGAACTGCGCCCTTCGCTTTGCCACTGATGGAGGGTAGTCGGGGAAGATGCTTATGGGTTTACCTTGATATTGAAGGTTTCTCATAGCGGCAGCTTTGCGGAGGATGTCTTCCAGGACGTGATAGTAATGGAGGCGTATTACGAATGGGCGCGGAGGGTCAGAGGGGTTCGGACGTTGGCGAAGGGTCCTGTGGGCTCTGTCAATAAGCGGGGCTTCGTCCAACGAGAGTACATCTTTCAGCAAGTTGGCAATAAAGTCCCTCGGTTTCGTTGCTTCCGAGCCCTCTCGTATACCTGTAATTCTGATATTGTTTCTACGGGATCTTCCTTCTAAATCTTCATTCTTTTGTTTAAGACTGACAACTTCGGCACTGAGATTAGCCACCTGTTGCTCAAGTTGGCTAATGCTATCAGAGTGTGCAGTGGCGGCCTCTTCTATGTCAGTGACTTTAGCTTGTAGCGTCTGGGATTTTGCTTCAAGATTAGTAATAGACAGTTGGGCGATGTTGTTAGTCGAAACAATCTCTGCTCTCAAATCGTTATACACCCGTTCGATGCGTCTTTCCAAATTCTCACAGATGTCATCTTTTATCTTAGTCATTTCACCTCTGAGTGCTGTGATGGCAGCTAGGAGAGCTCGATTAGAGGGATCCTCCTCATCACAGCTGGACTTATTGGGCTGCGTGCCAGGCAAGGTCGGTGGTTGGTCGAGGCCTAGTTGAGTCGATTTCAGTTTCTTGGTTTTTTGTTTGCTCATGTTGAGATGTCCAGTCGAACTTGAAGTCTTATTGTTTTAAAAGTAAATGCGTTCTGAAAGCACAGAGTTTACATAGTTGTTGGCCCTTGAAAGTATTTTTTAGCGGATTTGGCTAAGGGAGCTCTTAAAGATGCGTCTTACTCCGTCATCGCCCAGTGGCACCCCCCCCCCAAATGTTCATTTAAGACGGCATGGAAGAACTCATGCAGGGGCTCTTGAGTGTGAGGAAAGTAACTTTTCCGCCTCTGAAATCCTCATAAAACATGCAAATATTTTAGAAACACTTGGCACACTTTTCCCATCGCATATTTTAGTAATAATCATAAATTAGGGATCAGTCTAAAGCTTAAACACTCACAGTTCATCAGTTTTGAAATTGGATATAATGGTGCAGGGATAACGTCAAAAACCCGGAAGACTAATTTGCCCCTGGATCCCTCAAGATTTTCTTATACTAAGTGTTTGAGTAGTTTGTGTGTTACTCAGATCCTGGGTCAGACGTAACAACCCAGTGTTTGAGTAGTTTTTGTGTTACTCAGATCCTGGGTCAGACGTAACAACCCAGTGTTTGAGTAGTTTTTGTGTTACTCAGATCCTGGGTCAGACGTAACAACCCAGTGTTTGAGTAGTTTGTGTGTTACTCAGATCCTGGGTCAGACGTAACAACCCAGTGTTTGAGTAGTTTGTGTGTTACTCAGATCCCGGGTCAGGCGTAACAACCCAGTGTTTGAGTAGTTTTTGTGTTACTCAGATCCCGGGTCAGGCATAACAACCCAGTGTTTGAGTAGTTTTTGTGTTACTCAGATCCCGGGTCAGGCATAACAACCCAGTGTTTGAGTAGTTTGTGTGTTACTCAGATCCTGGGTCAGGCATAACAACCCAGTGTTTGAGTAGTTTTTGTGTTACTCAGATCCCGGGTCAGGCGTAACAACCCAGTGTTTGAGTAGTTTGTGTGTCACTCAGATCCTGGGTCAGATGTAACAACCCAGTGTTTGAGTAGTTTTGTGTAACTCAGATCCTGGGTCAGGCGTAACAACCCAGTGTTTGAGTAGTTTGTGTGTAACTCAGATCCTGGGTCAGGCGTAACAACCCAGTGTTTGAGTAGTTTGTGTGTTACTCAGATGCTGGGTCAGACGTAACAACCCAGTGTTTGAGTAGTTTTTGTGTAACTCAGATCCTGGGTCAGACGTAACAACCCAGTGTTTGAGTAGTTTTTGTGTCACTCAGATCCTGGGTCAGGCGTAACAACCCAGTGTTTGAGTAGTTTTTGTTTTACTCAGATCCTGGGTCAGGAGTAACAACCCAGTGTTTGAGTAGTTTTTGTGTTACTCAGATCCCGGGTCAGACGTAACAACCCAGTGTTTGAGTAGTTTTTGTGTTACTCAGATCCCGGGTCAGACGTAACAACCCAGTGTTTGAGTAGTTTTTGTGTTACTCAGATCCTGGGTCAGGAGTAACAACCCAGTGTTTGAGTAGTTTTTGTGTTACTCAGATCCTGGGTCAGACGTAACAACCCAGTGTTTGAGTAGTTTTTGTGTTACTCAGATCCCGGGTCAGACGTAACAACCCAGTGTTTGAGTAGTTTTTGTGTTACTCAGATCCTGGGTCAGACGTAACAACCCAGTGTTTGAGTAGTTTTTGTGTCACTCAGATCCTGGGTCAGGCGTAACAACCCAGTGTTTGAGTAGTTTTTGTGTTACTCAGATCCTGGGTCAGGCGTAACAACCCAGTGTTTGAGTAGTTTTTGTGTTACTCAGATCCTGGGTCAGGCGTAACAACCCAGTGTTTGAGTAGTTTTTGTGTTACTCAGATCCTGGGTCAGACGTAACAACCCAGTGTTTGAGTAGTTTTTGTGTTACTCAGATCCCGGGTCAGGCGTAACAACCCAGTGTTTGAGTAGTTTTTGTGTCACTCAGATCCTGGGTCAGGCGTAACAACCCAGTGTTTGAGTAGTTTTTGTGTTACTCAGATCCTGGGTCAGGAGTAACAACCCAGTGTTTGAGTAGTTTTTGCGTTACTCAGATCCTGGGTCAGACGTAATAACCCAGTGTTTGAGTAGTTTTTGTGTTACTCAGATCCCGGGTCAGGCATAACAACCCAGTGTTTGAGTAGTTTTTGTGTTACTCAGATCCTGGGTCAGACGTAACAACCCAGTGTTTGAGTAGTTTTTGTGTCACTCAGATCCTGGGTCAGGCGTAACAACCCAGTGTTTGAGTAGTTTTTGTGTTACTCAGATCCTGGGTCAGGAGTAACAACCCAGTGTTTGAGTAGTTTTTGTGTTACTCAGATCCCGGGTCAGGCGTAACAACCCAGTGTTTGAGTAGTTTTTGTGTTACTCAGATCCTGGGTCAGACGTAACAACCCAGTGTTTGAGTAGTTTGTGTGTATCTCAGATCCCGGGTCAGACGTAACAACCCAGTGTTTGAGTAGTTTTTGTGTTACTCAGATCCCGGGTCAGACGTAACAACCCAGTGTTTGAGTAGTTTTTGTGTCACTCAGATCCTGGGTCAGGCGTAACAACCCAGTGTTTGAGTAGTTTTTGTGTTACTCAGATCCTGGGTCAGGAGTAACAACCCAGTGTTTGAGTAGTTTTTGTGTTACTCAGATCCCGGGTCAGGCGTAACAACCCAGTGTTTGAGTAGTTTTTGTGTTACTCAGATCCTGGGTCAGACGTAACAACCCAGTGTTTGAGTAGTTTGTGTGTATCTCAGATCCCGGGTCAGACGTAACAACCCAGTGTTTGAGTAGTTTTTGTGTTACTCAGATCCCGGGTCAGACGTAACAACCCAGTGTTTGAGTAGTTTTTGTGTATCTCAGATCCCGGGTCAGACGTAACAACCCAGTGTTTGAGTAGTTTTTGTGCATCTCAGATCCCGGGTCAGACGTAACAACCCAGTGTTTGAGTAGTTTTTGTGTAACTCAGATCCCGGGTCAGACGTAACAACCCAGTGTTTGAGTAGTTTTTGTGTATCTCAGATCCCGGGTCAGACGTAACAACCCAGTGTTTGAGTAGTTTTTGTGTATCTCAGATCCCGGGTCAGACGTAACAACCCAGTGTTTGAGTAGTTTTGCGTAACTCAGATCCTGTTGAGCTGTATAACAATGATTCGTTTTCTGTGGATGAATGTATCCAAACAGTTGCTCATCTGTCTAATAAAACACATCAGATATTAAAGCAGCTTTCGTGTTATAAGTCTGCAAAATATATAACACTGTTCTAGTGGTTTTGGGGTAGTTTAGTCCAAAAATCTATATTGTGCTTTTAATCTTCTATCACTTTTTTACACTTCAATATTTTTTTGAGTGTCTGTATTCCAAAAGCACTCATGAATTACAGCCATGCAGTTCACAGGTTAAAATATCATCAGCTCTATCCGAGTGGGAATCTGCTGGACTAGCAACAGAAGATGAAGATTTCCTCGGCTGTCACAGTGACGGAAACAGAGAGAGTGAAATACTGCAACAGACGAAATCACTCAACACTTTCATCGGCTTTTCCAAGAGGAGAAAGAGCATCACTTCAGGAGCTGCCGGCTTGACTCTATTTATACTTTCCTCTGGAGGACAGATTGACGGTGTTGATCAATGGCCTGACAGGAAGGTCCTGAACACACACCTGCTGGACCACCAGTGTCCTCCAGAAACACACTTATTACCGCATCAGCTTTAGCTCACATTCATTCCCACCGGACACAGATTGATCTTTCATTGCTCTCGAGACTAAAAGGACATTTCTGGTAGATTTTGTTAAAGTTGAAGTGTTTCTCCCAATATGTACCAAAAATGACGACCAGAGAGAATGAACCTACAAGTTTGATTAAACCATCAAAATATGAGGCACAATTTTTATACGTATTTTAAATATGAGGGAAGAACAAAGACTAAACTTGGTTAAGGTATTTATCTGACAAAATTATCTGACAAAAAAGGCAGTTTTATTTTACTATGGAATAAAAGGCATAGAAAAAAAAAAGCAAACACTGAATACAACATAATCAGTTGGATCTCTCTTGTTTTTGCAGGTGTTCATAATTTCTTTGTATAACAGTCTGGCCAAAAATTATGTCACACAGTTTGTCATATTTCATTGCGTTATTATCGTCACAAATAAGACAATCACTTTCAAGCACAACTACACAATATGATTAAAAAACCCTATTGGGGGGATTATGGGGTGGGGTTGTTTTTCAGGGGTTAGTTCCAGTGAAAGGAACTTTTAATACTTCACCAAGACATTTTGGACAATTTCATGCCCCCAACTTTGTGGGACCAGTTTGGGGACGGCCCCTTCCTGTCCCAGCATGACTGACCAGTGCACAAAGCGTCTCCAGTAAGACATGGATGAGCGAGTTTGGTGTGGAGGAACTTGAGTCCTGATAGAACAGCTTTGGGATGAATTAGAGCAGAGACTGAGAGCCAGGCCTTCTCGTCCAACATCACAAATGAAGAATCCCCATAAACACACTCCTAAACCTTGAGGAAAGCCTTCCCAGAAGAGCTGAAGCTGTTAGAGCTGCAAGGGGTGGGCCGACTCAATATATATATAGCTGTTATAGAGCAATCTAAGCCATGAGATTGGTAGGTCTGTTAGTAAAATCTGCTGATTTACGCAATCCCTGTTGCATTATATATGCCAATGGTGAGAGTTCAAAATGGGAAAAAGCCCTTTTTTCCAAAGTTTGCATGTCTGTAACTCAAGAAGTATTAAAGATATCTCAATATTCTTTTAGATTTTGGTTCTAAACAAACTTTTCTTTTGGCATTTCCAATTGTAATAGGCAAAAGTGTTCAATTCCAGAGATACAGGGACCTCAATATGGCTCCATGAGTACATTGTTCACATTTTCAGTGGTCAAAAAACAAATGTGGGTCATTTTCCATAACACTAATATTTTTGGTCTTTTAAAGCGGAATGCCTAAAGAAACACTAATATTTTTGGTATTTTAAAGAGGAATGCCTAAAGAACAAATAATGTTGAAACTAGAAATGTATCTTGTTTTCCTCTATCAAAACATTTGCTTAGAGTAACAAATATGTCAATTTTCCAAAGTTTGCATGCCTGTAGCTCATGAAGTATTACAGATATCTAAATTTTTCTTTTTAGATTCTGGTTCTCAACTAACTTTTCTCTTGGCATCTCCATTTTTAAGGCCCTGTATGGTTCAATCCCAGAGATATCGGGATCTCAATGTGGCTCAATTAGTAAATTGTTGAATTCTACACATTTTTAAATGTCAAAAACAAAACGTGAGTGACTTTGCATACAGAGGATGCTTTTTTTTTTCTTTTAAAGAGGAATGCCTGAAGAACAAATAATGTTGAAAATAGAACAGTATCTTGTTCTCCCTCTTTGTACCTGAGAGCCAAACATGTTCTCTTTCCAAAGTTTGCATGTCTGTAACTCAAGAAGTATTAAAGATATCTCAATATCCTTTTAGATTTTGGTTCTAAGCTAACTTTTCTTTTGGCTTCTCCAATTGTAATGGGCAAAATTTTTCAATTCCAGAGATACAGGGACCTCAATATGGCTCCATGAGTACATTGTTCACATTTTCAGTGGTCAAAAAACAAATGTGGGTCACTTTCCATAACACTGACATTTTCGGTATTTTAAAGAGGAATGTCTGAAGGACAAATAATGTTGAAACTAGAAATGTATCTTGTTTTCCTCAATCAAAACATTTGCTTAGAACGTACCTGTCTGAGTGACAAATATGTCCATTTTCCAAGGTTTGCGTACCTGTGGCTCAATAAGTATTAAAGATATCTCAATGTCCTTTTAGATTCTGGTTCTCAACTAACTTTTCTCTTGGCGTCTCCATTTTTAAGGCCCTGTATGGTTCAATCCCAGAGATATTGGCATCTCAATGTGGCTCAATTAATAAATTGTTGAATTTTACCTATTTTTAAATGTCAAAAACAAAACGGGTATGACTTTGCATACAGTGGATGCTCTTTTTCTTTTAAAGAGAAATGCCTGAAGAACAAATAATGTTGAAACTAGAACGGTATCTTCTTCTCCCTCTTTGTACCTGAGAGCCAAACATGTTCTCTTTCCAAAGTTTGCATGTCTGTAACTCAAGAAGTATTAAAAATATCTCAATATCCTTTTAGATTCTGGTTCTCAATAAACTTGTCTCTCGGAGTCTCCATTTTATATGCCCAATATGGTTAAATTCCAGAGATATGGAGATCTCAATGTGGCTCCATGAGTAAATTGTTGACATGTACCCATTTTCAGTGGTCTTTGCACACAGCTGATGTTTGTTTTATTTATCACTATTACTGATTATGTACTCTAGCAATACTTAAAATACAATACTATAGACCTCAAAACATGTGAGATTCAGGTGTCACAGTCAACTATATAACTCTCATAGCTGCATAATCAAACAAACCATTGTTCCAACTGAAACAAAAATGGCAGGCAAGCTCTGAATTGGTGCCACATCGGCGTAATGAATCAGTGTATTTATTTGGAGCAATCTGCTCTGCCAAAATGGCCCGACTCAATCGCTTCATTGTGTGCGTGTAGCTGTCTTCGTAAAGGTAATTGCTCCTACCTGCGCCGCGATAATGGATCCTGGATGAAGTATTGACCGCCTCTAGATTTTGATTAAGGGCCTGCGGGGCAGAACATGTCTTAATGAAAGTGAGGAATCAGCATTCAAGGTGGCAGCGTCCACTCGCTGATTACGTTTGGGTCTTCGGCGAGCGAGAGAAGAAACTAGAATCTTTGCCGATTAACATTTTCCGTGTGTTCTGTATTTCTCAATGATATAACTAGAGGATGTTATTTGCGTCGTTATGGGATGAAAAGGCCAGCACTAATCAGTTTTGATTCAGAGCCATGATATCACTTGCTGGTCAAACTCGCTGGAGTTCATGATGAATATATTGCGTTTCGCACTAAGTATCTCGCCCGTTTATGCAAATCCATGTCTTTAAAGTATTAATAGCAAGAATTAGCAAGTGAAATTATATCTAATTTACTATAAGTGTCATTTGGATTTCGTGCTCGAGATCGTTTCCGTGAGAAACCAGTAAATCTGGTCCAATTCAGCGCTCTGTTAAACACCCATCACAAAGAAGAATCACGCCTAGAATCTCAATAATTTCTCATAGACAGATATGGGAAAAAACAGAGAGCAAACTCGCGATAAAAGCTTAATAATCTCAGACTTTGGTCCTCTATAGATCTCAACGAGTGATCTGAGCTTCTCTCCACATAAATGTTGCAGCTCCAGACTCTTATTGTATAAATATTAACTCATTAGTGTCTTTTTTCCCCTCTAGGCGGTTTAGGAGAACCATGAAGCATATCTCAAAATCAAACATTTTTTAAAGATGTTTCTGAGAAAAAGACCCCAGTAATCTCCCTCTCTCTACACATGTACGTACTGTACATATATATACACACACACACATACAGCCAGAATCTATATATATATCGATTCTGGTTCTCAAGTAACTTTTCTCTTGGCATCTCCATTTGTTTGATTATGCAACTATGAGAGATACATTTCTAGTTTCAACATCATTTGTCCTTCAGACATTCCTCTTTAAAAGACCAAAAATGTCAGTGTTATGGAAAGTGACCCACATTTGTTTTTTGACCACTGAAAATGTGAAAAATGTACTCATGGAGCCATATTGAGGTCATTGTATCTCTGGAATTTAACAATTTTGCCCATTTCAATTGGAGAAGCCAAAAGAAAAGTTAGTTGAGAACCAGAATCTAAAAGGACATTGAGATATCTTTAATACTTCATGAGCTACAGGTACGCAAACTTTGGAAAATTGACATATTTGTCACTCTAAGCCAATGTTTTGCTAGAGGAAAAGATACATTTCTATTTTCAACATTATTTGTCCTTCAGACATTCCTCTTTAAAATACCAAAAAATTTCAGTGTTATGGAAAGTGACCCATTTGTTTTTTGACCACTGAAAATGTGAACAATGTACTCATGGAGCCATATTGAGGTCATTGTATCTCTGGAATTGAAAATTCTTTTCCCATTTCAATTGGAGAAGCCAAAAGAAAAGTTAGTTTAGAACCAAAATCTAAAAGGATATTGAGATATCTTTAATACTTCTTGAGTTACAGACATGCAAACTTTGAAAAAAAGTGCTTTTTCCCATTTTTGAACTCTCACCATTGGCATATATAATGCAACAGGGATTGCGTAAATCAGCAGATTTTACTAACAGACCTACCATTTATACAAAAATAGTGGATTTCTATTCAACTATGGCATTTAGTATGTTGGCTTTCCCCTCATTCCCCCCAGATTTCTCCTCTCAAAGTGACTATTTTTACACAGAAAACGTCCGCACAAAGGTCACCAGGGTCGCCGGTGTGGTGTGTAATCCAGTCAGGACACTGATTAATTCCAGTGCTGTAGCCGACAGCTTGATAGTCCTGATGGGTGTTTTTTCTATAATGACGGCTATAGATTACAGCAGGAGAGCGCTGTGCGTTTGATTAAACCCAGTCTGCGCAGTCACTGTTGTGATGATATCTAAAGGAGAGATACAGTGAGGAGAAACGCTGCTCCATTCTAACCCTCCACATGCTTATTAAAGTCATGCTGCTTCATTCTGTGAAGTTTTATACCTTTAACATGGATTGAGATCAACAGCAAGGACTGTTCCTGATGCCATGGTTGTAGATTTTTACTTGCCCTTCTAGCGTTATCACTATGGAGGACCAAACTCCATTTATAATATTCTATATATTTATATCTATAGCTAGGACAGAGTTTGGACCCTGGTCTAGACATATTGAAACACGTTTGCAAATGTAGAATGAAAGCACACAAATCTGCTTTGCATGGCATCAAAACGACCACGCTGCAGCAAAAGTTTGAGGATAGTTTGTTTGAAATTCATCATATTCTTAAGCCAGCGCACAAATTTACATATTTATCCCTGTTTGCTCCCAGCGCCCACTTCATGTTTATGAATAAACTACACACTACAGAAGATGCACATCAGCAGAAAATACTCTCTCATGGACTTAAAGTCATTTGTCCAAATCTATAACACTACACTGCCACAGATAGTGTAGCAATATTTTAGGTTTTATGGATTGAACTCAAGTTTACAGTAAGAACATGCCATTTTTGTGTGCGTATCTTTAAATGCAAATGAGCTGCTGGTCCCCGCCCCCTTATTCAGAGGGGGGTGGAGCCTATACAGATCGTGCCTCGGATACTAGGGCTGTTCGATTCCGAAATTTTTGGAAGCGATTCCGATTCCTAGTTCTGGAATCGATGATATAGATAGTAAGGGCGAACAGACCTAGCTATCCAAAATCTTTGTCTGCAATTTAATAATACTGACCAATAAGCTCCTCTCGCTCAACCCAGAATTCCCCAATTGGCTGATGAAACATTGATTAAAATTAAGATAATTTTAAGAATTCATACGAAACGAAATGTACTTTAAAGAAAGGATTTCTACAAAACAAAACTTAATGAAGTGGTCAAAATCATGCCTGACCCACTCCATGTCTCCTGGCGTTGCGCATCTTATGCTGTTCACTTTTCATAATCAACATAGATAGACATAAAAAAATAGCATTATAATATTTAAACATAAATATAAAACTAAATACCTTTTCTTAATGGCTACAACAAGTATAGTAGCCTCCAGTACAGAGAAACAGAAATAAGCCATAATTGTGTTATATTTGTAACTCTTTGGTAGATTATTCATTTATAATTTCCATTACATTACTACTAGTACTGTTACTACTAATAGAACCAATCCCAAAAACTTAGAATCATCCTAACTTCCCCCCTTAGCGGCTTCCTGTCTATAACATCAGACTAGTGGAAAGAAAACATCCAAAATACACATTTTTAATATTGTATTGCAAACTTTAGTTTCATATCTATATTCTGAAGGTTTGTTCAAATATAATTCACACTAGTTTATTCCTAAACATGATGAAAATGTATTTCTTTCAGTCGTATTTTCTGATTTATGATAAAAAGAGAAATCCAAACCCCCTCTGTTAAAACCTTTACCTCTAATATGTCAACAAAATCAAACCAGAATTAGACTTTATCCAGTGTTCAGATTTCTGTTCTGGAAATGTATGCAAATGTGTGCATATTAAATTAGATGACACCTAATTTGCATATTTAAACATAACCCTTCAGAAAACTTGTAATAGATGATGTGATGACGCAAAAGAACCGAACTGAAATGTTTTCGTTTTAACTGGCTCATTGAAACGAACTGTCCGAAAGAACCTTTCAGAGAAATTAGATGGGCAAGAGACAAATTGATAATTAAATCTGTTGAAATGAAAAGAGGACTTGATTCCAATTGATGGACTAAAGGGAGTCGATTCCCAGCCAGTGTTGAGTTTGATGAACTCAGACTAAGATCAAACTCTTTAAGGGTGAAAAAGGCTATTACCTGCAGCTAAACCAATATCTTTATCATCACCGTGTACATCTAAAAACAGCCGTGGTCTAGCCTGTACAAAAAAGCAGAACAAGTTTCACCTTTTGCCCCCAGCCGAGCTGCAAACACACACTTGATGAATGACGGCACGCATCAGGAAAGCATGACCCCTGCAGCAGAGATAAAGCAACGACTGGAATCACATTTCAGAGGAAAGCTGCTTTTGCATGACGCATTTAAACGCAGCCCGAATTCCCTCGTCTGCAATTATGCATTCAGCAAAGCCAATCGATAGATCCTCTCCATCACAAACCGCAGGCCTTTATAACACGCTGCCGTCATATAACTGTCAACCGCTCTTCATAAAAGAACACGCAAGCCGTGCTCATAATTGGAAGCTTTCCTGTCCATTATTCATGAATGTGAATCTACTGTACGGACTTCAGTTGGTGTAAACAAATGCTACTTTGCAGTCAAAAAACGTCTCTGAGACTGATTATACACTGTACAAATGCACTGCAAAAAATGCTTTATTATTTTTGATCTTGATTTCAGTCCAAATATCTAAAAAATCTTACATTTAGAAGCATTTACAAGACAAGCTAAAGTTGTCTTGTTTTGGGGGAAAATAACTCAAAATTAAGGGAGTTTTTGCCTAAAATAAGTAAAATAATCTACCAATGCACTGTAAAAAAAAATCCAAATTTTACGGAAAATAACTCTAAATTGTTTACAGTATTTTCCTGTAATTTTGAATTATGTTTAAAACTATGTAAAATTACAAACAATATCTGTAAATAAACAAATTGACTCTTATTTTAAGGATTATATCATTAATGACAAATTACAGTAATTCTCATTTTTATAAAGGAAAATTACTGTATTATTTAAACAGTATTTTTCTGTTTTCATAAATTACATACAAATTCATGTCAAATTACAAAAAATATCTGTAAATTAACAACTTGACCATTATTTATCATTAATGACAAATCACAGTCATTCTCATTTTTTATACAGGGAAATTACTGTATTATTTATACAGTATTTTTCTGTTTTCTTAAATTACATACAAATGTATGTAAAATTACAGAACTAATCTGTAATAAAATATTTAGCTCAATATATTAAAGGTTTATGTCCATACTAACAATTTAACATTATTCTTTGTAATTTTAAAGTAAATCTTATTAGTTTCACTGTAAAAAATAAAATCGTAACTGTAAAAAATAAAATCGTAAAATAATGGTAAATGACTGGCAGCTACGGCTGCCAAACGAAAACCGTAAAATGAAAGTAAAATATCTTAATTCAAATAAAGTGCAAAAACTTTACGTAAATTTACATTAAAAGTTTGAGAGAACTGTTATTTTACAATTTTTTCCTTATTTAAATTAAGATATTTTACCTTAATTTTATGGTTTTTGTTTGGCTGCCAGTCATTTACCTTCTTTTTACGATTTTTTTTTTACAGTGTGGGGTAAGCAATTCAAACAGAAAACTTATTTTAAGCAAAAACTCCCTTCATTTTGAGTTATTTCCCCCCAAAACAAGACAAAAACTTTTGCTTGTCTAGTAAATGCTTCTTAATGTAAGATTTTTTTTAGATATTTAGACTGAAAACAAGACAAAAATACGAAGTAAGAAAAGCATTTTTTGCAGTGTGATGCTCTTCCTCAGTGTTTCTGTCCTTTCAATATTATAACTGCCTTAACTACTTTAAGTCTAAGACAGTTTATTTTTTCATAGACATAATATAAACAACGTATAAATCACACAAAACAGTCAGGCAATAAACATGTGTTCTTGCAACTTTATCTAAACAAACCAAACTAATTATATCTATAATACACCAACAATGGATACCGAAAACAAAACACACAATGACCATACAAGAAAGAAAAACTGTAGATGTAATCAGGTTTGGAGATAAATAGTTTTGGTGAGAGAAAACCAGCCTAAGATGGACTCAACCGTGTTCAAGATGAACTTAACGTAAAAAGTCGTATAGGATATTGTCCACAGATGTGAAAGACAGTCTGGTGAAAACGTAGATGATGTTTGTAAAATAAATCCAACGTGCAGGTATTCCTTACAATCCTTTGTGCATAAGATCCAAGAGATCCACACATTACACAGATAATAAATTTACACAGAAATAAAATTCGGCCCTGGCAAACCCAGCCCATCCGGCCCATGAGTTCCTCTGGAATGTTTTAACTGGGGTTAGGGCCTTAAATTGGAGTAAATAAATAAATCTAGGACAGGGACAACTAATGATGGATATTATTGAATTTACTGCAAATGCAGATAACAAACGTAATATTGCACTTTTGTCACACAGAAATGCACTTGACAGTAAACCACTGATTTTGAGCTAGGATACATTAAACACTTACTGCTTTTAAAATCTGTCATCAATTACTCACTCTCATGTCGTTCCAAACCTGTTTGACTTTCTCTCTTCTGTGAAACATAAAAGAAGATATTTTGAAGAATGTTGGCAACCAAACCATAGGCTATACCATTGAATAATCTATTGTATGGACAAAAAAAGACTCAAATGATTTTCTTTTATGTTACACAGAGAGAAATTCATTGAGGTTTGGAAGGACATTAGGGTGAGTAAACGTTCACATGTTTTGGTTGAACTACCCCTTTAAAAACAATAAAAAATGTTTGAGAGTTAACACCTAATTTATGTAACACACTGATATGATATCTATCTTTCATGAGGTTCTCATTGAAATAACATTTTGTTAAATTTCATTAAATCAACAAAGCAGATAGAGCAACTATAGACTACCATAGTATTTTTTTCCCTATAGTTGCTCTATCTGCTTGGTTACAAACATTCTTCACTCTATCTTTACATGGTTGCGGCTGTTTTCAGCTGATTCACCACAGAACCTTTAATGTTCCCATATCACACGATTGTATAAAACAGCATTCGGAGTGAAAGTGCCGGTTCATCACTTCATAGAGCAGCAGAAACGCAGCGCACGTTCGTCGGTGGCAGCGCTGTTGCGCGGATATTCGCGGATATTGCGCGGAATTATTTTTTCATAATTTGTTCAAGCATCCAGAATTATAGCCACGTTAATGACGTTTGTAAGAAACCAAACCATTTGTAAATCCGTCCAGATTTCAGCGAGATACGAGTATTTGTGTTCAGATCACTCGCCTTACATCAGGTACAAGATGGATGCCGGTGACAAGATGGCCGCCGGTGATGACGTTAGAAACTCTGCCGTAAGACATCTAGCCTTTATTATGTATATCTATGATACTTCCTTTGTCCAACAAATCTGGCTACCTCTACTACCCACCTGGGTGTACACCACCTCCTAAAGCACCCTAGCGCCTCTGCTGGTGTGTAGTAGTAGTACCCTTAGTAGGTGTGAACATGGTAACAGGCCTGTTTCTACCTTGAATTGACACATTGTTAGCATGAATTCGCACATTTTTAGCATATTTCTAGCATTATTTAAGATGTTGCTAGCATTTAACATACATTGCTTGCATTTTTTAGCATGGTGCTAGCCTATTGTAAGCATGATTTGCACTTTGCTAGCATTATTTATAATTTTGCTTATGATTTAATATGTTTACATGGTTTCATATGTTGCCAGCTTGAATTGACACATTGCTATCATGTTTTAGCACATTGCTAGCATGAATTAGCACACTGGTAGCATGTTTCTAACATTATTTAACACATTGCTAGAATGTTGTAGCACATTGCTAGTATGAATTAGCACATTCCTAACATTTTTCTAGCATTATTTAAGATGTTGCTAGCATTTATCACATATTGCTCGCATGTTTTAGCATTGGTGCTAGCCTATTGTAAGCATGATTTGCACTTTGCTAGCATGATTTATAATTTTGCTAATGATTTAATGTTTACATGGTTTCATATGTTGCTAGATTGAATTGACACATTGCTATCATGTTTTAACACATTGCTAGCATGTTTTAACACATTGCTAGCATGAATTAGCACACTGCTAACATGTTTCTAGCATTATTTAACATGTTGTTAACATAATTTAACACATTGCTAGAATGTTGTAGCACATTGCTAGTATGAATTAGCACATTCCTAGCATGTATCTAGCATTATTTAAGATGTTGCTAGCATTTGACATACATTGCTCGCACGTTTTAGCATTGTGCTAGCCTATTGTGAGCATGATTTGCACTTTGCTAACATGATTTATAATTTTGCTAATGATTTAATATGTTTACATGGTTTCATGTTGCTAGATTGAATTGACACATTGCTATCATGTTTTAACACATTGCTAGCATGAATTAGCACACTGCTAACATGTTTCTAGCATTATTTAACATGTTGTTAGCATTATTTAACACATTGCTAGAATGTTGTAGCACATTGCTAGTATGAATTAGCACATTCCTAGCATGTATCTAGCATTATTTAAGATGTTGCTAGCATTTAACATACATTGCTCGCATGTTTTAGCATGGTGCTAGCCTATTGTGAGCATGCTTTCACTTTGCTAGCATGATTTATAATTTTGCTAATGATTTAATATGTTTACATGGTTTCATATGTTGCTAGTTTGAATTGACACATCGCTATCATGTTTTAGCACATTGCTAGCATGAATTAGCACACTGCTAGCATATTTCCAACATTATTTAACATGTTGTTAGCATTATTTAACACATTGCTAGAATGTTGTAGCACATTGCTAGCATGAATTAGCACATTCCAGGCATGTTTCTAGCATTATTTAATATGTTGCTAACATTTAGCACACATTGCTCGCATGTTTTAACATGGTGCTAGCCTATTGTTAGCATGATTAGCACTTTGCTAACATGTTTTATAATTTTGCAAATATATTGCTGACATGATTTAATGTTGCTAAATTGAATTGACACATTGCTATCATGTTTTAGTACATTGCTAGCATGAATTAGCACACTGCTATCATGTTTCTAGCATTATATAGCATGTTGTTAGCATTATTTAACACATTGCTAGAATGTGTTAGCACATTGCTAGTATGAATTAGCACATTCCTAACATTTTTCTAGCATTATTTAAGATGTTGCTAGCATTTAGCAAACATTGCTCGCATGTTTTAGCATGGTGCTAGCCTATTGTTACCATGATTAGCACTTTGCTAACATGTTTTATAATTTTGCAAATATATTGCTGACATGATTTAATGTTGCTAAATTGAATTAACACATTGCTATCATGTTTTAGCACATTGCTAGCATGAATTAGCACACAGGTAGCATGTTTCTAGCATTATCTAACACATTGTTAGCATTATTTAACACATTGCTAGAATGTTGTAGCACATTCGTAGCATGTATCTAGCATTATTTAACATGTTGCTATCATTTTTACCACACATTGCTAGCATGTTTTAGCCTTTTGCTAGGTTATTGTTAACATGATTAACACTTTGCTAGCATGTTTATCATTTTGCTAATATGTTTGCTGACATGATTTAATATTTTGCTTGTATTGACATATTGCTGTCATGTTTTAGCATTTTGCTAGCATGATTTAACATTTAGCTAGCATGATTTAGCATGTTGCTAATATATTACGGACATGTTGCTAATGTGATTTAAAATGTCACAAGCTTGAATTGGCACATTGATAGCACGTTTCAGCACATTGCTAGCTTGTCTTAACATGATTTGAATATGTTTCTATCATTATTTAGCCCATTACTAGCATGATTTAGCATTGTTGTTAATATGTTGCTGACATGATTTAACATGTTTCTTACATGATTTACTACATTGCGAGCTTGAATTGACAGACTGCTAACATTTTAACACATTGCTAGCATGAATGATCACATTGTTAACATGTTTCTAGCATTATTTAACACATTGTTAGCATTATTTAACACATTGCTAGAATGTTATAGCACATTGCTAGCATGAATTAGCACATTCCTAGCATGTTTCTAGTATTATTTAACATGTTGCTAACTTTATTTATCACTCATTGTTAGCATTTTTAACATTTTGCTAGCCTTTTGTTAACATGATTAACACTTTGCTAGCATGTTTATCATTTTGCTAATATGTTGCTGACATGGTTTAATACATTGCTTGAATTGACATATTGCTGTCATGTTTTAGCATTTAGCTAGCATGATTTAGCATGTTGCTAATATGTTACTGACATGTTGCTAATGTGATTTAAAATGTCACAAGCTTGAATTGGCACATTGATAGCACGTTTCAGCACATTGCTAGCTTGTCTTAACATGCTTTTAATATGTTTCTATCATTATTTAGCCCATTGCTAGCATGATTTAACATTGTTGTTAATATGTTGCTGACATGATTTAACATGTTTCTTACATGATTTAGTACATTGCAAGCTTGAATTGACACATTGCTAACATTTTAAGACATTGCTAGCATGAATTAGCACTTTGATAGCATGTTTCTACCCACATGGAAAAATACTATAGTATATTACAGTAAAATTACTCTAGTAAATACTATAGTGTTTTTAAACCGTACTATAGTAAATATTGTAGTAAATACTATAATATACTACAATATACTACAATTTACTGTAGTATCTTTACTGTATGGTTCAAAAACACTATAGTATTTACTAGAGTAATTTTACTGTAATTTTACTATAATATACTATAGTATTTTTCCATGTGGGTAACATTATTTAACATATTGTTAGCATGATTTAGCACAACGCTAGCATGTTTTATCATGTTGCTAGACTATTGCTAGCATGATTATCACTTTGCTAACATGATTTTGTATATTGCTAACATGATTTAATACGTTGCTAGCTTGAATTGACACATCGCTAGCATGAATTAGCATGTTCCTAGCATTATTAGCATGTTTTAGCATTTTTTAGCATTTTGTCCTAGGACTGAAAAGATATAGCATACCAAGTGGTGAGTGAATCTTGGATCATTGAATGCTTTTAAATCTCCCACAAAGCAACTCTAATATCATAAAAAACATTTAAAAAACCCATAACATTCTAACACTCATAAACTCTGTATCCAGGGGTCTTTGCCTTTTACAAGCTGTTAGTCTCAGGGGGAATATTATCATCAGTTATCACACGTTTCTGATCGCTATCATCTCTTGCGTGTCGTGTTCGTATGCGTGTGCATGTTTGCTTCAGAAGGCCGTCCTGCTGCTTGCCATTCAACAAGCACAAAACACGTCCTGAATAATGCAGCACCAGAGCCAGAGCCAGAGGAAGAGAGACTGGTTTATGCTCTTCTGGGTCACCTAATGCAGTCGCTGCACCTTCATCATCGTTAAACGCCATCACGGGTGAGAAGAAACTGGTGGTTATGGTAAGGGGCGGGGCCTGGTTGAGTTCGTTAGTAGTGTGTTGAAACTGGTGGTTATGGTAAGGGGCGGGGCCTAAGTTGAGTTCGTTAGTAGTGTGTTGAAACTGGTGGTTATGGTAAGGGGCGGGGTCTGGTTGAGTTAGTTAGTAGTGTGTTGAAACTGGTGGTTATGGTAAGGGGCGGGGTCTGGTTGAGTTAGTTAGTAGTGTGTTGAAACTGGTGGTTATGGTAAGGGGCGGGGTCTGGTTGAGTTAGTTAGTAGTGTGTTGAAACTGGTGGTTATGGTAAGGGGCGGGGTCTGGTTGAGTTCGTTAGTAGTGTGTTGAAACTGGTGGTTATGGTAAGGGGCGGGGCCTAAGTTGAGTTCGTTAGTAGTGTGTTGAAACTGGTGGTTATGGTAAGGGGCGGGGTCTGTTTGAGTTAGTTAGTAGTGTGTTGAAACTGGTGGTTATGGTAAGGGGCGGGGTCTGGTTGAGTTAGTTAGTAGTGTGTTGAAACTGGTGGTTATGGTAAGGGGTGGGGTCTGGTTGAGTTAGTTAGTAGTGTGTTGAGACTGGTGGTTATGGTAAGGGGCGGGGCCTGGTTGAGTTAGTTAGTAGTGTGTTGAAACTGGTGGTTATGGTAAGAGGCGGGGCCTGGTTGAGTTAGTAGTGTGTTGAAACTGGTGGTTATGGTAAGAGGCGGGGCCTGGTTGAGTTAGTAGTGTGTTGAAACTGGTGGTTATGGTAAGGGGCGGGGTCTGGTTGAGTTAGTTAGTAGTGTGTTGAGACTGGTGGTTATGGTAAGGGGCGGGGCCTGGTTGAGTTAGTTAGTAGTGTGTTGAAACTGGTGGTTATGGTAAGGGGCGGGGTCTGGTTGAGTTATTTAGTAGTGTGTTGAAACTGGTAGTTATGGTAAGGGGCGGGGTCTGTTTGAGTTAGTTAGTAGTGTGTTGAAACTGGTGGTTATGGTAAGGGGCGGGGTCTGGTTGAGTTAGTTAGTAGTGTGTTGAAACTGGTGGTTATGGTAAGGGGCGGGGTCTGGTTGAGTTAGTTAGTAGTGTGTTGAGACTGGTGGTTATGGTAAGGGGCGGGGCCTGGTTGAGTTAGTTAGTAGTGTGTTGAAACTGGTGGTTATGGTAAGAGGCGGGGCCTGGTTGAGTTAGTAGTGTGTTGAAACTGGTGGTTATGGTAAGAGGCGGGGCCTGGTTGAGTTAGTAGTGTGTTGAAACTGGTGGTTATGGTAAGGGGCGGGGTCTGGTTGAGTTAGTTAGTAGTGTGTTGAAACTGGTGGTTATGGTAAGGGGCGGGGCCTGGTTGAGTTAGTTAGTAGTGTGTTGAAACTGGTGGTTATGGTAAGAGGCGGGGCCTGGTTGAGTTAGTAGTGTGTTGAAACTGGTGGTTATGGTAAGGGGCAGGGTCTGGTTGAGTTAGTTAGTAGTGTGTTGAAACTGGTGGTTATGGTAAGGGGAGGGTCTGGTTGAGTTAGTCAGTAGTGTGTTGAAACTGGTGGTTATGGTAAGGGACGGGTCTGGTTGAGTTAGTTAGTAGTGTGTTGAAACTGGTGGTTATGGTAAGGGGCGGGGCCTGGTTGAGTTAGTTAGTAGTGTGTTGAAACTGGTGGTTATGGTAAGGGACGAGCATGGTTGAGTTAGTTAGTAGTGTGTTGAAACTGGTGGTTATGGTAAGGGGCGGGGCCTGGTTGAGTTAGTTAGTAGTGTGTTGAAACTGGTGGTTATGGTAAGGGGCGGGGTCTGGTTGAGTTAGTCAGTAGTGTGTTGAAACTGGTGGTTATGGTAAGGGGCGGGGCCTGGTTGAGTTAGTTAGTAGTGTGTTGAAACTGGTGGTTATGGTAAGGGGCGGGGTCTGGTTGAGTTAGTCAGTAGTGTGTTGAAACTGGTGGTTATGGTAAGGGGCGGGTCTGGTTGAGTTAGTTAGTAGTGTGTTGAAACTGGTGGTTATGGTAAGGGGCGGGGCCTGGTTGAGTTAGTCAGTAGTGTGTTGAAACTGGTGGTTATGGTAAGGGGCGGGTCTGGTTGAGTTAGTTAGTAGTGTGTTGAAACTGGTGGTTATGGAAAGGGGTGGGACATTTCCCAAACACACTGGAAGCACTTGACCAATCACAACACACTGCTCCAGCCGACCAATCAGAGCACAGTGTGCTTTTCAGAAGGAGAGACAGGAAGTAAACAGAGCGTTACTGACAGACTGGGAAGAGAGGAGCCGCAACAATGGAGAATATGAGGAAATAATCAACACTCAAGCAGGAAAACCTGCTCTAGTAGAGCCAGAAACACAACAGCAAGACTGTAAAAGTCTGTTATCATATTAAAATAATACCAGCATTACAGGATTAATGTCAACGCACTGACACAAGACTCACGCATTACACAACATACTGAGTATAATTCTGCATCAAAAGACAAACATACAGTGTAAAGCAGAGAATCACCTTCATAATTCTCTTGTTGGGGATGTTCATCACAGCACTGAGGTCGATCCTGTACAAAACAACCTCCAGAGGATTCTCCTCTCAAGACCTCAATTAAACACTAAACTGATGAGTTTCAAATGATCAGTCCAGGACGATCGCTGATCAATTAGTACACATCCCTCTGCATGTGCATTTATTAAATATTCAGACTCATTAGTCACACCTACTAAATCAAGCATTACTAATTATCATAGTTCGTGTTAGTAATGGGAACTAACTAACCAAGGCTGTAGGTCCAGACCTTTGTATTTTTCCGAGGTGTGTGTAACAAATGTTTACTCTACTTCAGTGCTGCAAGGATATTGACAGCACTGAGATGTTCTCATCCGAGCTGCCTGCGGTCTTTCACTCGTCAATGTCAAAATATTTGCCACAGATATACCCGAGACTTATGACTGGTTTTGTGCAAAAGGGTCACATTTGTAGATCCGAGAAATCATCATTATTGAGTCCCCCAACGCCCCTAAAAAGCTGAAATTTAGGACCTCACTGATTTTAAAACTCTGTAACCGAAGCAAAGGGAACCATAAAAATATATTTGCAGGCGTTCTTGTTTGTGATTGAATTTAAAGGGTTAGTTCACCCAAAAATGTAAATTGTGTCATTAATGACTGAGCCTCATGTGGTTGGACACCCGTCAGACCTCCGTTCATCTTCAGACACAAATGAAGATATTTTAGTGTAAATCTGATGCTCTGAAAGGCCTCCATTGGCTCAACTTTACACTCTCAAGACCCTTAAAAGACACTAAAGACTAAAGTTACAAAGTCCATCTCACTACAGCGGCTCTACAATAACTTTATGAAGAGACGAGAATAGTTTCTGTGTGCAAAAAAACCCTAAATAATGACTTACATAGTGATGACGATTTCATGAAGCTTCGAAGCGTTATGAATCAGTGAGTCGATTCATGATTCGGATCGTGTGTCAAACCGCCAAACTGCTGAAATTTGGCGATTCAAACTGCTGAATCGACTCACTGATTCATAACGCTTCGAATCGCTGAATCGACTCACTGATTCATAACGCTTCGAACCGCTGAATCGACTCACTGATTCATAACGCTTCGAAGCTTCATGAGGCCGTGTTTTGAAATCATCATCACTATATAAGTCGTTATTTAGGGTTTTTTTGCGCACAGAAACTATTCTCGTCTTCATAAAGTTATTGTAGAGCCGCTGTAGTGAGATGGACTTTGTAACTTTAGTCTTTAGTGTCTTTTAAGGGTCTTGAGAGTGTAAAGTTGAGCCAATGGAGGCCTTTCAGAGCATCAGATTTACACTAAAATATCTTCATTTGTGTCTGAAGATGAACGGAGGTCTGACGGGTGTCCAACCACATGAGGCTCAGTCATTAATGACACAATTTACAGTTTTGGGTGAACTAAACCTTTAAGGATGCATTTAGTAATATTTTATGTGCGTACAGACATTTTATAAATGGGAAACGCACGTCTTCATAAGGACCGTGTTGCTTTTGTTGGATGGGGCCGGCGCTGTGGGAGCTGATGGATCTCAGACAGCCCTTACTCTTTCTCTCGGAGATGAAGATGAGGAAATAACGAGAGCCAGTAGGGAAGTCAGAGGGGTAATGAATCTCTTCCTCTGCTCTCTCGGACACAGTGGCGTCTGCCGGGCTTCATCACCCCGACAATTCATCTCTGCGGAAAACAAGCGGCTGACCTGCGGCTCTCAACACCAAACTCAGACCGAAAACAAGACAAAACAAACGCCACGGAATTGACCAAATCAAGACATCCACTGTTGAAAACAGAGCTCAAGAAACCTAAAAAACAGAGACTTTCTGCTATTATTGGAGAACAGCAGCAAATGTTTCTCTTCGGCTGCTTTCATATAGAGAATAATATCATTCAAAAAACACTTTTAGATGCAAGAAACCTTGACTAACATTCAATGAGCCGTTAAATATGTGTTTATTTATTTATTTACATAAGCAGCCTCTATGATGCTTCATTAATTTCAGTTATTGTTTGGGAATCATTCACTAATGGGAATGTTTTGCATTTGTTTTTATTATTCATCATTTATATTTCCCTGCAGTTTAATTGCATTATTTTGACAAGACCATTTGCGTAATTAGGATTTATCATGAGAAAACTGAGAATTCAGGTCTGTTAAAGGTGAAGAACTAATAATGAAATAATGAAAATAAAGGAATTGAAGAAAAAAAAAGTTCTAAAATGATGTATATTTGAAATTGCACATTACGAATACACAATTTAAATCACACGTGTGTTCTGTGCATTGCAGTAATGAGAATTTGAGGAGGGGTGGATGTAACCCGGACGTTTTTATACAGTTTCCGAGAGATTCATCCACTCAGGCAATTAAAAAGACAATCCTTACTGAGGGTCACGGGACGCCGGGGGAATACGGCGGATAACAGAGCTGCTCTCTGAAAAATAACTGCAATAAAAATAGATGAGACGAACAGATGGGAACGGATCCATGTGAGAAGAGGTCTCAAATATGTCCTCTGTGAAAGAGACAAAATAAAAAGTTCATATTTTACAATGTCCTCTGTTTCTGTGTGTTTGGGAACGAGGCGCTGGGATGTTCTGACATTTACAGCTCCGTCAGCACTGGAGCTAGAAACATGCCATTTATAAACTTCCCCTTCACATGAGGTCAGAAAACAACATGAAATGACACTCACAGCACCACTGACTTACAGCTCGATTTAACCTCGAGGAGTCTGAGCTGTTTTGGGGCCCTTTAGAAGTTTGACATGCTCTGACATTTGTGTTTTTTTCAGTTGCTTATAAACACATTAATGGCAAAAGTGTAATCACACTGTATTCAGCACAAACTGGGCTACCAGAATATCTGAGCAACATGTACATGCTTGTATTTTTGAGAGAAAAATGTTTATGCATTGTTTTTAAAAAAACTAAAAAAAAAAAATTAATTAAGGCCTCAAAACACACAATAGATATGTGTCCACAAGACTTTTAACTAATGAGTGTATTTGCCTAGAGTTTTTGCTTTAAACTGATGTGAGAATCATTGAGCCTACTCATTCACATACAACAATATATTCATGTTTTTCTTCACAAAGCCAGTATGCGAGGAGGCGCGATAGCTAATGAATAATGATGAGTATCACCTGAGAGGACAAAAGAACATAGTAGCCCGCATAATGACCTGCATAATTAGCTACATAATGAGCTGCAAAATGACCTGCATAATGAGCTACATAATGAGCTGCATAATTAGCTACATAATGAGCTGCAAAATGACCTGCATAATGAGCTACATAATGAGCTGCATAATTAGCTACATAATGAGCTGCATAATGAATGAGCTTAATTCAGGAGTGTGACTGAGCAACAGGACATATATTATATATTGTACTTATCTAGTAAATTCATCTTGATATAAGAATGTTTAAATATTTAGACTAGAAACAAGACAAAAATTACTAAGAGCATTTTTTCTACTTTTTTGTTCTATTTTTTGTTTTTGAAAGTCTCATGCTAAAAAAAATAAATAAATAAATAATTAAAATTAAGATACAATTTATACAAAACGAAATTCACTTTAAAGAAAGCAATTTGCTTTCTACAAAACAAAACTTGATATTAACTCGATAAAACAAACTTTGATATTAAATTTAAAAAATACCATTAGGCTATAATATTTAAACATCAATATGAAGAAAAAGACGTTTGACTGGTACTATATTTATAGCATCTGAGCAGACATTCGTGAATAAAAGCTTTATTAATGTGACACTAGGCTCTTTTACAATAAACACGTTATAATCTGTCCAAAACAGGCCAAATACATCTTGTCTAAACAGTCTTGCGCGTATGGCATTTTATATTGCAGCAGGATTCATATTTAAAGTCTTTTTGCATTTGATAATCACAGGTGCTAACAAAATAAACTTGGTCTACCTTACAATCAGCCCTGAATCCTTTGCTCAGTCTGAACAGAACATGAACAGCTTTTTATGAGGTGAATTATTCCTCAACGCGTCTCAAAGCGATGTAGCTGAAGTAACGTTACAGCGCTTCTCTAGATGTGTTAGTATGAGTTGATGTGGGCGTCGACTCTGGATCGTCAGTATTTGAATCTCAATAGAGCGCTCGATTTGTGGGCGTGGCCGCATTAGCGGATAATGAAGTGGCTCGCGAGTGACTGACATCTCTCTCTTTTCAAACAGATTACATAAACACTGAATATTTGTTTAAAATATTGTTTAGAACCTGACAGTTCAGCGTTTCTTTAGACATATGTCTCATGTTTGTGAGGCAAGTATTCACTAAGCTAGAGAACATTTTCTGAAGACTATCTGAATGAACGTCTTTGACAGAGAGGCTGCACATCGCGCATCATGTTTGTTTTCTTTATTTTGCAAAAAGCAAAACATTTTGTTTTTATTGTGACTGTACACAAAAAAATTGAAACTTAACAGATTATAATGATGTATAACACTTGCCTGAATGATAAAAAACAGCAGAGTTTCCTTGGCACTGATAAGAAAAAAAGATCACGCCTGCGCGACGGCCGACTCGAGAGGGTTAACCCACTGAGAGAAGAGGAGAGGAGAGAGAAAAGACAAGAAGATATGAGAAGAAAAGATATGAAAAGATATGAGAAAAGACGAGACAAGAGAAGATACAAGAGGAGACAGGACAAGAGAAGATATGAGAAAAGATGAGAGGAGAAGATACGAGAAGAGATGAGGGAAGAGACGAGAAGATCCAAGAAGAGGCGAGAGAAGAGACGAGAAGATACGGGAAGAGTAATTCCCACACAAGAAGAATATCAGATGAACACACTGTTCATCTGATTTCCTTCATGTGTGGGAATTACTCTTCTTTGTACGAGTCGATAATGCTGAATTATCAGCTCTAATTTCAGAGGTGGACAAAGCGGTTAAACTTTGCAGTTATGATATACACTCACCTAAAGGATTATTATTAATGCAATTATCTAATCAACAAATCACATGGCAGTGTCTTCAGTGCATTTAGGGGTGTGGTCCTGGTCAAGAAAATCTCCTGAACTCCACACTGAATGTCGGAATGGGAAAGAAAGGGGATTTAAGCAATTTTGAGCGTGGCATGGTTGTTGGTGCCAGACGGGCCGGTCTGAGTATTTCACAATCTGCTCAGTTACTGGGATTTTCACACACAACCATTTCTAGGGTTTACAAAGAATGGTGTGAAAAGGGAAAAACATCCAGTATGCGGCAGTCCTGTGGGAGAAAATGCCTTGTTGATGCTAGAGGTCAGAGGTCATGGGCCGACTGATTCAAGCTGATAGAAGAGCAACTTTGACTGAAATAACCACTCGTTACAACCGAGGTCTGCAGCAAAGCATTTGTGAAGCCACAACACACACAACCTTGAGGCGGATGGGCTACAACAGCAGAAGACCCCACCGGGTACCACTCATCTCCACTACAAAGAGGAAAAAGAGGCGACAATTTGCACCAAAATTGGACAGTTGAAGACTGTAAAAATGTTGCCTGGTCTGATGAGTCTGGATTTCTGTTGAGACATTCAGATGGTAGAGTCAGAATTTGGCGTAAACAGAATGAGAACATGGATCCATCATGCCTTGTTCCCACTGTGCAGGCTGGTGGTGGTGGTGTAATGGTGTGGGGGATGTTTTCTTGGCACACTTTAGGCCCCTTAGTGCCAATTGGGCATGGTTTAAATGCCACGGCCTACCTGAGCATTGTTTCTGCCCATGTCCATCCCTTTATGAGCACCATGTGCCCATCCTCTGATGGCTACTTCCAGCAGGATAATGCACCGTCACAAAGCTCCAATCATTTCAAACTGGTTTCTTGAACAGGGCAATGAGTTCACTGGACTAAAATGGCCCCACAGTCACCAGATCTCAACCCAATAGAGCATCTTTGGGATGTGGTGGAACGGGAGCTTCGTGCCCTGGATGTGCATCCCACAAATCTCCATCAACTGCAAGATGCTCTCCTATCAATATGGGCCAACATTTCTAAAGAATGCTTTCAGCAGCTTGTTGAGTCAATGCCACGTAGAATTAAGGCAGTTCTGAAGGCGAAAGGGGGTCAAACACAGTATTAGTGTGTGTTCCTAATAATCCTTTAGGTGAGTGTACAATGTGACATGCAATAGGTGAAGGAGGCTTAAAAAGGCACAAAACTCCACACAGTATCACAATGAAAACGCGATGAAGAAGTGTTTGAAGAAGCGGCGCGGAGACCCTGATCGGACAGAGCCGTTATTCTCATTAACCGCAGCGAGCGGCTGCTACTGCCCACCAGAGCTGATGAAGATTGGAAAACCAACTGAGCAAAGCATCCTGGGAAATCACCTCCAATCTCCCTCTAATAACCGATCCATAAGCCACCCGCCGCTCTGTGGGACTGGTCCAACCGGGCTAGACGGGTTTCAGAGGGACGTGATTGCTTTCTGTGCCGGGGAAAGCGTCTCATCCTGATTTCTGAGAAGACTGATGACAGCACACTCAAATACTACACAATCTAATTTAGGATTAACATGGAATTTCAATCATTGTACTCAGCCTTAAAAGTCATATCGCGATTAACGATGTGTCTAATGAGAAATTATTAGAACTTTTCAATATTCAAATGTTTTGAATCTTTTGTATTCAATAGGGATACGGGATGCCAGTGTGGAAGTTCGGTCTGGACTTGATCCGTTGTGGAGCAACTATACTCGAACCAGAGCTGTTTGGACCAATCAGATCGTCAGGGCGGGTTTTATACGATGATGGACAGATGATCAACAGTGACATCATCATCACGTCACCAAAGAGCGCTTGGGTTAAACTCGTTTACTAAACAGAGAACTTGTTGGTATATGCGTTCACTTTTACTATTTCTCTCAAAAATGATGATTGTGTTGGTAAGTACAACTTACTCCGTTGCTCTGATTGGTTGTAGGTCTATCCAATTGAGGTCTTTCCTGGTTAGGTTGAAATACATCCCATAATCACAGCCCAATTGGGCAGTATCAGACTGACTAGAATCTAAGTATGACAATGTCAGGCTAGCACTGCAAGGTTGTAGAAGAAAAATGCAAGGTAATTTGTGCTGTAATTAGAAATGTGCCGGTATACAGTAATACGATATACGGCAATATGAACATGCACATTGTTATCGTGGGCACTTTAAAATACCGTGAATAATTATTCCTTACAAATTATTCAGATTTTTAGAATGCATATTAAGAATACTTTACCCATCAACCGTTTAAAATGAACAGTAATCAATTATCAAAGAATAGTAACTGTAAAAATTGAACTATTCGCTCTTTGTTAATGTAAATTAACAAAAACAAAGAGCTCGCTGCCCAGACAAGGACTGGGATTGGTCAGAGCCTCTGAAACTGCAGTGATTTGGACCTTCAGCCGTTGGTTCCCATTGAAATCCATCATGTGCAGAAAAATCCTGGAATGATCCTCAAAAAACTTCATTTCTTTTCCACTGAAGAAAGAAACACATGAACATCTTGGATGAGATGGGGGAGAGGAAACTATCAGGAAATGTTCATTTTGAAGCGAACTTATCCTTTACATTAAACCTAAAAAACAAACAGAAAGAATCTGAAACATTTTAAAGCAAGAAACGTTATGATCATAAATAATCATAAATATTTCAGACCCGGAACTATTTTGAGGTCATTAATCAAATGCAAATGACCAACACTGATTTATAACCGAACAGACTCACCTACACTCTAAAAAATGCTGGGTTAAAAATAACCCAAGTTGGGTTGAAAATGGACTAACCCAGCATTTGAGTTGTTTTAACCAAGCGGTTGGGTTAAATGTTTGCTTAAAACAACCCAATTGCTGGGTTAGTCCATTTTCAACCCAACTTAGGTTATTTTTAACTCAGCATTTTTTAGAGTGTACAGTATCATTATAAAGAGAAATAATTATATATTATGTATAATTAACAATAAGTAATAATCATATAATAAATAATAATACTAATGTAATTGAAAACTGAGAAAAAAAGCCAACTTTAAAACTCACTACGAGACGTTTGTGGCCATCCTCTGTGACGGCAGCTCGTGTCGTTTCTCTCGTTTTAATCTGAAGCGTTTCTCTTCAGCGTTTCTCTTCAGCGTTTCTCTCTCAGGTTTAATGGAACTGTCCATCCCACATTCACAGAGACGGGCCAGTGACACGCTGACAAAGACGAAAGCAGCCCAACACAATTTTTCGTGTTTCATCGCTGAAGGTGTTTAGCAGCCAAAGCAGCAATTTCAATGCTAAATAACAATCAAGGCTACAGTGCGCTAAAAATATACCAGCGCTGGCAGCAGCCCATCAATTACACTCGGCCCCCGGGGACGGCTTTAGCATTCCTCCAGAGGAACGGCAGCTTTCAGAGAGATCTCCAGCTAATGAAACACACACGGCGAGGCCGGAGAAAAGGCCGCATGTTTAAAACAGTAGCAGGAGGAACCAGTGACATTCAGACTTTACATTTTATATTCCTGAAGCAGCATTTATACAGGCTGATTTACATCAGTCTCAGAAACGCTTTATCACACTCTCTTTCTAGTTCTGATTTCATGTCGACTCCAAAGATCTGACCTGGTAACCAAAATCGTAGCGTTATGGATAAAATATTATAGTTTTAATCAATAATTTAAGAGATTTAAAATTTATTATTTAAACTTAAACTTCAACAGTTTGAAGAACTGCTCAAATATAATATCTAATATTGTTGGAAAAACAACCCAGCAGGCACTGGACGTCAACATGACGGCAGATTGACGTTGGTCCCCAATGTCGGAGAGACGTTGCATTTTGGTTGAAAATGAAAACCCAATGTCATGTGGACGTCAACCTCCAACATCTGTCCAACGTTAGAGATTGACGTCAACATGACGTTGGGTTTTCATTTTCAACCAAAAGGCAACGTTTGTCCAACGTTAGAGATTGACGTGAATATGACGTTGGGTTCTGACGTCAACTCGATTTTCATTTACAACCAAAAGGCAACGTTTGTCCAACGTTAGAGATTGACGTGAATATGACGTTGGGTTCTGACGTCAACTCGATTTTCATTTTCAACCAAAATGCAACGTTTGACAACGTTAGAGATTGACGTCAACATGATGTTGGGTTTTCCTTTTCAACCAAAATGCAACATTTGTCCAACGTTAGAGATTGACATCAACATGACGTTGGGTTTTCATTTTCAACCATAATGCAACGTTTGTCCAACGTTAGAGATTGACGTGAATATGACGTTGGGTTCTGACGTCAACTCGATTTTCATTTACAACCAAAAGGCAACGTTTGTCCAACGTTAGAGATTGACGTGAATATGACGTTGGGTTCTGACGTCAACTCGATTTTCATTTACAACCAAAAGGCAACATTTGTCCAACGTTAGAGATTGACGTGAATATGACGTTGGGTTCTGATGTCAACTCGATTTTCATTTTCAACCAAAAGGCAACATTTGTCCAACGTTAGAGATTGACGTGAATATGACGTTGGGTTCTGACGTCAACTCGATTTTCATTTACAACCAAAAGGCAACGTTTGTCCAACGTTAGAGATTGACGTGAATATGACGTTGGGTTCTGACGTCAATTCGATTTTCATTTACAACCAAAAGGCAACGTTTGTCCAACGTTAGAGATTGACGTGAATATGACGTTGGGTTCTGACGTCAACTCGATTTTCATTTTCAACCAAAAGGCAACATTTGTCCAACGTTAGAGATTGACGTGAATATGACGTTGGGTTCTGACGTCAACTCGATTTTCATTTACAACCAAAAGGCAACATTTGTCCAACGTTAGAGATTGACGTCAACATGACGTTGGGTTTTCATTTTCAACCAAAAGGCAACGTTTGTCCAACGTTAGAGATTGACGTGAATATGACGTTGGGTTCTGACGTCAACTCGATTTTCATTTACAACCAAAAGGCAACGTTTGTCCAACGTTAGAGATTGACGTGAATATGACGTTGGGTTCTGACGTCAACTCGATTTTCATTTACAACCAAAAGGCAACATTTGTCCAACGTTAGAGATTGACGTGAATATGACATTGGGTTCTGACGTCAACTCGATTTTCATTTACAACCAAAAGGCAACGTTTGTCCAACGTTAGAGATTGACGTGAATATGACGTTGGGTTCTGACGTCAACTCGATTTTCATTTACAACCAAAAGGCAACGTTTGTCCAACGTTAGAGATTGACGTGAATATAACATTGGGTTCTGACGTCAACTCGATTTTCATTTACAACCAAAAGGCAACGTTTGTCCAACGTTAGAGATTGACGTGAATATGACGTTGGGTTCTGACGTCAACTCGATTTTCATTTTCAACCAAAAGGCAACATTTGTCCAACGTTAGAGATTGACGTGAATATGACGTTGGGTTCTGACGTCAACTCGATTTTCATTTACAACCAAAAGGCAACGTTTGTCCAACGTTAGAGATTGACGTGAATATGACGTTGGGTTCTGACGTCAACTCGATTTTCATTTTCAACCAAAAGGCAACATTTGTCCAACGTTAGAGATTGACGTGAATATGGCGTTGGGTTCTGACGTCAACTCGATTTTCATTTTCAACCAAAAAGCAACGTTTGTCCAACGTTAGAGATTGACATCAACATGACGTTGGGTTTTCATTTTCAACCAAAAAGCAACGTCTGTCCAACGTTAGAGATTGACGTGAATATGACGTTGGGTTCTGACGTCAACTCGATTTTCCTTTTCAACCAAAAAGCAACGTTTGTCCAACGTTAGAGATTGACATCAACATGACGTTGGGTTTTCATTTTCAACCAAAAAGCAACGTCTGTCCAACGTTAGAGATTGACGTGAATATGACGTTGGGTTCTGACGTCAACTCGATTTTCCTTTTCAACCAAAATGCAACATTTGTCCAACGTTAGAGATTGACATCAACATGACGTTGGGTTTTCATTTTCAACCATAATGCAACGTTTGTCCAACGTTAGAGATTGACGTGAATATGACGTTGGGTTCTGACGTCAATTCGATTTTCATTTACAACCAAAAGGCAACGTTTGTCCAACGTTAGAGATTGACGTGAATATGACGTTGGGTTCTGACGTCAACTCGATTTTCATTTTCAACCAAAAGGCAACATTTGTCCAACGTTAGAGATTGACATCAACATGACGTTGGGTTTTCATTTTCAACCATAATGCAACGTTTGTCCAACGTTAGAGATTGACGTGAATATGACGTTGGGTTCTGATGTCAACTCGATTTTCATTTTCAACCAAAAGGCAACATTTGTCCAACGTTAGAGATTGACGTGAATATGACGTTGGGTTCTGACGTCAACTCGATTTTCATTTACAACCAAAAGGCAACGTTTGTCCAACGTTAGAGATTGACGTGAATATGACGTTGGGTTCTGACGTCAATTCGATTTTCATTTACAACCAAAAGGCAACGTTTGTCCAACGTTAGAGATTGACGTGAATATGACGTTGGGTTCTGACGTCAACTCGATTTTTATTTTCAACCAAAAGGCAACATTTGTCCAACGTTAGAGATTGACGTGAATATGACGTTGGGTTCTGACGTCAACTCGATTTTCATTTACAACCAAAAGGCAACATTTGTCCAACGTTAGAGATTGACGTCAACATGACGTTGGGTTTTCATTTTCAACCAAAAGGCAACGTTTGTCCAACGTTAGAGATTGACGTGAATATGACGTTGGGTTCTGACGTCAACTCGATTTTCATTTACAACCAAAAGGCAACGTTTGTCCAACGTTAGAGATTGACGTGAATATGACGTTGGGTTCTGACGTCAACTCGATTTTCATTTACAACCAAAAGGCAACGTTTGTCCAACGTTAGAGATTGACGTGAATATGACGTTGGGTTCTGACGTCAACTCGATTTTCATTTACAACCAAAAGGCAACATTTGTCCAACGTTAGAGATTGACGTGAATATGACATTGGGTTCTGACGTCAACTCGATTTTCATTTACAACCAAAAGGCAACGTTTGTCCAACGTTAGAGATTGACGTGAATATGACGTTGGGTTCTGACGTCAACTCGATTTTCATTTACAACCAAAAGGCAACGTTTGTCCAACGTTAGAGATTGACGTGAATATAACATTGGGTTCTGACGTCAACTCGATTTTCATTTACAACCAAAAGGCAACGTTTGTCCAACGTTAGAGATTGACGTGAATATGACGTTGGGTTCTGACGTCAACTCGATTTTCATTTTCAACCAAAAGGCAACATTTGTCCAACGTTAGAGATTGACGTGAATATGACGTTGGGTTCTGACGTCAACTCGATTTTCATTTACAACCAAAAGGCAACGTTTGTCCAACGTTAGAGATTGACGTGAATATGACGTTGGGTTCTGACGTCAACTCGATTTTCATTTTCAACCAAAAGGCAACATTTGTCCAACGTTAGAGATTGACGTGAATATGGCGTTGGGTTCTGACGTCAACTCGATTTTCATTTTCAACCAAAAGGCAACATTTGTCCAACGTTAGAGATTGACGTCAACATGACGTTGGGTTTTCATTTTCAACCAAAAAGCAACGTTTGTCCAACGATTAGAGATTGACGTCAACATGACGTTGGGTTTTCATTTTCAACCAAAAAGCAACATTTGTCCAACGTTAGAGATTGACGTGACTATGACGTTGGGTTTTCATTTTCAACCAAAAAGCAACGTTTGTCCACCGTTAGAGATTGACGTCAACATGAAGTTGGGTTTTCATTTTCAACCAAAAAGCAACGTTTGTCCAACGTTAGAGATTGACATCAACATGACGTTGGGTTTTCATTTTCAACCAAAAAGCAACGTCTGTCCAACGTTAGAGATTGACGTGAATATGACGTTGGGTTCTGACGTCAACTCGATTTTCCTTTTCAACCAAAAAGCAACGTTTGTCCAACGTTAGAGATTGACATCAACATGACGTTGGGTTTTCATTTTCAACCAAAAAGCAACGTCTGTCCAACGTTAGAGATTGACGTGAATATGACGTTGGGTTCTGACGTCAACTCGATTTTCCTTTTCAACCAAAATGCAACATTTGTCCAACGTTAGAGATTGACATCAACATGACGTTGGGTTTTCATTTTCAACCATAATGCAACGTTTGTCCAACGTTAGAGATTGACGTGAATATGACGTTGGGTTCTGACGTCAATTCGATTTTCATTTACAACCAAAAGGCAACGTTTGTCCAACGTTAGAGATTGACGTGAATATGACGTTGGGTTCTGATGTCAACTGGATTTTCATTTTCAACCAAAAGGCAACATTTGTCCAACGTTAGAGATTGACGTGAATATGACGTTGGGTTCTGACGTCAACTCGATTTTCATTTTCAACCAAAAGGCAACATTTGTCCAACGTTAGAGATTGACGTCAACATGACGTTGGGTTTTCATTTTCAACCATAATGCAACGTTTGTCCAACGTTAGAGATTGACGTGAATATGACATTGGGTTCTGACGTCAACTCGATTTTCATTTACAACCAAAAGGCAACGTTTGTCCAACGTTAGAGATTGACGTGAATATGACGTTGGGTTCTGACATCAACTCGATTTTCATTTTCAACCAAAAGGCAACATTTGTCCAACGTTAGAGATTGACGTGAATATGACGTTGGGTTCTGACGTCAACTCGATTTTCATTTACAACCAAAAGGCAACGTTTGTCCAACGTTAGAGATTGACGTGAATATGACGTTGGGTTCTGACGTCAACTCGATTTTCATTTTCAACCAAAAGGCAACATTTGTCCAACGTTAGAGATTGACGTGAATATGGCGTTGGGTTCTGACGTCAACTCGATTTTCATTTTCAACCAAAAGGCAACATTTGTCCAACGTTAGAGATTGACGTCAACATGACGTTGGGTTTTCATTTTCAACCAAAAAGCAACATTTGTCCAACGTTAGAGATTGACGTGACTATGACGTTGGGTTTTCATTTTCAACCAAAAAGCAACGTTTGTCCACCGTTAGAGATTGACGTCAACATGAAGTTGGGTTTTCATTTTCAACCAAAAAGCAACGTTTGTCCAACGTTAGAGATTGACGTCAACGTGACGTTGGGTTTTCATTTTCAATCAAAAAGCAACGTTTGTCCAACGTTAGAGATTGACATCAACATGACGTTGTGTTTTCATTTTCAACCAAAAAGCAACGTCTGTCCAACGTTAGAGATTGACGTTAGAATTAGAACGTTGTTAGAATTTGACGTTGTGTGAACGTTGACGTTATGATATTAAGGAGACGTTGGGTTTTGGTCACCTTACCTCGCGACTTAATGTCAGTATCTGACGTCATTACGGCATTGGCTTTACAACACAACCTAAAAACAACTAAATATCAACTTCAGCTGATGTTGGTTTTGGACGTCAAGTTAACGTTGGCATTAGACATTGAGCTGACATTGAATTTTGGTCACCTGACGTCGCAACCAAAATCAACATCTTATGACGTTGTGTGCCTGCTGAGAAAGTGGTAAAGTTACTGGAGTTTGTTTTACAAGAAGATACTATTTCAGTCTACCTCAAAATGCCATGTTTATTTTAATGTGTTACTGGATAATTCTTTGTAATTATTAGTGATATTTACAGTCTAAAAAATTCAGGGTTGTTTCAAGCCAAATTTGGGTCAATTATGGACAAACCCAAACGTTGGGTAACAATTTTAATTAAAAAATTTACCCCAACAGGGGTTTGTCCATATGACAAACACCCCATCATTTAATGGTGGCCAGTTCTGAGTGAAAATAGTTTCTACACCAATTTCTTCTCAGCGTAGCTTTCATTTGCATTCGGTTTTCTCTTTCGGTTAAGAAAAGTACATGCAGTCTAGATGAAAACACAAAGACTCAAGTGCCGTTCACATCGATTTAGCAACAACAAAGAAAGCCCTCACACAAAAGAGAAATCACCAGTGAAATCTCTTCAATATCTCAACTTTTTCTCGTACACAGCAATGAGAGTAAACGAAGAGGGAAAAAACTTCTGCTTCTCAGATGTTTCACCCCAATAATCTCAGCAGTGACTCTAATCTGCACATTCACACGTCTAATATCGAAAGATGAATGTCTGAACATGCAGTATATCATAAGACAGAACAGAGCCTCTGCTTTTACACAGAAGTAAGTTTCATAAAAAAGCCCCATTTTGAGCAAAAAGGTTTTGTCAAAGACTACATCCAGATGTGATTCAGAGCGATGATCAAACACAGACGGAGTAGATCGAGTCCATCAACCTGGGGTGACATCTCATTCTGTAATTAGGCAGTTTTGATTTATATGCTGTTTAATGTTGACGTTATTTTACATATGCATATGATTACATATCGCATGTTTCTGCGTCTTCTTCGCCTGTGTTTTGATCTGGAGATTCTGTACATCATCGCGATATGAACTCGCGCGATGAACACATCGCAACAGACAGCCTGACACGATGAATAAGGGAAAACAGTTTACATGCGCCAATCTGAGTAACGTATTCTGAATACTTGGATTACTTCCACATTGAATTGCATTTTATAAGTCTAGGAATGCGGCCATCAAATCCTGCTTACTAAACATATATTATAAAATATTTAGCTGCCGTCAACGGGGCCAACGGCGATTGGGCTGGTAAATCAGGAGAATGTAAAGTTGCACGTCCACTGAGCAGGAGCAGCGGCGGTGGTCGGCCAAAACACTTTTTTTTGTATGTGAAGCTGTTTTACGTGAATATTAATGACACGAGTGAAGCACAAAGCTTCATTTACAAAATAAATAATAGGTTTGCAATTAAATGTTACATCGCAGCCATGGAAACATAAGGATTCATGCCGAACGAGAGAGGAAGCTTTGTGTGGGGAGACAAATTTAAGATTGCTTGCTTTGCTATCTGGTCACACGATTTTCCTCGAATTTAACAATAGGCTTAGGCTTACTCCATTTTATTCTACTGGACATGGAATCTCTTATTTGTTTCCCCAAATCCTCATTTACGTCTCTCACAGGGGATTAAACGTGTCTTCCTTGTTTGATTAATTTAGGAGTAGCCTATAGGCTATATTCACTTCACTTACTGTGGTAAAGTAGAAAACGGAGTAGAACAGATACATTTACTTCAAACTTTACTTTATTTAACACAGTTTGTGCTGCTATTAGACTTGGTCAAGATTTTGTAGCGCATTTCATACACGCCAGAGATTTTTAGTTTCGCTTTCTCTCAAAGCGCATAATCAAACAAAGCCTCAGTTCTTGACCCTGCGGAAGATAATTTCGTTCTTCACATTTTACTACAAGTAGCCTATCAGTTTTGGAACATCAGGAGAAAACATTAAGATATTAGAAAACAATGCTTCTTTCCTGCTCGTGTCTTCCCTTTCAGCGAAAAGAGGCATGACGCACGACGCACGTCTGTGAGGAAATATAAACGATTTTTTTCTTTAACTAATATTTAACTTATACTATTTATATTTCGATTATTTACAAATATTTATTTAAATGTTTTACAGACTGTAGTTTGTTGTTTCACTGACGGAAGTAGGCCTACTAAAATAAACACGCATGTTTGAGCCTTATATATATATATATATATATATATATATTTTTTTTTTTTTTTTTTTTTTTTCAAAATGTAGGCTATTTAATTGAAGTAGACTATATATACACGTCAATCTCAATTAAATAGCCTACATTTTGAAAATAAAAAATATAAACAAATAATATATTTAACGAATATATAACGAATTTATATAGGCCTATATAATATAGGCTATATAAAAAAATATATAGGCGTGCGTGCGTGTATACCGCCACCCCAACCACCGCGCCACCGCACAGTTGCACTGCCGTGTTATATTTCGTTCTCCCTTCTCTTTCTTTAATATGAAATGCTGTTTGAATTTCCAAGATAGAAACGATTTCTTGCCCTGGCTCTGTTGTTCTGGCTCCATCTCTACCTCCAGCTCCCGCTGCTTTTCCGACTCCATTGTGACTGATCACGCAAACTGTGCATTTTTTCGTTTTCATATTGGGGCGTTCTGAGAAATGCATTGAGTTGCCTAATTTATTTAGAGAGTAAATAAACTCATGAAACAGAGAAGTATGGTTAATGTTATCCATTGATTTCAACAATGTAACTGTATTCTAAATATCAACTATTTAAATTGTAACTGTAACGGAATACAGTTACTCATAATATGTATTCTGAATACGTGATGCATGTATTCCGTTACTGCCCAACACTCAACACGACCTATTAAAGCACTAAGACATGGGAACAGTATATATAAACATTCACATTTGAATATTTATCGCAAGTCATATCGTCATCGCAATATTAAACAATGTTATCGCACATCGCAGCTTTTCCTCATATCGTGCAGCCCTAATGTGCGCTCCCTAACGTATAAATTCTGTGTTTTGCAGGGAAAGAAAACTAAACGTTTTTAAAACACCTTTGAACTTTCAGAAATAACTTTTTCAAAACGTAATGGGAAGATTAGCTAAATGTTCTTAGAATATGTCCAACAGGACATTAAGAAGAAACATGTGCGATGAACTCACAGTAGACGTCCACCCTGATGGACTTGATGGCCGGTGAACCCAGTCCGTTCTCGGCCTTGCAGTAATACCGTCCACCCTGATGTCTCTGGATCTTCGAGATGTGAAGGGTTTCGTTGAATACGCTGGAGTCCTGGAAGCGGTCCGAAACGCTTCCTGCCGTCTTGGTCCATCGAATCTGCATGAGGAAGAAAAACGACTTCAATCTCTAATCGTACCATTTCATCCACACTGTAAAACATAATAAGTTGACTTTACTTAGAAAAAGTGAGGAAACCGATTGCCTTAACATTTTCAAGTAAAGCAGAGTATTATTTTTTTGTCGGCTAAACTCTAAACAGAAAACTTGTTAATGAAGTATACTTAACTCAAAATGATTAGTTATGTTAACTTGTTATTAGTGCTCACATTACTAGGAAAATATTAGGAAACCGATTGCCTTAAAATTCTCAAGTAAGCTGAACTTAAAAAAATAAGTGAAGACAAAAAGCAACAACTGAACTCCATTCAACACTTATTTATTACTTATCAATAGTCTACAGGTACTAAAACAATTAAGTAAGCATTACTTAATTGCATTAAGCTGTTCTTACTTAAACCGTTTAAGTTTTGTCAACTTAATTCTATCTGGGATCTGAGGAAGTGTACTCCCAGAGTGCATTGTGGCATGAATAAATTAATTGCTTCGTTTTACTATTTTTAGCTTTATTTTACTATTTGTCTTTTGTCAGTAAAACCCGAATAATGACAGCAAGTAAAACAGTAAAGGTCGTATTAATAATAATAATAAAAAAAATAAAAAATATCCTTGTTACCATTGTTGTGTTTTGCATGCTGAATGTTGAAGTCTGTGTGTGACACACTCAAGCATGATCAAATGATATTGTGACAAATATAGAGGGATTATATCAACTCAATTAAAAGGTTATGCCATAAATATTAGCAAAAATAATGTTAAAAGATCATTATTTGACATTAAATATATTTATGTTATACATCATTAATTGACGAATATTATATATATATATATATATATATATATATATATATATATATATATATATATATATATATATATTACTTCCCTTCTTTTGAAATCATACAACTATGATTTCTTGTTGCATTGCTCCATTAATAGGAAGTTAATTACGATAATATGAATGAAGTTCCAAGTGTCCAACCAAAGGGAATCACAATAATGGTGAGAGGAAGTGGAGGAAATGAGTGATAAGTCTATACAAAAATGCACCACCTCAAAAACACTTTGCCCGCCTGCTTGTTTTTTTGCTTTGGCAAAATGTTACCAAACCAGTCAAGTAATGTTTACTTGAGTTTTCTAAGTAACGAAGGCATAGCATGCAAATAGTTCAGATTACTTAATTGTTTTAAGTAAGTTCAACAAATTATTGGACATTAAGTAAAGTTTACTAAAAAAGTCTTAGTAAGAACAACTGTTGGATTTTACACACCCTTCAAAACTTCAACCCAATACACCGCACAAAGCAAACAACACATATTACATATTTCTCAGGTCAATTTGGAGATTTTGCTCTGATTTGCTTCCATAACATATCATAATCTTGAAAGAAAACATCCAAAATACACATTTTGTCACAGACACGTCAGATTCCACCCTTCACCAATCACAGCGCACTCCATCCCCAGAGTACTGATCACTATCACCTGCACCTCATCATGGCACTCATCACCAGCACCATAAGAAGCACACGCACACAGCACTCCACGTCCGGTCTCGTTCGCATATACTGCTAACTATGCTTACCTCAAGGACTCTCCTATCGATACTACCTGTCTCCAGCGTGTATCCCTCCTTCCGTGTTTCCTGTCTGCTGTGTGGGTGTGTTCCTGTCCGTCCCTCTGACCTCCAGCGATCTCCAGTCTCCATCGATCTCCAGGCTCCAGCGTCATTCTACCTTCTATGCAAAAGACAGTAACTCTCTCACTCATATCACCTTCCTAACTACCATCAACCGCTTAACTCACCTGCTCCACTTCCCATGCTCTACTGTGGTCAATAAACTACCATTCCTGTTAACACCTGTGTCTGCCTCCTGTCTACATGTAACAGAAGACCGGACCCTACCGAAGACCCAGTATGAGCCAACCGGATCCCTTCCAGGAATTGGTAGATGCGCTTCGGCGCACATTTCCTCCACAACCCACTCCAGTTACTGTCCATTCACCTGCACCAGCGAACACCAACCCATCTGTCAACAACCCTCCTTCACTACCTCCGTATGCTAGTCCCATGGCCAAACCGGCGCCCTACTCAGGATCGGCGGAGAATTGCAGTGGCCTCCTGCTGCAATGCACACTGGTCCTGGAGATGCAGCCGCACTTGTACCCGAGCGACACTTCCAAGATCGCCTTCATTATCTCTCAGCTCAGCGGCAAAGCATTGATGTGGGCCGATTCCATCTGGTCACAACAGGTTGCGGTAACGCAATCATATACAGCGTTCATTTCCCACTTCCGGGAGGTGTTTGGGAAGCCTGTCTCAGATTCGTCAGCTGGTGAGAAACTTTATAATTTAAAACAGGGATCCCTGTCTATTTACGATTATGCTTTGCAATTCAGAACGCTTGCAGCAGTCAGCGGATGGAATGAACAGGCGCTGATAACAACATTTCGGCAAGGATTGGAACCTCGGGTACGGCTGCATCTCGCTGCATGCGAGGACTCCATCGGCCTTGAGAAGTTCATCCAGCATTCCATTCGCTGCGCCACTCGCATGCAGGCGTGCATCCAAGAGCACCAGGACCAGTATCCCTTCAACGTGCCCTTCCGCCGATCCGAACCCGTCAGCACTCCAGAACCAGCCCACGAACCCATGGAGTTAGAGAACTCCCGCCTAACCTCTGAAGAACGCCGCCGTCGGCTGACCCTACATCTGTCTGTATTGTGGTGAACCTGGGCATGTCATAGCTGCATACCCCACCCGACCTCCACGACCCATGGTGAGTGCCATTATTCCTGCTGATCATAAAATGAAACCACTCACCACTGTCGTCACCCTTACTGCCGCCAATGTCTCCCTTTCAGTGGTCGCGCTCCTCGACTCAGAGTCAGCCGGCAACTTCCTCTCCGGTGCCATCTGCCGCCAGTTACGCCTCAAGACCACTCCGTCTCCGACCACCTACAGGATCAGCTCAATAACCGGAAGACCCCTTAGTCGCAAGCACGTCCGTACCGTGGCTGGACCAGTCACTCTCCAGGTTGGGCTTTTACATCGAGAAGAGGCTCACATGCTGGTTCTGGAGGATTCGACTGCTGACGTGGTTCTGGGGCGCCCCTGGTTGGAGCAGCACAACCCTACCATCTCCTGGAAAACGGGCGAAATCCTGAAGTGGGGCGACACTTGCTTCTCACAATGTCTGACTGAACTTCCTCTTCCATCCTCATCTCTGCCTGATCTGACTCTTTGTGCCACATCCATCGAAAGTCCAGTTGAACAACGCTCTGTTGATGTTCCTAAGTGTTACGCCCCCTTCAGCGATGTCTTCTGCCCGCAACGGGCTTCCAAGCTGCCTCCACACCGGCCATGGGACTGTGCCATCGACCTGCTTCCGGGTGAACCAGTACCAAGGGGTAAGATATACCCACTATCCATCCCGGAGGAGAAGGCCATGGAGGAATACATCCAGGAAGCCCTCGACCAAGGTTACATCAGGCCGTCTACTTCCCCTGCTGCGTCCAGCTTCTTCTTCGTAGCAAAAAAGGACGGAGGCTTGCGGCCATGCATCGATTATCGTTCCCTCAACAAGATCACAGTTAAGTTCAGATATCCCCTTCCTCTCGTCCCAGCAGCCCTCGAACACCTCCGTGGTGCCACTGTGTTCACCAAGTTGGACCTCCGCAGCACGTACAACCTCATCCGGATACGTGAGGGGGACGAGTGGAAGACTGCCTTCATTACCCCTACTGGTCACTATGAATACCTCGTCATGCCATATGGATTGGTAAACGCCCCCTCCGTATTCCAGGATTTCATCCATGAGGTGCTCCGGGAGTTTCTCCATCGATTCGTCCTAGTCTACATCGACGACATCCTCATCTACTCCCGGATCCAGGCCGAACATCGCCAACACGTTGCGGAGGTCCTCAACCGTCTACGTCAGTACCATCTATTCCTCAAGGCCGAAAAGTGTTCTTTCCACCAATCTTCAGTTTCCTTCCTGGGATACCACATTGATCACAGTGGCATCCGGATGGACGAGAGGAAGGTGGAATCCATCACAACCTGGCCAGAACCCACCACTATAAAAGAACTCCAGCGCTTCCTAGGTTTCTCCAACTTCTATCAACGATTCATCAAAGGTTACAGTTCCATCACTCATCCACTCACCAGTATGTTACGCAACAAGCCCAAGTCTCTGTCCTGGACCCCGGCAGCCACCAACGCCTTCTGCCACCTTAAGAAAGCCTTCAACACCGCTCCCCTCCTAGTCCATCCAGACCCGGAGAAGCCCTTCGTCGTGGAGGTGGACGCCTCCACAACCGGAGTGGGAGCGGTGTTGTCTCAGCAGCAGGGGACGCCAAGTAGACTCCACCCATGCGCCTTCTTCTCCCGCAAGCTCAGCCCGGCGGAGGTCAACTACTCCATCGGTGACAGGGAACTTCTCGCAGTCAAGCTTGCCTTGGAAGAGTGGAGGCATTGGTTGGAGGGAGCCAAACATGCGTTCCTGGTGCTTACTGATCACAAAAACCTTGAGTATCTTCGATCAGCCAAGAGACTAAACCCCAGACAAGCCCTTTGGGCCCTGTTCTTCTCCCGCTTCAATTACACCATCTCCTATCGTCCCGGTACCAAGAATCTTAAAGCTGATGCTCTCTCCAATCTTCATGCCCCTGACGAACAGATCGAAGAACCAGAACCCATTATTCCAAGCTCCCTCATTGTAAGTCCTATTACCTGGTCCGAAGAAACCATTCCCTCCTCCAATGCCTCCACGAATCCTCCGCCGGGCTGTCCACCTGGCTTGCTGTACCTCACTCGGACACGACGCACTCCCACCATTCACTCGGCACACACGTCACTCTGTACTGGTCACCCGGGGGTCAATGAAACCCTCTCGTTGCTAAAAGAACGCTTCTGGTGGCCAGGGATGGCAAAGGATGTCAGAAGGTACGTGCAGGGCTGTAGGGAGTGTGCCATTTCCAAGTCTCCACGTCATCTTCCAGCTGGTAAGCTCCTTCCTCTGCCCGTTCCAGAACGCCCCTGGTCACACCTAGGAGTAGATTTCATCACTGACCTGCCGGTCTCAGACGGTAATACCACCATCCTAGTGGTAGTAGATCGGTTCCCCAAGTCATGTCGTCTGATCCCACTCCCAGGTCTGCCTACTGCCATGGAAACAGCTGAAACACTCTTCAATCAGGTTTTTAGATACTTCGGAGTACCTGAAGATATTGTATCTGACCGAGGTCCCCAGTTCATATCCCGAGTATGGAGATCGTTCTTCTCGCTCCTAGGTGTAGCCTGACGTCGGGGTACCATCCACAGTCGAACGGGCAAACGGAAAGGAAGGTACAGGAAATTGGCCGCTTCCTACGTACCTTCTGTCATAACCACCAGGACTCTTGGAACCAGTTCCTGGGTTGGGCCGAGTACACCCAAAACTCCCTGAAGCAGTCGACCACTGGACTCACCCCTTTCCAATGCGTACTCGGCTTCCAACCTCCACTGTTCCCCTGGGATGGGGAACCCTCCGACGTTCCTGCTGTGGACTACTGGTTCCGAGAGGGCGAGAGGGTCTGGGACTCAGCTCACCATCAGTTGCAGCGGGCCCTGCGCAGACGCAGGATGGTCGCGGATCTTCGGCGTTCTGACACCCCAGTCTTCCAACCTGGTCAGTTGGTGTGGCTTTCTACCCGAGACATCAGAATGCGTCTGCCTTGCAAAAAGCTGAGTCCCAGGTTCATTGGCCCGTTCCCCATCATCAAGCAGGTCAACCCGGTCACATATCAACTCCGTCTGCCACAAGGGTATCGTATTCATCCTACTTTCCATGTTTCACTACTCAAAGCTCACCATCCCTCTGTTTCCCCCACAGGACCTGACGTAGTTCCCGCCGATCCCCCCCTTCCACTCATCCTGGAGGACGGTACGGCCTATAAGGTCAATGAGATCTTGAACTCCCGACGTCGCGGTGGTCAGCTGGAATATCTTGTGGATTGGGAAGGATATGGTCCCGAGGAACGCTCCTGGGTCCCAAGGAACGACATTTTAGATCCCAGTTTACTCCAGACATTCCACGACAGTCATCCTGAGAAGCCAGCTCCGCGGGGTAGAGGGCGTCCACCACGGCGTCGGGGTTCTCGGCCCTCTGGAGCGGGGCGTGGAGGGGGGGGTACTGTCACAGACACGTCAGGTTCCACCCTTCACCAATCACAGCGCACTCCATCCCCAGAGTACTGATCACTATCACCTGCACCTCATCATGGCACTCATCGCCAGCACCATAAGAAGCACACGCACACAGCACTCCACGTCCGGTCTCGTTCGCATATACTGCTACCTATGCTTACCTCAAGGACTCTCCTATCGATACTACCTGTCTCCAGCGTGTATCCCTCCTTCCGTGTTTCCTGTCTGCTGTGTGGGTGTGTTCCTGTCTGTCCCTCTGACCTCCAGCGATCTCCAGTCTCCATCGATCTCCAGTCTCCAGCAATCTCCAGGCTCCAGCGTCATTCTACCTTCTATGCAAAAGACAGTAACTCTCTCACTCATATCACCTTCCTAACTACCATCAACCGTTTAACTCACCTGCTCCACTTCCCATGCTCTACTGTGGTCAATAAACTACCATTCCTGTTAACACCTGTGTCTGCCTCCTGTCTACATGTAACACATTTAAGATTGTATTCTATTCGCATCTGTACATTTCAATTACAGTACATATCCTTAAACGTTTTATCTCCACTTCAGCAGAAACTTACAGTTTTATTCCTCTCTACAATCTGAAGGATTTTACTGAGGGGTTTGTTCTTATCCCATTAACTTGATATTTATGTAACACGTTATTCCAAAAAACGTTGTTTTTTTCTAGCCATTGACAGTATTTTCTGATTTATGAAGTGATAAAAAGAGATTTACAAAAACCCCTCAGTAAAAACCTTTAACTCTAATATGCCAACAACGTCAAACAAGAATTTTGAATCTGGGTTTATCCAATGTTCAGATTAATTCACTGGAAATTAGTGCATGTTTAATTAGATATTGCCTAATTTGCATATATGTGCATAACATTCATAAAACGTGTAATACAAAACAATTGATTAATCAAGTGTGAACATATGGTGATATCTGCAGGTATTAGTTAACATTTTTACCCTATTTACTTGTGGTATCTTGCCTTAAAAGTCCAACGATTTTGGACCCTCATAATTAATGCAGAAAGAAAAACAACTTAAATCTCTAATCGTACCATTTCACCCATTATTCACCATTCAGAACTTCAACCCAAGTACACTGCACTTGACAAACAACACCAATTAGGAGATTTTTCTCTCCATAATATGTCTTATTTGAGACTAGTGGAAAGAAAACACCCAAAATACACATTTATCAATGCGCTTTATCTATTCGCATTTGTACATTTCAATTACAGTACATATCCTTAAAAGTTTTATCTCCACTTCAGCAGCACTTATAGTTTTATTCCTCTCTACATTCTGAAGGATTTTACTGAGGGGTTTGTTCATATCCCATTCACTTGATATTTATTTAACACGTTATTCCTAAAAACCATGGCCATTGACAGTATTTTCTGATTTATGAAGTGATAAAAAGAGATTTCCAAACCCCCTCAGTAAAAACCTTTAACTCTAATATGCCAACAACATCAAACAAGAATTTTGAATCTGGCTTTATTCAATGTTCAGATTAATTTTCTGGAAATAAGTGCATATTTAATTAGACAATACCTAATTTGTATATATGCACATAACATTCCATAAAACTAATACAAAATAATTGATGCACTGTGATTAATCAATTGTATGGTGATATCTACAGGTATTAATGAACATTTTTACCCTATTTATCTGTGGTGTCTTGCCATAAAAGTCCAAATTTTAGAGACTCATAATAAATGGAAATGCAACAGAAATAATTGACTATTTTGCGCATCTCTTTATACAACCCAACAGCATATCTATAAACCACCCACACTCGACGTTCTGCATCAAAACTCTGCTATAAAGCTTGTTTGTCAGAAGAAATCTGGAAATCTGAAATAAACACGGATGCACCAATAAACACAGAGAATCAAACTTCATGACCCGACCTTGAAAGCAAATTAATCACACTGTGAATTAAACTCTTTCCACTTTAGATGCTTAGTCGCAAGTGTTTTTAACAATCTTCAACTCCTTTAGCAGTCGGAAGCCCAACAACTTTCACAAACAGGGATGAGATTTGTGAGAAACTTATACACCTAATATCCTGAAAACTATTAAATTCCAGGATGTTTTGTGTGTAGTTTTCGATCCTCAAATCAACTCACATTTCGGACATTCCCTTGTGAAAACGAAGCACAGTTTTAAATGTTGAAAGAACATACTTTAAAAGAATTTACTTAAGTGTGAACCGAATGCAATGTTTTCAGATACTTAATTGCGTTCTTTACGATGAAATGTAAAATATTATAGTTTAAATTTACATTAAATGCAATATAAGAGTGCTTTTTGACCCGCTTAAGTAGTACATTTTTATGTTATTTCATAATTATTACTTATAGTGTCTTTGAAAAATATGGTTAGTGTACTGCTGAATGTACAGACAAACATTTTTGGTAAACTAAAATGTACTTTTGTATGGAATATTAGGGGTTTAAACGTGTAACTCTATTGTAATTGTTTAATTTTCCAAGGATCAGCATTCTACCCTAAAAATGATCGGGCGGACCAAACCGTGAGTCGAAGAGACTTGAAATTTGGAGGACTGGTAGTACTCACACCAACTACAACGACACCAAAGCTCGCCCCGATCGGCCTGACGGGGGCGCTACAGCGCTCAAAACTATAAAAGGGCTCAATGAAAAGAATTGGATTTTTTGAGGAAATTACTTTTACGAACTAGTCCTAGGTTTTTGGCCCGATCGGAACCAAACCAGTGCAGCAAGATTCTCTGGAGTCTGATTGTCCAAAGTTATCAAAAATAAATACATTTCAGTTCACGATCCCTAAAAGCTGCCCGAAATGTTCGAAGTGGGAGGAGCCAATTTTACTAAAATGGCTATAACTTATACACCTAATATCCAGAAAACTATTAAATTCCAGGATGTTTTGTGTGTAGTTTTCGATCCTCAAATCAACTCACATTTCTGACATTCCCTTGTGAAAAAGAAGCACAGTTTTAAATGTAGAAAGAACATATTTTAAAAGAATTTACTTCAGTGTGAACCGAATGCAATGTTTTCAGACACTTAATTGCGTTATTTACGAAGAAATGAAAAATATTATAGTTTAAATTTACATTAAATGCAATATAAGAGTGCTTTTTGACCCGCTTAAGTAGTACATTTTTATGTTATTTCATAATTATTACTAATAGTGTCTTTGAAAAATATGGTTAGTGTACTGCTGAATGTACAGACAAACATTTTTGGTAAACTAAAATGTTCTTTTGTATGGAATATTAGGGGTTTAAAGGTGTAACTCTATTGTAATTGTTTAATTTTCCAAGGATTTTACCAAATCGTGAGTCGTAGAGACTTGAAACTTGGAGGACTGGTAGTACTGGTAGGACTGGTAGTACTACAACGACACCAAAGCTCGCCCCGATCGGCCTGACGGGGGCGCTACAGCGCTCAAAACTACGAAAGGGCTCAATGAAAAAAATTGTGAAATTTTAAGATAATTTGGATTTTTTGAGAAAATTACTTTTACGAACTAGTCCTAGGTTTTGTGCCCGATCGGAACCAAACCAGTGCAGCAAGATTCTCTGGAGTCTGATTGTCCAAAGTTATCAAAAATAAATACATTTCAGTTCATGGTCCCTAAAAGCCGCCAGAAACATTCGAAGTGGGAGGAGCCACTTTGACTAAAAATGGCTATAACGTGTGAACAGAACAAGACATTTTCACTAAACTCTGGACACATGTGTATAAGCTCAATTTCAGGTCACATGAAAAAAATTGTGACAATTGGCCACTTGGTGGTGCTATAACAGGAAAATGGCTGTAACCACCCAACCGCTAGTCTAATTGACAAAAAAAGGCATGCGTTGCTTTGTACAATGTGTCATGATAGACTATGAAGACATTGGCATTTATCAAAAAACATGGCCGCCATCGGCCAATGAAGCTTGAGACAAGGTTACAATTGGAACAAAACTCGGTGGCCATGTTTGACTCATGGCTCTGTAATCACGTGATATTTCATAAACACATAAACACAATATTCATATCATTTGATAGATCTCCTCATACTGAACAACTTTGCCCCAAGAACCACTGCTATCAATCAAATCGTTCATTAAATATTCGCAATAATGTAAAAAAAAAACTACTTTTGCAAACTATTCCTAGGTTTTTCACTCAATCTAAATAAAAACAACGCAGTGCAATTCTCTGGACACTCTCTAGGTCAATAATTATCAAAAATGTTGAACTTTGCCCTTTGGGTAGCTATAACAGGGTCATGTAGAAAATGGGTGTGGCAAAATATCCTCAACAGTCTATGAAGGTCAGAACTTCACGAAAATAGGTGAGCACGTGCAGCATATGACTCTAAAGAAGCACGTATTTTAGGGAGATCAGACCATAGGTGACGCTATAACAGTTAAAACGCTTTAAAAACCATATATTTTCTGTGGTAAATTGCCTGTATTGGCCGTAAATGTTCTTTTCCATCTATGATCTGAGTGGTTACATGCTTGCTAAATAAAACAATATCTTTTTACTAGTGCTGCACGATTTGGGGAAAATATCTTATTGCGATTATTCTGGTTAAAATTGCGATTGTTTTTGGTTTTTTTACAAATGAAAAGTGTGTATATAACATTTTGTGTTTATATATTAATATGACTAATAATAATAATTATTATGATTATTATTATTGCTAAATAAAAATAAAAATATTACTATTACAATAACATTTTCATTATTTAAGAATAAATATAACAATATATTAATAATAATAATATTTTCCAGGACAAATATTTTACAAAAAAAATGATGAGTTACCTGTTAATATGCAGACAGCCTTTGATTAAAAATCATTAGAAAGGTCTAAGGATTTATTGTAAAAAAAATTGTTATAAAAATTAAATTATCTGTGATATCAATTTCTTAAAGTCTGTCTTTATTATGAAATTTGAGCTTCTTATGCATCCACTGTGGGGATGAAATATCCTGTACATTGAAGAAAAACATATGGATTGTCATATAACATTTTTTAGAAGTATTATTTTTCTTATTTTCTACCCAAAAGTTTAATTGATACTGGAAGCCAGAGGGCGCCCTTGAGCAGAAACTCCACAGACGCCTCAGAGAAGTCATCGTTCGTTTTCAGGAAATCCCTAACGTGAAGCTAAGCTAGCGCTGTAGCTGAATAAAAGAAGATAGAAACGCTTTGACTGGCTAAACATGAAGATAATAAACACACGACTGCGACAAGATATGGTGTTTGAGTTCTTCAAGCCTTCTCGGGTATTTTCATAATAATAAAGTATTCAGTGCTGATGGACATTCTGTGATGAGAAGCCACATCAGCTCCACTGACGATATGAAGCGAGTTGTTAAACGTTGTATTTTGTTGAACAGGTTTATGAACGCTTCGCATTACTAGTTTGTGAAGATATTTGACGCGTGTTGTTTTTTCAAACACACATTATAATTGACTCAAACTTACAGTCTTTCAGACGGAGCATCGTTTACTCCTGATCACGAGCCGCTCTTCACACACGCTGGGCATTTATTTATTTCATTAAAAATCACAGCCATTGCGCTTTCACATTCGCACATAAGCCAAATCGCGATTGCCGTTCGATTTCGATTAATCGTGCAGCCATACTTATTACGCATATGTGCTAAAAGGCCTTAAAATGCTTAAACCCCGATAATTGCTGCTCGTGGCTATATTTTATATTTTATTTTATATTTACATGTCTAGTATGGAATGTTGTGCCATGCATTTAAATATATTGTAATGATTAAGTTGAACTTTTGTACATTTAAATTGTATTAACTTTAACGGGATAGTTCACCCAAAAATGAAGATTAGCCCATGATTTACTCACCCTCAAGTCATCTGAGGTGTGTGTGACATTCTTCTTTCAGACAAATAAAATCTGAGTTATATTACAAAAGTCCAGGCTAATCCAAGCATTAGAATTGGATTCATAGTTGCTCTTATTTTAAAAAGTGCATCTATGCGTCATTTAACTGCTCCACACGGCTCTGGGGTGTTAATAAAGGCCTTCTGAAGCGAATCGACGCGTTTGTGGAAGAAAAATATCCATATTTAAAACTTTATCAAGTAAACTTTCGGCCTCCGCCTTCCGTGATAAAGTGTTGAATGTTGAAAGTGAAACTCCAGATGTGTTCGTGACGTCATGACCTGGTGGCCTTAGTCTTTCCATCCGCACTTTCTCCATAAATTGAACAGGGAAGGCGGAGGCCGAAAGTTTACTTGATAAAGTTTTAAATATGGATATTTTTCTTACACAAATGCGTCGATTCGCTTCAGAAGGCCTTTATCAACACCTCAGAGCCGCTGGAGCAGTTATATGACGGATAGATGCACTTTTCAAAAACAGCGCAACTATGAATCAAATTCTAATGCTTGGATTAGCCTGGACTTTTGTAATATAACTCGAAGAATGTCACACACACCTCGGATGACTTGAGGGTGAGTAAATAATGGGCTAATTTTCATTTTTGGGTGAACTATCCCTTTAAATGTAAAATCAAATAACAATGTGCTTACTTCTTTAAAGCACAACAAAAGGTTATTAAATCATGAATATACTTTCAAGTAAAACTTAATTTGGAATGATTGCAAAGTGCACTTTTTTCAAAGTAAGTGTACTCTCTTTAAGTACATTAAAGTGGCCTTTTATTTCATTATTATAATTATTATATTATTTAATATTTGAAGTGCACTACACTACCTTCTATTTACGCACACTTCTTTTTTTCACAAAGGTTTTGCTCCGTTTAAGTGGCATCTTTCCGCCGTGTGTGAAGATGTTGTGTGGCATTATGTCACTCGTTTGTCAAGCAGAAGCCAGCGTGAGTCCTCCGGGAGCCCATCCTCATTCTCCTCTTCACAATGCCAATGTCAATTTAGCTGTGCTGAGACGTCGTGTTTTCTGCGGAGTCGAGCGGAGTGACGAGGTGAACCACCTGCTGCCATCCGCTTTATTTCAGCATCACGTCCCAGTCCAAACACGGATGAACTGTGGTGTTCCTGTAGAGGCGAGGGGAGGATGGGATGGGGATTCGGAGTCCCAGTCGTGGGATCTTGGGAAAGTCAGGACATGTAGAAGGAGGATCTGTTTCTGTCAGTCTGCTACAGCTCAATAATCCTATGAATGCAACCTCTGGAGAACAAAATGCTTTATAGACCGTTTAAGATCAATAATCGTACAAAGCATTGATGCGTGAACATTGTGTAATAGAATGTTTTCAACATGTGTGTTGAGCATCAGATCCTCATATGAGAATGATCAGTGAAGGGTCATGTGACACTGAAGACTGGAGTTATGATGATAAATTCAGTTTTGATCACAGGAATAAATTACATTTTACTATATATCCACATAGAGAACAGCTGATCTACACTAATAATATTTCATAATTTTTACTGTATTTTTTATCAAATAAATGCAGTTTCGATCACAGGAATAAATTATATTTTACTATATATTCACATAGAGAACAGATGATCTACACTATAATAATATTTCATCATTTTTACTGTATTTTTATCCAATAAATGCAGTTTTGATCACAGGAATAAATTATATTTTACTATATATTCACATAGAGAACAGATGATCTACACTATAATAATATTTCATAATTTTTACTGTATTTTTATCCAATAAATGCAGTTTTGATCACAGGAATAAATTATATTTTACTATATATTCACATAGAGAACAGATGATCTACACTATAATAATATTTCATAATTTTTACTGTATTTTTATCCAATAAATGCAGTTTTGATCACAGGAATAAATTACATTTTACTATATATCCACATAGAGAACAGATGATCTACACTAATAATATTTCATAATTTTTACTGTATTTTTTATCAAATAAATGCAGTTTCGATCACAGGAATAAATTATATTTTACTATATATTCACATAGAGAACAGATGATCTACACTATAATAATATTTCATAATTTTTACTGTATTTTTATCCAATAAATGCAGTTTTGATCACAGGAATAAATTATATTTTACTATATATTCACATAGAGAACAGATGATCTACACTGTAATAATATTTCAAAATTTTTACTGAATTTTTGATAAAGTAAATGCAGTTTCGATCACAGGAATAAATTATATTTTACTATATATTCACATAGAGAACAGATGATCTACACTATAATAATATTTCATAATTTTTACTGTATTTTTTATCAAATAAATGCAGTTTTGATAACAGGAATAAATTATATTTTACTATATATTCACATAGAGAACAGATGATCTACACTATAATAATATTTCATAATTTTTACTGTATTTTTTATCAAATAAATGCAGTTTTGATCACAGGAATAAATCATATTTTACTATATATTCACATAGAGAACAGATGATCTACACTATAATAATATTTCATAATTTCTACTGTATTTTTATCCAATAAATGCAGTTTTGATCACAGGAATAAATTATATTTTACTATATATTCACATAGAGAACAGATGATCTACACTGTAATAATATTTCAAAATTTTTACTGTATTTTTGATCAAATAAATGCAGTTTTGATCACAATAATAAATTATATTTTACTATATATTCACATAAAGAACAGCTGATCTACACTGGAGGAATATTTCACAATTTGTAAACATTAAAAAAATCTTTGCTAGCTGTTATTATGTGTATTTTTTAGTGATTACATTAGCAAATCCACCACACACAATCAGCTCAATCAGGGGTGTTAAACTTCACAAACATAAATCCATAATAATAATCCAAAACTTTTGGAGCGCTCCATGTGATCTCTGAAGACACGTGGGCGATGTATTTGCGTATTTAACACACAACATGATGTTTCTGAGTGAAAGCCGGAGCCTGAGAGGACAGACAGACTCTAAATCCTCACTGTCGGCGCTTTGTGATTAATCTGACAGGCATTTCAAACTGAGGTGTCGTTGTGAATATGAATCGAGCCGGCCGGGATCTCTGTGAGAAGATTCAACAAAGACGAGCTCTCTGCCGGAAACCCAGCAACAAAATAAAGCCCTGAAATACACAGGTGCTTGTCAAAACTGCTGAGAGAAAAAGAATCGGCCTTTTAACACACAGTTCAAATGATTCAAGGTAGAGGGAAAAGTCTGAGGACAGTGAACATTCAGACATGGTGTTTAAACAGATCATATTACGCCTGTCATGTTGTGTTTCTGGCTCTACTAGAGCAGGTTTTCCTGCTTGAGTGTTGATTATTTCCTCATATTCTCCATTGTTGCGGCTCCTCTCTTCCCAGTCTGTCAGTAACGCTCTGTTTACTTCCTGTCTCTCCTTCTGAAAAGCACACTGTGCTCTGATTGGTCGGCTGGAGCAGTGTGTTGTGATTGGTCAAGCGATTTCAGCATGTAACCGGCAGTTTCAACACACTACTAACTAACTCAGCCACGCCCGCCCCTTACCATAACCGCCAGTTTCAACACACTACTAACTAACTCAACCAGGCCCCGCCCCTTACCATAACCGCCAGTTTCAACACACTACTAACTAACTCAACCAGACCCCAGCCCTTACCATAACCACCAGTTTCAACACACTACTAGGTAAGGGGCGGGGTCTGGTTGAGTTAGTTAGTAGTGTGTTGAAACTGGTGGTTATGGTAAGGGGCGGGCGTGGTTGAGTTAGTTAGTAGTGTGTTGAAACTGGTGGTTATGGTAAGGGGCGGGGCCTGGTTGAGTTAGTTAGTAGTGTGTTGAAACTGGTGGTTATGGTAAGGGGCGGGGTCTGGTTGAGTTAGTTAGTAGTGTGTTGAAACTGGCGGTTATGGTAAGGGGTGGGGCCTGGTTGAGTTAGTTAGTAGTGTGTTGAAACTGGTGGTTATGGTAAGGGGAGGGGTCTGGTTGAGTTAGTTAGTAGTGTGTTGAAACTGGTGGTTATGGTAAGGGGCGGGGACTGGTTGAGTTAGTTAGTAGTGTGTTGAAACTGGTGGTTATGGTAAGGGGCGGGGACTGGTTGAGTTTGTTAGTAGTGTGTTGAAACTGGTGGTTATGGTAAGGGGTGGGGCCTGGTTGAGTTAGTTAGTAGTGTGTTGAAACTGGTGGTTATGGTAAGGGGCGGGGCCTGGTTGAGTTAGTAGTGTGTTGAAACTGGTGGTTATGGTAAGGGGCGGGGTCTGGTTGAGTTAGTTAGTAGTGTGTTGAAACTGGTGGTTATGGTAAGGGGCGGGGACTGGTTGAGTTTGTTAGTAGTGTGTTGAAACTGGTGGTTATGGTAAGGGGCGGGGTCTGGTTGAGTTAGTTAGTAATGTGTTGAAACTGGTGGTTATGGTAAGGGGCGGGGTCTGGTTGAGTTAGTTAGTAATGTGTTGAAACTGGCGGTTATGGTAAGGGGCGGGGTCTGGTTGAGTTAGTTAGTAATGTGTTGAAACTGGTGGTTATGGTAAGGGGCGGGGTCTGGTTGAGTTAGTTAGTAATGTGTTGAAACTGGCGGTTATGGTAAGGGGCGGGGTCTGGTTGAGTTAGTTAGTAGTGTGTTAAAACTGGTGGTTATGGTAAGGGGCGGGGTCTGGTTGAGTTAGTTAGTAGTGTGTTGAAACTGGTGGTTATGGTAAGGGGCGGGGCCTGGTTGAGTTAGTAGTGTGTTGAAACTGGTGCTTATGGTAAGGGGTGGGGTCTGGTTGAGTTAGTTAGTAGTGTGTTGAAACTGGTGGTTATGGTAAGGGGCGGGGCCTGGTTGAGTTAGTTAGTAGTGTGTTGAAACTGGTGATTATGGTAAGGGGTGGGGCCTGGTTGAGTTAGTTAGTAGTGTGTTGAAACTGGTGGTTATGGTAAGGGGCGGGGTCTGGTTGAGTTAGTTAGTAGTGTGTTGAAACTGGTGGTTATGGTAAGGGGCGGGGTCTGGTTGAGTAAGTTAGTAGTGTGTTGAAACTGGTGGTTATGGTAAGGGGTGGGGTCTGGTTGAGTTAGTTAGTAGTGTGTTGAAACTGGTGGTTATGGTAAGGGGTGGGGTCTGGTTGAGTTAGTTAGTAGTGTGTTGAAACTGGTGGTTATGGTAAGGGGTGGGGTCTGGTTGAGTTAGTTAGTAGTGTGTTGAAACTGGTGGTTATGGTAAGGGGTGGGGCCTGGTTGAGTTAGTTAGTAGTGTGTTGAGATTGGTGGTTATGGTAAGGGGCGGGGTCTGGTTGAGTTAGTTAGTAGTGTGTTGAAACTGGTGGTTATGGTAAGGGGTGGGGCCTGGTTGAGTAAGTTAGTAGTGTGTTGAAACTGGTGGTTATGGTAAGGGATGGGGTCTGGTTGAGTTAGTTAGTAGTGTGTTGAAACTGGTGGTTATGGTAAGGGGCGGGGCCTGGTTGAGTTAGTTAGGAGTGTGTTGAAACTGGTGGTTATGGTAAGGGGCGGGGCCTGGTTGAGTTAGTAACCACCAGTTTCAACACACTACTAACTAACTCAACCAGGCCCCGCCCCTTACCTAGTAGTGTGTTGAAACTGGTGGTTATGGTAAGGGGCGGGGCCTGGTTGAGTTAGTAACCACCAGTTTAACACACTACTAACTAACTCAACCAGACCCCGCCCCTTACCATAACCACCAGTTTCAACACACTACTAACTAACTCAACCAGACCCCGCCCCTTACCATAACCACCAGTTTCAACACACTACTAACTAACTCAACCAGACCCCGCCCCTTACCATAACCACCAGTTTCAACACACTACTAACTAACTAAACCAGACCCCGCCCTTTATACTGCTTATGAATTATTTAAATGAGGAATATTGTGATGTGTGCGTTCAGAACTCTACACTAAAGAGAGATGAATCCTCTTTAAGAAATAAATCAACCTGTGAGACGTCTCAGTGAGCTCCTGTTGATTTTAAGGGAATCTTGTATTAATATCCTCGTGTCATGTTGGCATTAGTGCTTATAATCCTCCATTTGTCGCGCTTCTCTCGGATTACGCCACCAGTCGAGCGGACGTCCCTCCGGACAGAAGATCTCGTTCGCCTGCCGTAATGCCATCAGAAGCACATTTGAGTCCTGAGCGATTCAACAGTGCTTCATCCCGAGAACTCAGTGTTTCTGTCTCGTTTTCCAGCACAACGTTCTGGTATCAAGACACATTTACACTCTAAAAAAAGGTTCTATATGGCACCAAAAATGGTTCTTGGCTCATAATTATAGGGGAACCTGTTTTAGTGCTATATAGCACCAATTTTGGTGCTTCAGTGGTTCTTCACCGGTTCTTCAGAGGTGCTATATAGCACCTTAGTCAAAGAACCTCTGAAGAACCACTGAAGCACCACTGAAGCACCAAAATGTCAGTTCGAGTGTCAGTCGGTTATGTGACGCTTAAATGCTTAATGTATTACAATTAGTGCTGGGCATCGATAAAAAAAAAATAACGAATTAATCGCATTTTTTTCTGTAATTAATCGCGATTAATCGCAAGTTTTTAATATTTTAAGTTTTTAATATTTTGATATTGTAATAATTTCAGTTACTCTCCAAATTAATGTATAAACAATTTAAAGACAGCATATTTTAAATATGTGTTGTATTGTCATCTTTTTATGAATGAAGGCCAGTATCACTGATACTAAAGTGTCTATGAAACATTAATGACGTTACATTACAGTATAACTGAAAGCTCCCAATTTCAACATTTATTAGGCTTTAAAAAAAACAACTTTTAATTTAAGTGAACTTAAAACAATCTTTACATAAACCCAAAATAATAAATGTTATATTTACCCATGGCCTTCCCTGTTATACATATACAGAAATGTAATAGTTATCAAACACCTTTCTTAGCTGCATAAATAATAAATGAAATATAGATTAATCATCATTAAAGCTACACTTTTCTCTGTTCCCGTTGTTCTGTGATGAACATTAATTACATCATCATCAGTGCTCCTGTCACTTTAAGAACAGCCGCGCATCTCATTTCCTCACAACTCTTTAAGTTCATTTAAGACGTTATTTAACTAATTTAAGACCCTAATATGAGAATACTCAAAATCCTCTGTGTTATTGTTTGTTCAAGAGCAAAAGAGAACTCGATGTGAGCAGGAAACTGACGCGAGTCTATGCGTCGAGTGTGTGTGTGTGTGTGTGTGTCAAGAGTGTCCCTTGATAAGCTGACATGAGACGCATCCACACAGACAGGACACTGACACTGACACACACACACACACACACACACACACACACACACACACACAGGACACTGGCATACAGCGCGCTCGCTTGTGTCTTGTCGCGCTTGGAAGCATTTACATGAATAGGATCATGTAACGCTAAGCAAAAATGGATATAAAGACGCTGCGTTATTTGCGTTAAATATTTTTAATGCGTTAAGATGAAAAAATTAATCGCCCGCGTTAACGCGTAAATTTGCCCAGCCCTAATTACAATTGAACTAAACTCATTAGATTTTAGGAGACTAAAACTAGACTAAAACTAAAAACAATTCAGGTGACTAAAATATGACTAAAACTAAATGGCATTTTAGTCCAAAGACTACGACTAAAACTAAATCAAAATATGCTGTGAAAATTAACCCTCAAGTGTGCTGAATAAAGGAAAACCAGGGCTCTTACCAGAGAGGCAATCGAACTTCAGGGAGAACAACTAGTCTGTGAGTACTGTTTACATTTTCTGAAGTGATCTGTAGTTCAGCTGTTAGTCAGAACGTTGTCTGTGTGCTGTAGTTGTCTGTTTGGTGAAAGTTTGTTAGTCACGTGACCTCACGCGAGCCGAACGCGTTTCACTGGGAGTAGCCATCTGTTTTCAATAAGGGCAATTAACGTGAGTATAAGTGAGCGGTTCTCCGCGGCAGCCCTCGTGTGAAGCCCTCATAGTGTGAAGACCATCGACTCTACTCTGCGCGACTCCACTCGAGCAAGGACAACGACAAGGCACTTGAGTATAGCTTTCCTTCTACTTTGTCCACTTTTGTGTTTTGCATGTTGTTATCTGTTTGGTTCTCTGACCCATATTCACGATGTGCTTCCAAATTGCTACTATTACCTCAAACACCCGTAAGTCACGCTCAGCACGTTCTAGACGCCGTAATCCTAATAATCTGCGTAGTGTACCTATTTCCTCTACTACATTAATGTCCATTCCAACTGGTCTGTGGAATTGCCAGTCTGCTGTAAACAAAGCAGACTTTATTTCATCTATTTCCACTCATTCACATCTCAGTCTCATGGCTCTAACTGAAACCTGGATCAAACCAGAAGACACTGCCACTCCTGCAGCTCTCTCAAATAATCTCACTTTTTCACACACCCCTCGCCCGATTGGGAGGGGTGGAGGTACTGGTTTGCTCATCTCAAATGATTGGAAATTTGAGCCCATTCCTTCTCTATCTGGCAACCGCTCTTTTGAATCACACTCAATCACTATCACTCATCCTGCTAAAATCCATGTTGTAGTTATTTATCGCCCTCCAGGTCAACTGGGGAACTTCTTAGAGGAATTAGATATTCTCCTCTCTCACTTCCCTGAGGATGGCACTCCTCTGGTACTGCTTGGTGACTTCAACATCCACCTTGATAAACCCCAGGCTGCTGACTTCACCACTCTCCTGACCTCATTTGACCTTAAGCGAGTTTCCACTACTGCTACTCACAAATCAGGTAACCATCTGGACCTGATCTACACGCGCTATTGCTCCACAAACAACACTTTAGTTACTCCACTGCACACCTCAGATCACTTTCTCATCACTCTTAACCTCATACTAACTCCTGACACAACACACACTCCTCCACAGATCACCTTTCGGCGTAATCTCACTCTCTCCCTCTCGTCTATCCACTATGGTTTCATCCTCACTCCCTCCACCTGCTCAGTTCTCAGCACTAGACACTAACAGTGCTACTGACACTCTTTGCTCCACTCTAACATCTTGCTTAGACAACTTCTGTCCCGTTTCATCCAGGCCTGCCCGCACCACCCCCTCCGCCCCCTGGCTGTCTGATGTTCTCCGCGAACATCGCTCTGGACTCCGGGCGGCAGAGAGGAAGTGGCGCAAAACTAAAAACGCTACTGACCTAACCCTGTATCAGTCTCTTCTTGCTTCATTCTCTACTAATGTCTCCACTGCTAAAACTACATACTACCACAACAAAATCAACAACTGCTCCAACTCTCGTGCACTTTACAAAACATTCTCTTCGCTCCTTTGTCCTCCTCCTCCCCCTCCTTCGTAGCCTGGGAAAACCCAGACAACTTCCGGCAAATTTAGATTTGCTCTGCAAGTAGTCTGGCAAAGAGTCCATTCAAACCCATTTCTAAACCCTAGAAATCGCGGCACCAATCAGAAACGTTGGGGCGGGCTTTACACGATGACGACAGCGCAGCGACGTTGAAGCAGATTTGCCGCTGCTGTGGAGTATCACTCGTTCGAATCAGCTATCGCGTCTGTTTTAAGCGATTTAAACTTCTCCTTTTCGTTAAAACCCGAGCAAAGAACAACAATCAAAGCCTTTATATCTAAAAAAGATGTTATCGCTGTTTTACCGACTGGATTCGGCAAAAGTCGTGTGGAAAAACGAATGGGTCTTAGCAAGAGTCCTCTGGTAGTGTTAATGTTTTACAAAATATAGTTTTAAGTCCTTTTCAGGAGTGAATGAAGTTGTTTAAAGCTCAAATCTGTGGTTTATTTATAAAGAGAGCGCCTTTTTTTAAAATTTGATCTGCCGTTTTCGGAGTTGTGAGCTCCAGTGGTTCAGCGGCGCTCAATCGATCATTGAGCCCGCCGAGAGGCGCCTTTCCTCGGCCAGTCCTTCTGCCGTCTGCCGCTGGCTCTGATGTCTCTGTAGTGGTTAAACCGTCTCGTCTTGTGTAGATCTAACGGCTGATCTTTGCTCTCATTAATCTATAATTTGTTCCTAGACAGATCGTTTTATCTGAGGGCAAAGTGAAGTTTCATAACTTTATATTTTTAAGATATTAAACTTTACCGTTGTAGTCTCTTGGCGCTGTCTTTGACTGAATTGCTTTATTTATTGTATAGCTTCTTATACCTTTTACTTATACTTGTATAATTGCTATTGATGATCACACATAAACTGACATTTAACAGAAAGAGACTGGGTTGTGTTTTGTGTCATATTTAATTTATTACAGTGATAATCATAGCCTATATTATGTGTGTGTGTTTTTTTTAATGTAAACGAAAAGAGGCTGGGTTTTTTATATTTCGTTTTGTTATAAACATGCATTGAAGATAATATGCATTGCCTGCACTACATATACAAATATATACTGAGTGATGCTGTCAAGAGTACAGTAGGCGGACTAGTGTCCTCCCGTCCTCAGGAGTTCGTTCTCCTGAGTCAAACTTGGTAAGTCACGGACGCAAGTCAGAAGTTCGCGTACGAAATATGTCATAAAACACCACTGCCTCATTTCATAAAAAAATAAAAATTAAACATAATAATAATAATAGCCACACGAATGTGGTTCAGGCAACGCGTAGCAAGGCCTACATTGATTATCTTATATATTTATAATAAAACGAAGTATAAAACACTCTGCCTCTTTTCGTTTACATTTTAAAAATAATATATTAAATATTAATATGTGGTTTAGGTAAGGTGACCTGATTTCTGAAATGGAAAGCGGGGACATTTCCTATTTGAGAACACAAGTACAGAAAAGAACGCATATTGAGAAACGGCCAGAGTCTCAGATGTTTCTCCGTCGCTCTGCATACGTCATCTCCCTCATCGCTCTGATTGGTTTTAGGTCTATCCAATTGCGCCGAGAGGCATTTGAGCAACGCCCGTTGGTGACGCCCCTTTGGAAATGATTTGTCTATGAAGCTTTGCCAGACCATAACTCAGTTACTACTGAGAATGGTCTGGTTTTAACCAGGCTACCTCCTTTGTCAACTCTTACAGCTGATGACTTTGCATCATTTTTCACAAACAAAACCTCCTCCATCAGCAGTCAATTCTCCACACCACAAACTGACACACACATCTCAACGACCATCACACACACGCTCCCCTCCTTCTCTCTGCTCTCTGAAGCAGATGTCTCCAAACTCATCCTTTCTAATCATCCCACTACCTGTCCGCTTGATCCTATCCCCACCCACCTCCTTCAGGCCATTTCTTCTTCTGTTACTCCTGCACTCACTCACATTGTAAACCCTTCTCTTCACACCGGGACCTTCCCCACAGCATTTAGGCAGACTCGGGTAACCCCACTGATTAAGAAACCCTCTCTAAACTCAGCACTCCTAGAAAACTACAGACCGGTATCCCTTCTTCCTTTCATTGCAAAGACACTTGAGCGAGTGGTGTTTAACCAGCTGTCTACGTTTCTTGAACAGAACAATCTCCTGGACATCAACCAATCCGGCTTCAAAAGCGGAAACTCAACTGAGACTGCCCTGCTCTCGGTTACGGAGGCACTCAGACGGGCAAGAGCAGCTTCCAGATCCACAGTACTTATCTTACTGGATTTGTCTGCTGCTTTTGACACAGTTAACCACCAGATCCTCCTGTCAACTCTCATGAAGATGGGCATCTCAGGAACTGCTCTCCAGTGGTTCAAATCTTACCTCTCAGGTAGGTCCTTCACATGGAGAGGTGAAGTGTCTAAATCACATCATCTAGCCACTGGAGTTCCTCAGGGCTCAGTGCTTGGACCACTTCTCTTCTCCATCTACATGTCATCACTGGGATCGGTCATTCAGAAACATGGCTTTTCCTATCACTGCTATGCCGACGACACTCAACTCTACTTCTCATTTCAACCAGATGATCCATCGGTTGGTGTTCGTATCGCTGCCTGCCTAACAGACATTTCTGCCTGGATGAAGGAACATCACCTTCAACTTAACCTTGCAAAGACAAAACTTCTTGTTGTCTCAGCCAACCCAGCACTTCACCACAATCTCTCCATTCAGCTAGGTTCATCAACCATAACTCCGTCCAGGACAGCCAGGAACCTTGGGGTTGTGATTGATGATCAGCTAAAATTCACTGACCACATTACTGCAACAACCCGATCCTGTAGATTTGCATTATACAACATTAGGAAGATTAGACCCTTCCTATCAGAGCATGCCACACAACTACTGGTCCAAGCTCTTGTTCTCTCCAGACTGGACTACTGTAATGCTCTTCTAGCGGGCCTTCCGGCATGCACATCAAACCCTTGCAACTGATCCAGAATGCAGCGGCGAGAGTGGTCTTTAATGAGCCGAAGAGAGCGCACGTCACGCCTCTCTTCATCAGTCTGCACTGGCTGCCAATAGCAGCTCGCATCAAATTCAAGGCACTGGTGCTCGCCTTCAAAACATCCACTGGCTCTGCACCAATATACCTAAACTCGCTCGTTCAGACTTACACACCCTCCAGGAACTTACGTTCTGCTAGTGAACGACACCTTGTGGTGCCATACCAGAGAGGCATGAAATCGCTCTCACAGAGCTTTTCCTGGACCGCCCCCACCTGGTGGAATGACCTGCCTATCTCAATTCAAGCAGCCGAGTCGGTAACCATTTTCAAAAAACACCTAAAGACACATCTCTTCCAGCAGCACCTGACCAATCAAGAATAGCACTTATCATTCTATTCATTTTCTGTTTGTCTAATTTATTTTTTAAAAAAAACTGACTTAAAAACTGTCCTGTGTGTTCTGAGCTAGATTAACTGAGACTTGTTACAGCACTTGCATACTGTTGCCCTTGACTGTTCTAGTTGCTTCTTTTGCTCTCATTTGTAAGTCGCTTTGGATAAAAGCGTCTGCTAAATGACTAAATGTAAATGTAAATGTAAATGTCTTCTGATGCAAACGGATCCGGAGCATCCAGCCCAAAACCTGGACCGGATCACACATCCTAATGATTGGGTTTCAAAGGACACACCAGGAATCTCTGATCTCGCCGAACTCCTGTTTTAAATGTTAATTAAGCGCTGGAGTGTCACACATGCCAGATGATCTGCGGCCGGCGCGTCTCACTAACTCAACGGCTTCACCTTTACAGCTGAAATATAGAGATCAATACCTGCTCCGCGCTGGACTGGACAAATTAATGGGCTGTTTATTGATCAAAGGGGAATTAAATATTAATTAGGGTGAATGGGCAGAGTCAATCCCCAAGACACAGACAAATAACATTTCATTTATCCAATCCGGCAAAATGAGCTCGATGCAAAGCAACCTCCGGTTTAAAGCGGCTGAGGATGTTCTTAATAAAGCACAACGTTAAGAAATATATTCATAACATGCCTACTTCTGCAACAAAAACCTCTGGATATGAAAGTGACACATCTCTATCTCATCACACACACACACACACACACACACACACACACTCCGGCTTCTGTCCAGAACTCACACACACCACAGCCAATCTCATCTTGCTATTGGTGTTTGCTGAGTGATAAATAAAACTGGTTTGTTGGCTGGCAGGGTTTTAGGAATTGCAATGTAACCGAGTGTGTGTGTGTGTGTGTGTGTGTGTGTGTGTGTGTGTGTGTGTGTGTGTGTGTGTGTGTGTGTGTGTGTGTGTGTGTGTGTGTGTGTGTGTGTGTGTGTGTGTGTGTGTGTGTGTGTCTAGCTACTGAACGAGCAGCTTCATCACTGCATCTCAGAGATTTCAACATGATGCAGGTCAACAGTGCTTTAATCGTGTTTGGCTGGAAATTCATATTAATGGCCACTAAAACTCTACAGCCATTAGCAAAAAAGTTCATTTTAAGTGAAATGTTGACAAAAAGAGCAACATTCAAACTTATAGAAGTTTGTAGTGTCGCAAAATTTTCCATCCGATTTAGTTTTTGTTTTGCATGTTTTGCATTGAACTTGCATGTCTCTGAATGTGTTGCGAAAAAACTAACTAAATAGAACAATGGATGGATGATGGTAGGATGGATGGACGGATGGATGGATGGATGGATGGATGGATGGATGGATGGACGGACGGATGGGTGGATGGATGGATGGATGATGGTAGGATGGATGGACGGATGGATGGATGGACGGATGGGTGGACGGATGGGTGGATGGATGGGTGGATGGATGGGTGGATGGATGGATGGATGGATGGATGGATGGATGGACGGATGGGTGGATGGGTGGATGGATGATGGTAGGATGGATGGACGGATGGATGGATGGATGATGGTAGGATGGATGGACGGATGGATGGATGGATGATGGTAGGATGGATGGATGGACGGATGGATGGACGGATGGGTGGATGGATGGGTGGATGGATGGGTGGATGGATGGATGGATGGATGGATGGATGGATGGATGGATGGATGGATGGACGGATGGGTGGATGGATGATGGTAGGATGGATGGACGGATGGACGGATGGATGGATGGATGGATGGATGGATGGATGGATGGATGGATGGATGGACGGATGGATGGATGGTGGTAGGATGGATGGACGGATGGATGGATGATGGTAGGATGGATGGACGGATGGATGGATGGATGGATGGATGGTAGGATGGATGGACGGATGGATGAACAGATGGATGGATGATGGTAGGATGGATGGATGGATGGATGGATGGATGGAAAATATATATAAAATCTACATGAAAATATGTAGGATTATGAGCTTTACTGACACTAAGCACATCATAACATATTGGTAATCAGTTAGTTTCATCTTAGTTACAACTTTAATCAGTTGAAACTGGTGGTTATGGTAAGGGGCGGGGCCTGGCTGAGTTAGTTACTAGTGTGTTGAAACTGGTGGTTATGGTAAGGGGCGGGTCTGGTTGAGTTAGTTAGTAGCGTGTTGAAACTGGTGGTTATGGTAAGGGGCGAGTCTGGTTGAGTTAGTTAGTAGCGTGTTGAAACTGGTGGTTATGGTAAGGGGCGGGGCCTGGTTGAGTTAGTTAGTAGTGTGTTGAAACTGGTGGTTATGGTAAGGGACGGGGCCTGGTTGAGTTAGTTAGTAGTGTGTTGAAACTGGTGGTTATGGTAAGGGACAGGGCCTGGTTGAGTTAGTTAGTAGTGTGTTGAAACTGGTGGTTATGGTAAGGGGCGGGGCCTGGTTGAGTTAGTTAGTAGTGTGTTAAAACTGGTGGTTATGGTAAGGGGCGGGGTCTGGTTGAGTTAGTTAGTAGTGTGTTGAAACTGGTGGTTATGGTAAGGGGCGGGCGTGGTTGAGTTAGTTAGTAGTGTGTTGAAACTGGTGGTTATGGTAAGGGGTGGGGTCTGGTTGAGTTAGTTAGTAGTGTGTTAAAACTGGTGGTTATGGTAAGGGGAGTGGCCTGGTTGAGTTAGTTAGTAGTGTGTTGAAACTGGTGGTTATGGTAAGGGGTGGGGTCTGGTTGAGTTAGTTAGTAGTGTGTTAAAACTGGTGGTTATGGTAAGGGGCGGGGTCTGGTTGAGTTAGTTAGTAGTGTGTTGAAACTGGTGGTTATGGTAAGGGGCGGGCGTGGTTGAGTTAGTTAGTAGTGTGTTGAAACTGGTGGTTATGGTAAGGGGTGGGGTCTGGTTGAGTTAGTTAGTAGTGTGTTAAAACTGGTGGTTATGGTAAGGGGCGGGGCCTGGTTGAGTTAGTTAGTAGTGTGTTGAAACTGGTGGTTATGGTAAGGGACGGGGCCTGGTTGAGTTAGTTAGTAGTGTGTTGAAACTGGTGGTTATGGTAAGGGACAGGGCCTGGTTGAGTTAGTTAGTAGTGTGTTGAAACTGGTGGTTATGGTAAGGGACGGGGCCTGGTTGAGTTAGTTAGTAGTGTGTTGAAACTGGTGGTTATGGTAAGGGACGGGGCCTGGTTGAGTTAGTTAGTAGTGTGTTGAAACTGGTGGTTATGGTAAGGGACGGGGCCTGGTTGAGTTAGTTAGTAGTGTGTTGAAACTGGTGGTTATGGTAAGGGACAGGGCCTGGTTGAGTTAGTTAGTAGTGTGTTGAAACTGGTGGTTATGGTAAGGGACGGGGCCTGGTTGAGTTAGTTAGTAGTGTGTTGAAACTGGTGGTTATGGTAAGGGGCGGGGCCTGGTTGAGTTAGTTAGTAGTGTGTTGAAACTGGTGGTTATGGTAAGGGACGGGGCCTGGTTGAGTTAGTTAGTAGTGTGTTGAAACTGGTGGTTATGGTAAGGGACAGGGCCTGGTTGAGTTAGTTAGTAGTGTGTTGAAACTGGTGGTTATGGTAAGGGGCGGGGCCTGGTTGAGTTAGTAGTGTGTTGAAACTGGTGGTTATGGTAAGGGGAGTGGCCTGGTTGAGTTAGTTAGTAGTGTGTTGAAACTGGTGGTTATGGTAAGGGGTGGGGTCTGGTTGAGTTAGTTAGTAGTGTGTTAAAACTGGTGGTTATGGTAAGGGGCCGGGTCTGGTTGAGTTAGTTAGTAGTGTGTTGAAACTGGTGGTTATGGTAAGGGGCGGGCGTGGTTGAGTTAGTTAGTAGTGTGTTGAAACTGGTGGTTATGGTAAGGGGTGGGGTCTGGTTGAGTTAGTTAGTAGTGTGTTAAAACTGGTGGTTATGGTAAGGGGCGGGGCCTGGTTGAGTTAGTTAGTAGTGTGTTGAAACTGGTTGTATGTAATCTTAAGTCTGAACACCTGATAAGCATCAAGAGTCTTTGTCAACTGAGCCAAACAAAACAAAGCCTTCCGTTGGAATTGACTTTAACTCTGTGTTTATCCGGTTTGTTGTGTGGTCATATTCAGCTGGGAAATATGTGAGGAGTAAACCCACCGCAGACGAGCGGATTACAGCAGAAACACAGACATTCATTAATACCCCTGACAGCTTCACAGTGATGATCCAATGAAATCAGGGTTTTTTCATGCACTGGTCCATTGTGAGATCGGAGATTTTGGTCAGCGTTAGGGTTGGGTATCGTTTGGGTTTTTCACGATTCCGGTGCCAAACCGATACTTTTAAAACGGTACCGGTGCCTAAACGGTGCCTGAACCGATACTTTAAAAAAAAAAAGGCCACAAAACGAGGTGGAT
>JARQWZ010000336.1:132500-157500 GCA_033150135.1 Gobio occitaniae
TGGTGCACTGTGTGACCGCTGGGATCGAACCAGCAACCTTCTGCATATCAGTTCCATGGTGTAAACGCACTGGACCACCATCTCACTAGACCAAAACTATCCCAAAACTATCCCAAAACTAGCGCAAAACTAGCCCAAAACTAGCGCAAAACTAGCCCAAAACTAGCCCAAAACAAGCGCAAAACTAGCGCAAAACTAGCGCAAAACTAGCCCAAAACTAGCGCAAAACTAGCCCAAAACTAGCCCAAAACTAGCGCAAAACTAGCGCAAAACTAACCCAAAACTAGCGCAAACAAGCCCAAAACTAGCGCAAAACTAGCCCAAAACTAGTCCAAAACTAACCCAAAACTAGCACAAAACAAGCACAAAACAAGCCCAAAACTAGCCCAAACAAGCCCAAAAATAGCCCAAAGCTAGCACAAAACAAGCACAAAACAAGCCAAAAACAAGCCCAAAACTAGCCCAAACAAGCCCAAAACTAACCCAAAACTAACCCAAAACAAGCACAAAACAAGCCTGAAACTAGCACAAAACTAGCCCAAAACTAACCCAAAACTAGCCCAAAACTAGCCAAATACTAGCCCAAAACTAGCCAAATACTAGCCCAAAACTAGCCAAATACTAGCCCAAAACTAGCCAAATACTAGCCCAAAACTAGCCCAAAACTAGCCAAATACTAGCCCAAAACTAGCCCAAAACTAGCCCAAAACTAACCCAGAACTAGCCCAAAACTAATCCAAAACAAGCCCAAAACTAGCCAAAACTAGCCCAAAACTAGCCCAAAACTAGCCCAAAACTAGCCAAAACTAGCCCAAAACTAACCCAAAACTAGCCAAAACTAGCCAAATACTAGCCCAAAACTAGCCAAATACTAGCCCAAAACTAGCCCAAAACTAGCCAAATACTAGCCCAAAACTAGCCCAAAACTAGCCCAAAACTAGCCCAAAACTAACCCAGAACTAGCCCAAAACTAGCCCAAAACTAGCCCAAAACTAATCCAAAACAAGCCCAAAACTAGCCAAAACTAGCCCAAAACTAGCCCAAAACTAGCCCAAAACTAGCCCAAAACTAACCCAGAACTACATTTACATTTGGCAGACGCTTTTTTTCAAAGCGACTTACAGGGACTACAGGGACAATCCCCCTGGAGCAACATGGAGTAAAGTGCCTTGCTCAAGGACACACTGGTGGTGTCCGCTGGGATCGAACCAGCAACCTTCTGCATACCAGTTCCATGGTTTAAACCACTGGACCACCATCTCTCATTAATATATTAGGCCTCATTTGCATATGAAAACATTAATTTACACAAAACTTGTAATGCATTTTTTTCTTATGTTTATGCCAGTAATAAACTGGAGAAGTTTCACAGGGATATCTTCTAATTTAAAAAAATTCCCTATTGACCTGCAGTGTCTCGCCTTAAACTCATAAAAGAAATGCTACAAATGATCATGAAGACCCTGAAGCAGATCTGAGGGACACACACACACACACACCTCATACCATTAATGCTTGAATGACACACGTCTCCTTCCGTTAGGAATAATGGCCAGTGCGGTGGATGATGGGATATACATCAACATACGTGGTATAATTTTTGACTTATCGCGAGAGCAAAAGCAAGAGTTTTAGTAGCTGAGACCTGCCGTTTCTCGCTTTAACACTAATGTCCACAACTTCCCTTTTCCAGAGAGAAGCCGAGCGGTCTGACGGGATGTTGCAGAGCTTTACTTCAGCTTAAGAACACCAGCAATTTGCATTTTAATTATCCGCCTCTTTCAACAGATTTCAATGTTGACGTCTTTTGTTCACTTCCAGTGCCGCTCGATTTAAATCGGTGTTTTCCACGGGATGTTGTTTGTTGCGTGGCATTATAAAGCCATTAAACGCTCCTGATGTCTCCTGAAATCACAAAGTCCATCAGAGGAACACAATAACTGAAGATCAGATCTCCTGTTATAGACTCTGACTTCCATTTGTTTGCGGGTGCTTGACATTTACACACGAACACGGAGGAAAACACAGAACGAGACGAGGATGTGATGTTGTTTTGTTGCTCGTACCTGCGGTTATGGGAAAAGGTCATTGGTAATTGAATTCTTTGTTTTTGAAATTAATTTATCTCTCCCCAGCTTATATTAGGCTGTGACCTACTGATGAAGAATATTCCCATATACAAAAATATGAAGCTGCACAACGGTTTGCATCACTATAATAATCATAACTGTGTGTTGAGCATCAGATCCTCATGTGATTGGTGAAGGGTCATGTGACTCTGAAGACTGGAGTAATCTGATCACAGGAATAAACGACACTTTACTATATATTCACATGATCTACACTAGAATCATATTTCATAATTTTACTGTATTTATGATATACAGTATATATATATATATATATATAATATATATAATAAATTCAGTTTTGATCACAGGAATAAATTACATTTTACTATATTTTCACATAGAAAAAGGCTGTTTTACACTAGAATAATATTTCATAATTTTACTGTATTTTTGGTCAAATAAATGTAGCTTTGATCACAGGAATAAATGACACTTTACTATATATTCACATGATCTACACTAGAATAATATTTCATAATTTTACTGTATTTTTGATTAAAAAAAATCAGCTTTGATCACAGGAATAAATTACATTTTACTATATATTCACATAAAAAACAGCTGATTTACACTAGAATAACATTTAATAATTTTACAGTATTTATGATCAAATAAATTCAGCTTTGATCACAGAAATAAATTACATTTGACTATATTTTGATAATAGAAAACAGCTGATTTACACTAGAATAATATTTCATAATTTTACTGTATTTATGATCAAATAAATTCAGCTTTGATCACAGGAATAAATTACATTTTACTAAATTTTCACATAGAAAACAGCTGATTTACACTAGAATAACATTTAATAATTTTACTGTATTTATGATCAAATAAATTCAGCTTTGATCACAGGAATAAATTACATTTTACTAAATTTTCACATAGAAAACAGCTGATTTACACTAGAATAACATTTAATAATTTTACTGTATTTTTGGTCAAATAAATTCAGCTTTGATCACAGAAATAAATTACATTTGACTATATTTTGATAATAGAAAACAGCTGATTTACACTAGAATAATCTTTCATAACTTTACTGTATTTTTGGTCAAAAAAAATTCAGCTTTGATCACAGGAATAAATTACATTTTACTATATATTCACATAAAAACAGCTGATTTACACTAGAATAATATTTCATAATTTTACTGTATTTATGATCAAATAAATTCAGCTTTGATCACAGGAATAATGACACTTTTCTATATTTTCACACAGAGAACCGCTGATCTCCACTGGAGTAAGGAAGTGTGTGAGTGTTTTGTCCCGGATCAGGCCCGCTGTGGCTTGTTCTAGATCACTGAGGTGAAGTTTAGCCCTTCAGCGCTGGGCTTGTTGATAAGAGCGTCACTCAAACACAAGCGGTTTGATTCAGAGAGCTGGACGCTCACAGAGATTTACGACCTCTGCTCAGCCAATCCGGCTCTTATCCGGCTCTTATCCGGCTCCACAGACGCCCCATCCAGGGAAACAAACCCTTCACAACAGGCCAATGGTCATTAGAAACCCGGGAATAGAGGACGGGAATAGCGGGACACAGAAAACTGTCCGGGAATTACACATCACACCGCATCTAAATGTCCTAAAACTGTTTTGGTCCCCCTTTTGCTGACCCGTCGAGGCATGGACTCCACTGAAGCTGTGCTGTGGTATTGGCACCAAGATGTTAGCAGCAGATCCTTTAAGTTTTGGAGATGCTCTGACCCAGTCGTCTTGCCGTCACAATCTGGCTCAAATCCTTACGCTTGGCCATTTTTCCTGCTTCTACACTGCAAAAAATGCTTTTCTTGCTTAGTATTTTTGTCTTGTTTTCAGTCCAAATATCTAAAAAAATCTTACATTAAGAAGCATTTACTAGACAAGCAAAAGTTTTTGTCTTGTTTTGGGGGAAAATAACTCACAATTAAGTGAGTTTTTGCTTAAAATTAGCACAATAATCTGCCAATGTGGTAAACAAAATAATCTTAATTCAAACAGAAAACAACATTATTTTGCTTACCCCATTGGCAGATTATTTTGCTTATTTTAAGCAAAAACTCACTTAATTGTGAGTTATTTTCCCCCAAAACAAGACAAAAACTTTTGCTTGTCTAGTAAATGCTTCTTAATGTAAGATTTTTTTAGATATTTGGACTGAAAACAAGACAAAAATACTAAGCAAGAAAGCATTTTTTGCAGAGTAACACATCAACTCTGTTCACTCATTTATTTCCCCTAACAATTGAAAGATATATTAATAAGACATAAGTCTCCTGAGCAATGAAAGACAAACCTCTGAGCAATAACATTACCCTATAGACACGACAGCAGCGTCTCAGCGCTGGGAATAAAGAGATGGGAAAGGCACAATCTATCCTGGAATAATCTCTTTAGTCCGCACAGCTTTTCCATGATGACAAATGCGCTCAGGACCGAGAACGCTGTGATTTAAAATGTTTCCATGCCAATGAAATGACAGGAGAATGAATCTTAAACGGCTGTAAATCAGAGACGCGGCTCTGTAGAAGACAATTCGTCAAACTCCGCTGGAAGAAAACGAACAGGAGAAACACAAGGGCGATAACTAGCTCGTGTGAAGAGCGATGATCTCCTGTACTCGTGAGAGAACGAGTGGAGGAGCTGAAAAATGACACAAACAAAGAGAAACGGCGAATGGGAAAATACAATCACGCTGGAGACGATGTCAGAAATGATGAAGAACGATCAGGTGGAACACATCTGAAGGAGAAACACTGACAGACTGAGAGACGGAAAACCTGCCGTATTTATTTTCTGAGGAAGGGATTTTAACAGAATCCATGTTGACCTATTTATTTAGCCAATTAGAAATCAGATCACGCACTGAATATTACAATCATTTTGATTATTTAAGATTCTTAAAGACTGACATTACTTTCATCATCCATCTTTGTCATGTGACTAGTTTGATTCATATGTACAATTGTTCAACTTTTAATCTCCATTTGTACACTTTTTATGTGAGCTCAGACTTCTCTCTCAGTGAATGTAAAAACGATCTGGGGTCTATTTATCTAAACGACAGCGACTTTAAATGTTAAAGCACGCCCTCTGGCCTTTACTTACATTTTACAAGAGAATATGGAAGTAAATCAGTGTAGAAATGAAGCATTTCGTTCGTATGAATCCATTGGAGTTACAGTTTCTAAGGCAACACCAATAATTCTGCTCTCAAATTATTTTTAATTTGATTGGCATCGAGGGTTCCATGAAGAACCCTAAACATCCATGGAACCACAAAAGGTTCATCACTGACTCCATGAAGAACCCTTAACATCCATGGAAACACAAAATGTTTTTTATTGGCCTCGATGGTTCCATGAAGAACCCTTAACGTCCATGGAACCACAAAATGTTTTTTATTGGCCTCGATGGTTCCATGAAGAACCCTAAATTTCCATGGAACCACAAAAGGTTAATCAATGGTTCCATGAATAACTCTTAACGTCCATGGAACCACAAAAAGTTTATTAATGACTCCATGAAGAACCCTTAACGTCCATGGAACCACAAAAGGTTCATCAATGGTTCCATGAATAACTCTTAACGTCCATGGAACCACAAAAGGTTTATCAATGACTCCATGAAGAACCCTTAACGTCCATGGAACCACAAAAGGTTCGTCAATGACTCCATGAAGAACCCTTAATGTCCATGGAACCACAAAAGGTTCATCAAGGGTTACATGAATAACTCTTAACGTCCATGGAACCACAAAAGGTTTATTAATGACTCCATGAAGAACCCTTAACGTCCATGGAACCACAAAAGGTTCATCAATGGTTCCATGAATAACTCTTAACGTCCATGGAACCACAAAAGGTTTATCAATGACTCCATGAAGAACCCTTAACGTCCATGGAACCACAAAAGGTTCGTCAATGACTCCATGAAGAACCCTTAATGTCCATGGAACCACAAAAGGTTCATCAATGGTTCCATGAATAACTCTTAACGTCCATGGAACCACAAAAGGTTCATCAATGACTCCATGAAGAACCCTTAACGTCCATGGAACCACAAAAGGTTCGTCAATGACTCCATGAAGAACCCTTAATGTCCATGGAACCACAAAAGGTTCATCAAGGGTTACATGAATAACTCTTAACGTCCATGGAACCACAAAAGGTTTATCAATGACTCCATGAAGAACCCTTAACGTCCATGGAACCACAAAAGGTTCATCAATGACTCCATGAAGAACCCTTAATGTCCATGGAACCACAAAAGGTTCATCAATGGTTCCATGAATAACTCTTAACGTCCATGGAACCACAAAAGGTTCATCAATGACTCCATGAAGAACCCTTAACGTCCATGGAACCACAAAAGGTTCATCAATGGTTCCATGAAGAACCCTTAACGTCCATGGAACCACAAAAGGTTAATCAATGACTCCATGAAGAACCCTTAATGTCCATGGAACCACAAAAGGTTAATCAATGACTCCATGAAGAACCCTTAATGTCCATGGAACCACAAAAGGTTCATCACTGACTCCATGAAGAACCCTTAACGTCCATGGAACCACAAAATGTTTTTTATTGGCCTCAATGGTTCCATGAAGAACCCTTAACGTCCATGGAACCACAAAATGTTTTTTATTGGCCTCGATGGTTCCATGAAGAACCCTAAATTTCCATGGAACCACAAAAGGTTCATCAATGGTTCCATGAATAACTCTTAACGTCCATGGAACCACAAAAGGTTCATCAATGACTCCATGAAGAACCCTTAACGTCCATGGAACCACAAAAGGTTCATCAATGGTTCCATGAATAACTCTTAACGTCCATGGAACCACAAAAGGTTTATCAATGACTCCATGAAGAACCCTTAACGTCCATGGAACCACAAAAGGTTCATCAATGACTCCATGAAGAACCCTTAATGTCCATGGAACCACAAAAGGTTCATCAATGGTTCCATGAATAACTCTTAACGTCCATGGAACCACAAAAGTTTCATCAATGACTCCATGAAGAACCCTTAACGTCCATGGAACCACAAAAGGTTCATCAATGACTCCATGAAAAACCCTTAATGTCCATGGAACCACAAAAGGTTCATCAATGGTTCCATGAAGAACCCTTAACGTCCATGGAACCACAAAAGGTTAATCAATGACTCCATGAAGAACCCTTAATGTCCATGGAACCACAAAATGTTCATCAATGGTTCCATGAATAACCCTTAACATCCATGGAACCACAAAATGTTTTTTATTGGCCTCGATGGTTCCATAAAGAACCCTTAACGTCCATGGAACCACAAAAGGTTCATCAATAGTGCCATGAATAACCCTTAACATCCATGGAACCACAAAATGTTATTTATTGGCCTCGATGGTTCCATGAAGAACCCTACATTTCCATGGAACCACAAAGGTTCATCAAGGGTTCCATGAATAACTCTTAACATCCATGGAACCACAAAAGGTTCATCAATGACTCCATGAATAACCCTTAACATCCATGGAACCACAAAATGTTTTTTATTGGCCTCGATGGTTCCATGAAGAACCCTACATTTCCATGGAACCACAAAAGGTTCATCAATGGTTCCTTGAATAACTCTTAACGTCCATGGAACCACAAAAGGTTCATCAATGACTCCATGAAGAACCCTTAACGTCCATGGAACCACAAAAGGTTCATCAATGGTTCCATGAAGAACCCTTAACGTCCATGGAACCACAAAAGGTTCATCAATGACTCCATGAAGAACCCTTAACGTCCATGGAACCACAAAAGGTTCATCAATGGTTCCATGAAGAACCCTTAATGTCCATGGAACCACAAAAGGTTCATCAATGGTTCCATGAAGAACCCTTAACGTCCATGGAACCACAAAAGGTTAATCAATGACTCCATGAAGAACCCTTAATGTCCATGGAACCACAAAAGGTTCATCAATGGTTCCATGAATAACCCTTAACATCCATGGAACCACAAAATGTTTTTTATTGGCCTCGACGGTTCCATGAAGAACCCTACATTTCCATGGAACCACAAAAAGTTCATCAAGGGTTCCATGAAGAACCCTTAACATCCATGGAACCACAAAATGTTTTTATTGGCCTTGATGGCTCCATGAAGAGCTCTAAATGTCCATGGAACCACAGGTTCTTTATTGGCCTCGATGGCTCCATTAAGAACTCTTAACATCCATGGAACCACAAAAGGTTCATCAATGGTTCCATTAAGAACCCTAAATGTCTATGGGACCACAAAAGGTTCATCAATGACTCCATGAATAACTCTTAACATCCATGGAACCACAAAAGGTTCATCAATGACTCCATGAAGAACCCTTAACATCCATGGAACCACAAAATGTTTTTATTGGCCTTGATGGCTCCATGAAGAGCTCTAAATGTCCATGGAACCACAGGTTCTTTATTGGCCTCGATGGCTCCATTAAGAACTCTTAACATCCATGGAACCACAAAAGGTTCATCAATGGTTCCATTAAGAACCCTAAATGTCTATGGGACCACAAAAGGTTCATCAATGACTCCATTAAGAACCCTAAATGTCTATGGGACCACAAAAGGTTCATCAATGACTCCATTAAGAACCCTAAATGTCTATGGGACCACAAAAGGTTCATCAATGACTCCATTAAGAACCCTAAATGTCTATGGGACCACAAAAGGTTCATCAATGACTCCATTAAGAACCCTAAATGTCTATGGGACCACAAAAGGTTCATCAATGACTCCATTAAGAACCCTAAATGTCTATGGAACCACAAAAGGTTCATCAATGACTCCATTAAGAACCCTAAATGTCTATGGAACCACAAAAGGTTCATCAATGACTCCATTAAGAACCCTAAATGTCTATGGGACCACAAAAGGTTCATCAATGACTCCATTAAGAACCCTAAATGTCTATGGGACCACAAAAGGTTCATCAATGACTCCATTAAGAACCCTAAATGTCTATGGGACCACAAAAGGTTCATCAATGACTCCATTAAGAACCCTAAATGTCTATGGAACCACAAAAGGTTCATCAATGACTCCATTAAGAACCCTAAATGTCTATGGAACCACAAAAGGTTCATCAATGACTCCATTAAGAACCCTAAATGTCTATGGGACCACAAAAGGTTTTTTTTATTGACCTCGATGTTTCCATGAAGAACCCTAGACGTCCGTGGAACCACAAAAGGTTCTTTAAAGTGGAAATATGTTCTTTAGATTATTAAAAAGATCTTCACACTAAGATAATAAATGTTCTTTTTAGAACTCATCACTGAAAAACTTTTATTTTTAAGAGTGTAGACACACAAATAAGTTAATAACATCCCCATGAAAGCTCTGTTTGCTGTATTGCAGAGCCCTGATGCAATCCCATCACCCCCTCTGGCCCTCGGAGAACAGTAACGGCTCTCCTTCCTCCTCCATCAATTAAAGCCCTAAAAGTCACAATTAATCAAGCCACAAGAGTTCAACCCTGACAAGAGTTCAACCCTGACAAGAGTTCAACCCTGACAAGAGTTCAACCCTGACAAGAGTTCAACCCTGACAAGAGTTCAATTAGGAGCGAGTGTGATGGTGATGGAGAGCAGCAGTTCACAGGAAGTCCTGATTAAAGCCACTGTAATGTGATTAACCCTGTCGTTTAGGCAAGTTTGTGCTTTTCCTCAGTTGTGTTTAGTAAACACAGAACGCAGGACGGAGGAAGCGCGCCATACGCCGGTGGAGGCACAGCAAAGGTGGGATTGCAGAATTACATCCATCCAGAAATAATGACATCCTCACAAACGCGGGTAATTGCTCTGGGACAATCACGCTAGACGTCTGCGAGAACATTAGAGCAATAACAACGCACACCTCACAACACTCTGGAGTTTGCAGACCGTGTTCATTTAAACTTCTGAGTTTGGGTTATTAGACTCAAACTGAATCTGCGACTCTCGCCCATAAACCATCGATTAATCGTGCAGTTCTGTACTAACAGATGGAATCATACTTTGGGGGATTTCTAATGATCATCAACTGTGAAGAGCCGGACACACTGAACCAATCGCAGGGGCGTTGGAGAAACCACAAGCTGGAAAACATACATCCCAGACATGACATTTGACACATTTTTATTTTTGCATACTATTTTTGTGATTTATGCAAAGCGTTTTTGTGGGGATTTTTCTCCAAAAACCATTGCTCATAAAAATATTTTTTTTTTGTGATTTATGCAAACAATTTTTTGTGTTTTTTCCAAAAAACGTTGCTTATAAAAATATTTTGCAAACAGTTTTTCGTTTTTTCCAAAAGCGTTGCCAATGATTTTTTTTTTGTGATTTTTCCCTCAAATGTTGCTCATTAAAATATTTTTTTGTGATTTTTGCTGAATATTTTTTTATTTATGCAAAATATTTTTTTATTTATGCAAACTATTTTTTGTGATTTATAAAAAAATAAATTGTGATTTATGCAAACAATTTTTTGTGATTTATGCAAACAAATTTTTGTGATTTATGCAAAAATAAATTGTGATTTATACAAACAATTTTTTGTGATTCATGCAAAAATAAATTGTGATTTATGCAAACTATTTTTTGTGATTTATGCAAAAAAAATGGTGATTTATGCAAACAATTTTTTGTGATTTATGCAGAAAAAGATTATGATTTATGCACAAAATAAATTGTGATTTATGCAAAAAAAGATTATGATTTATGCAAAAAAATATTTTTGATTTATGCAAAAAAAGATTATGATTTATGCAAAAAATTTATTGTGATTTATGCAAAAAAGATTATGATTTATGCAAAAAATAAATTGTGATTTATGCAAAAATAAATTGTGATTTATGCAACAAAAAAAGTGATTTATGCAAACAATTTTTTGTGATTTATGCAAACAATTTTTTGTGTTTTTTCCAAAAACCGTTGCTTATAAAAATATTTTTGCAAACAGTTTTTCGTTTTTTCCAAAAGCGTTGCCAATGATTTTTTTTTTGTGATTTTTCCCTCAAATGTTGCTCATTAAAATATTTTTTTGTGATTTTTGCTGAATATTTTTTTATTTATGCAAAATATTTTTTTATTTATGCAAACTATTTTTTGTGATTTATAAAAAAATAAATTGTGATTTATGCAAACAATTTTTTGTGATTTATGCAAACAAATTTTTGTGATTTATGCAAAAATAAATTGTGATTTATACAAACAATTTTTTGTGATTCATGCAAAAATAAATTGTGATTTATGCAAACTATTTTTTGTGATTTATGCAAAAAAAATGGTGATTTATGCAAACAATTTTTTGTGATTTATGCAGAAAAAGATTATGATTTATGCACAAAATAAATTGTGATTTATGCAAAAAAAGATTATGATTTATGCAAAAAAATATTTTTGATTTATGCAAAAAAAGATTATGATTTATGCAAAAAATTTATTGTGATTTATGCAAAAAAGATTATGATTTATGCAAAAAATAAATTGTGATTTATGCAAAAATAAATTGTGATTTATGCAACAAAAAAAGTGATTTATGCAAACAATTTTTTGTGATTTATGCAAACAATTTTTTGTGTTTTTTCCAAAAACCGTTGCTTATAAAAATATTTTTGCAAACAGTTTTTCGTTTTTTCCAAAAGCGTTGCCAATGATTTTTTTTTTGTGATTTTTCCCTCAAATGTTGCTCATTAAAATATTTTTTTGTGATTTTTGCTGAATATTTTTTTATTTATGCAAAATATTTTTTTATTTATGCAAACTATTTTTTGTGATTTATAAAAAAATAAATTGTGATTTATGCAAACAATTTTTTGTGATTTATGCAAACAAATTTTTGTGATTTATGCAAAAATAAATTGTGATTTATACAAACAATTTTTTGTGATTCATGCAAAAATAAATTGTGATTTATGCAAACTATTTTTTGTGATTTATGCAAAAAAAATGGTGATTTATGCAAACAATTTTTTGTGATTTATGCAGAAAAAGATTATGATTTATGCACAAAATAAATTGTGATTTATGCAAAAAAAGATTATGATTTATGCAAAAAAATATTTTTGATTTATGCAAAAAAAGATTATGATTTATGCAAAAAATTTATTGTGATTTATGCAAAAAAGATTATGATTTATGCAAAAAATAAATTGTGATTTATGCAAAAATAAATTGTGATTTATGCAACAAAAAAAGTGATTTATGCAAACAATTTTTTGTGATTTATGCAAACAATTTTTTGTGTTTTTTCCAAAAACCGTTGCTTATAAAAATATTTTTGCAAACAGTTTTTCGTTTTTTCCAAAAGCGTTGCCAATGATTTTTTTTTTGTGATTTTTCCCTCAAATGTTGCTCATTAAAATATTTTTTTGTGATTTTTGCTGAATATTTTTTTATTTATGCAAAATATTTTTTTATTTATGCAAACTATTTTTTGTGATTTATAAAAAAATAAATTGTGATTTATGCAAACAATTTTTTGTGATTTATGCAAACAAATTTTTGTGATTTATGCAAAAATAAATTGTGATTTATACAAACAATTTTTTGTGATTCATGCAAAAATAAATTGTGATTTATGCAAACTATTTTTTGTGATTTATGCAAAAAAAATGGTGATTTATGCAAACAATTTTTTGTGATTTATGCAGAAAAAGATTATGATTTATGCACAAAATAAATTGTGATTTATGCAAAAAAAGATTATGATTTATGCAAAAAAATATTTTTGATTTATGCAAAAAAAGATTATGATTTATGCAAAAAATTTATTGTGATTTATGCAAAAAAGATTATGATTTATGCAAAAAATAAATTGTGATTTATGCAAAAATAAATTGTGATTTATGCAACAAAAAAAGTGATTTATGCAAACAATTTTTTGTGATTTATGCAAACAATTTTTTGTGTTTTTTCCAAAAACCGTTGCTTATAAAAATATTTTTGCAAACAGTTTTTCGTTTTTTCCAAAAGCGTTGCCTATGATTTTTTTTGTAATTTTTCCCTCAAATGTTGCTCATAAAAATATTTTTTTTGTGATTTTTGCTAAATATTTTTAGATTTATGCAAAATATTTTTTGATTTATGCAAACAATTTTTTGATTTATGCAAGCTATTTTTTGTGATTTATGCAAAAATAAATTGTGATTTATGCAAACAATTTTTTGTGATTTATGCAAAAATAAATTGTAATATTTATGCAAACAATTTTTTGTGATTTATGCAAAAAAAAGTGATTTATGCAAACAATTTTTTTGTGATTTATGCAAACAATTTTTTGTGATTTATGCAAAAAGAAATTGTGATTTATGCAAAAAAAAATTGTGATTTATGCAAAAAAAAAGTGATTTATGCAAAAAAGATTGTGATTTATGCAAACAATTTTTTGTGATTTATGCAAAGATTGTTTTTTGATTTATGCAAAAAAAAAAAGATTTATGCAAACAATTTTTTGATTTATGCAAAAAAAAGTGTGATTTATGCAACAAAAAAAAGTGATTTATGCAACAACAACAAAAATTGTGATTTATGCAAAACATTGTTTGGTGATTTTTCTCCACAAACATTCACTAAAATATTTTTTTATTTTTCCATAATATTTTGTGATTTATTCAAAGTGTTTTTGTGTTTTTTCCTGAAAACGTTGCTTATAAAAATACGTTTTTGTGATTATTGCAAACAATTTAAAAAAAAGGATAACTATGTTTGTGATTTTTTTCAAAAACTGTTGCTTATTAAAATATTTTTGTAATTTTGCAAGCTAGAAAAGCAAAGTTTTCAAGACAAAAACGATGACGAGATACAATACAATGACAGACGAGAAACATGATTTGAGGAATCATTCATATCCCTAACCATCATCAATAATATAATTATTATAACATCATAATAATCAATAATAAAATGCTGTAATTTCAGGGATGAGGTGTTTGTGTAGGCCAAAACCCAGAAACGTCCTGAAGTCCTGAAGTCAACGGGCTAAACATTCCCAGCCTGAAGATGATCCCGATCTGCGAATCATAAACTTCTTTAGGCCACAGACTGTGTTTTCTACAATCATCCAAAGCCAGTGGAAAAGTCTGCATCCTTCAGAAAAGCGGGAGCGCTTCAGGACACTAAACACACACACTGTCCCCTTCACATCAGTGTTAAAGCAGTTTAGCTGTGTGTAATTAATGCAGAACCGCTTCACTGAAAGATAAGCAGAAGACCTATAAACAACACACACACGCTTCTCTGTGTGTGTGAACACGCCTGGACAAATCCCTCAAACTGGAAACGTCATTAATTCAGTCCAGGCTGGAGGATTATGGAACAGAGAGAGTGTGTTTGGAAGAGAGGGAAACAAATGATGGATGTTCGTACGAGCAAGAACACTTTTAAACGTCTAACATTACGGAGGAGAACATTCTCAGAACGTCATTTTATTAGCTGGGATATAAAATCGTGAGAGCAAATCAGCCGATTCACAAAGAAGGAAAACGGACAAACATGGAAGGCGTTCGTTCTGTGATTCAGCTCCAGCGTGACCTTTGACCCGCAGTCATTTCAGCATAAATGGGCCGGCGAGCTGTAGAAAAGCGCCGTGTTTCAAACAATGATTGCTGGAGCGCTTTCACAAAACACAACCATTCAAAATGATTTCTTACAAAGGAGCTTCAGTCCACTCCTGTGTGCCCTGAATCTTAAATATCCTCCAGTGTTGCGGCTCCTCTCTTCCCAGGCTGCCAGGAACGCTCTGTTTACTTCCTGTCTCTGTGAAGCCCCGCCTTCTGAAGCACACTGTGCTCTGATTGGTCGTGTTGTGATTGGTGTTTGGTAAAAAGCCCCGCCCCTTTACCAATACCAGGCCTCGCCATTTATGGACTAAATGGAGTTTGTGTTCTCACTTTAAAAGCACATTTCTGCATCTAATCTCACAAAAGAGACATGTTTAAGGATAAATATATATATATATATACTGAGCCATTCTGTTGAGGACACCAAAGGCACTTTACAATTATAATGACTCGAGAGAGACTTTTACACAGCACTTACATTTGTAATAGATAATCAGTTTAAGGGAACAGATGTTTCACTAGAGATGTTTATCTGTGGCAGTTCGAGTTATCGTTTATTCTGTGTTGTTATTTGATTAGAAAAAGAAAGAGAAACGTGAACATTGGTTTGCATGATAATGAGGAGCGTCAATGGTCTGGCTTTGTAAATAAACCTGCATTAATCAGGGCTCATTTTCACAGCATATTTTGATTTAGTTTTAGTCATATTTTAGTCACTATATGTCATCTAGTTTTAGTCTAGTTTTAGTCTCCTAAAATCTAATGAGTTTAGTTCAGTTGTAAAACATTAAGCATTTAAGCGTCACATAACCGACTGTCACTTGAACAACATTTTGACATCATTTAGTTTTTGACATTAAAAATACACGAAAGAGCTCAATTCATTTTTTAATTAATTTTTTTAAAAACGGCATCATGAAGCTTCGAAGCGTTATGAATCGGTGAGTTGATTCAGCGGTTCAGAGCTTTATGAATCAGTGAGTCGATTCAGCGGTTCAGAGCGTTATGAATCAGTGAGTTGATTCAGCAGCTCGGAGCGTTATGAATCAGTGAGTCGATTCAGCGGTTCGGAGCGTTATGAATCAGGGAGTCGATTCAGCGGTTCAGAGCGTTATGAATCAGTGAGTCGATTCAGCGGTTCGGAGTGTTATGAATCAGTGAGTCGATTCAGCGGTTCAGAGCGTTATGAATCAGTGAGTCGATTCAGCAGTTCAGAGCGTTATGAATCAGTGAGTCGATTCAGCGGTTCGGAGCGTTATGAATCAGTGAGTCGATTCAGCGGTTCAGAGCGTTATGAATCAGTGAGTCGATTCAGCGGTTCGGAGCGTTATGAATCAGTGAGTCGATTCAGCGGTTCAGAGCGTTATGAATCAGTGAGTCGATTCAGCAGTTCAAAGCGTTATGAATCAGTGAGTCGATTCAGCGGTTCAGAGCGTTATGAATCAGTGAGTTTATTCAGCGGTTCAGAGCGTCATGAATCAGTGAGTCGATTCAGCGGTTCAGAGCGTTATGAATCATTGAGTCGATTCAGCAGTTCAGAGCGTTATGAATCAGTGAGTCGATTCAGCGGTTTGGAGCGTTATGAATCAGTGAGTCGATTCAGCGGTTCAGAGCGTTATGAATCAGTGAGTCGATTCAGCGGTTCGGAGTGTTATGAATCATTGAGTCGATTCAGCGGTTCAGAGCGTTATGAATCAGTGAGTCGATTCAGCGGTTCAGAGCGTTATGAATCAGTGAGTCGATTCAGTGGTTCAGAGCGTTATGAATCAGTGAGTCGATTCAGCAGTTCAGAGCGTTATGAATCAGTGAGTCGATTCAGCGGTTCGGAGCGTTATGAATCAGTGAGTCGATTCAGCGGTTCAGAGCGTTATGAATCAGTGAGTCGATTCAAGGGTTCAGAGCGTTATGAATCAGTGAGTCGATTCAGCTGTTCAGAGCGTTTTGAATCAGTGAGTCGATTCAGCGGTTCAGAGCGTTATGAATCAGTGAGTTTATTCAGCGGTTCAGAGCGTCATGAATCAGTGAGTCGATTCAGTGGTTCAGAGCGTTATGAATCAGTGAGTCGATTCAGCAGTTCAGAGCGTTATGAATCAGTGAGTCGATTCAGCGGTTCGGAGCGTTATGAATCAGTGAGTCGATTCAGCGGTTCAGAGCGTTATGAATCAGGGAGTCGATTCAGCGGTTCGGAGTGTTATGAATCAGTGAGTCGATTCAGCGGTTCAGAGCGTTATGAATCAGTGAGTCGATTCAGCGGTTCGGAGTGTTATGAATCAGTGAGTCGATTCAGCGGTTCAGAGCGTTATGAATCAGTGAGTCGATTCAGCAGTTCAGAGCGTTATGAATCAGTGAGTCGATTCAGCGGTTCGGAGCGTTATGAATCAGTGAGTCGATTCAGCGGTTCAGAGCGTTATGAATCAGTGAGTCGATTCAGCGGTTCAGAGCGTTATGAATCAGTGAGTCGATTCAGCGGTTCGGAGCGTTATGAATCAGTGAGTCGATTCAGCGGTTCAGAGCGTTATTAATCAGTGAGTCGATTCAGCAGTTCAAAGCGTTATGAATCAGTGAGTCGATTCAGCGGTTCAGAGCGTTATGAATCAGTGAGTTTATTCAGCGGTTCAGAGCGTCATGAATCAGTGAGTCGATTCAGCAGTTCAGAGCGTTATGAATCAGTGAGTCGATTCAGCGGTTCGGAGCGTTATGAATCAGTGAGTCGATTCAGCGGTTCAGAGCGTTATGAATCAGTGAGTCGATTCAGCAGTTCAAAGCGTTATGAATCAGTGAGTCGATTCAGCGGTTCAGAGCGTTATGAATCAGTGAGTTTATTCAGCGGTTCAGAGCGTCATGAATCAGTGAGTCGATTCAGCGGTTCAGAGCGTTATGAATCATTGAGTCGATTCAGCAGTTCAGAGCGTTATGAATCAGTGAGTCGATTCAGCGGTTCAGAGCGTTATGAATCAGTGAGTCGATTCAGCGGTTCAGAGCGTTATGAATCAGGGAGTCGATTCAGCGGTTCGGAGCGTTATGAATCATTGAGTCGATTCAGCGGTTCAGAGCGTTATGAATCAGTGAGTCGATTCAGCGGTTCAGAGCGTTATGAATCAGTGAGTCGATTCAGCTGTTCAGAGCGTTATGAATCAGTGAGTCGATTCAGTGGTTCAGAGCGTTATGAATCAGTGAGTCGATTCAGCAGTTCAGAGCGTTATGAATCAGTGAGTCGATTCAGCGGTTCGGAGCGTTATGAATCAGTGAGTCGATTCAGCGGTTCAGAGCGTTATGAATCAGTGAGTCGATTCAAGGGTTCAGAGCGTTATGAATCAGTGAGTCGATTCAGCTGTTCAGAGCGTTATGAATCAGTGAGTCGATTCAGCGGTTCAGAGCGTTATGAATCAGTGAGTTTATTCAGCGGTTCAGAGCGTCATGAATCAGTGAGTCGATTCAGTGGTTCAGAGCGTTATGAATCAGTGAGTCGATTCAGCAGTTCAGAGCGTTATGAATCAGTGAGTCGATTCAGCGGTTCGGAGCGTTATGAATCAGTGAGTCGATTCAGCGGTTCAGAGCGTTATGAATCAGGGAGTCGATTCAGCGGTTCGGAGTGTTATGAATCAGTGAGTTTATTCAGCGGTTCAGAGCGTCATGAATCAGTGAGTCGATTCAGTGGTTCAGAGCGTTATGAATCAGTGAGTCGATTCAGCAGTTCGGAGTGTTATGAATCAGTGAGTCGATTCAGTGGTTCAGAGCGTTATGAATCAGTGAGTCGATTCAGCGGTTCGGAGTGTTATGAATCAGTGAGTCGATTCAGCGGTTCAGAGCGTTATGAATCAGTGAGTCGATTCAGCAGTTCAGAGCGTTATGAATCAGTGAGTCGATTCAGCGGTTCGGAGCGTTATGAATCAGTGAGTCGATTCAGCGGTTCAGAGCGTTATGAATCAGTGAGTCGATTCAGCGGTTCAGAGCGTTATGAATCAGTGAGTCGATTCAGCGGTTCGGAGCGTTATGAATCAGTGAGTCGATTCAGCGGTTCAGAGCGTTATGAATCAGTGAGTCGATTCAGCAGTTCAAAGCGTTATGAATCAGTGAGTCGATTCAGCGGTTCAGAGCGTTATGAATCAGTGAGTTTATTCAGCGGTTCAGAGCGTCATGAATCAGTGAGTCGATTCAGCAGTTCAGAGCGTTATGAATCAGTGAGTCGATTCAGCGGTTCGGAGCGTTATGAATCAGTGAGTCGATTCAGCGGTTCAGAGCGTTATGAATCAGTGAGTCGATTCAGCAGTTCAGAGCGTTATGAATCAGTGAGTCGATTCAGCGGTTCGGAGCGTTATGAATCAGTGAGTCGATTCAGCGGTTCAGAGCGTTATGAATCAGTGAGTCGATTCAGCGGTTCAGAGCGTTATGAATCAGGGAGTCGATTCAGCGGTTCGGAGTGTTATGAATCATTGAGTCGATTCAGCGGTTCAGAGCGTTATGAATCAGTGAGTCGATTCAGCGGTTCAGAGCGTTATGAATCAGTGAGTCGATTCAGCTGTTCAGAGCGTTATGAATCAGTGAGTCGATTCAGTGGTTCAGAGCGTTATGAATCAGTGAGTCGATTCAGCAGTTCAGAGCGTTATGAATCAGTGAGTCGATTCAGCGGTTCGGAGCGTTATGAATCAGTGAGTCGATTCAGCGGTTCAGAGCGTTATGAATCAGTGAGTCGATTCAAGGGTTCAGAGCGTTATGAATCAGTGAGTCGATTCAGCTGTTCAGAGCGTTATGAATCAGTGAGTCGATTCAGCGGTTCAGAGCGTTATGAATCAGTGAGTTTATTCAGCGGTTCAGAGCGTTATGAATCAGTGAGTCGATTCAGCGGTTCGGAGCGTTATGAATCAGTGAGTCGATTCAGCGGTTCAGAGCGTTATGAATCAGTGAGTCGATTCAAGGGTTCAGAGCGTTATGAATCAGTGAGTCGATTCAGCTGTTCAGAGCGTTATGAATCAGTGAGTCGATTCAGCGGTTCAGAGCGTTATGAATCAGTGAGTTTATTCAGCGGTTCAGAGCGTCATGAATCAGTGAGTCGATTCAGCGGTTTGAATCGCCAAATTTCAGCAGTTTGGCGGTTTGACACGCGATCTGAATCATGAATTGACTCACTGATTCATAACGCTTCAAAGCTTCATGAGGCCGTGTTTTGAAATCGTCATCGCTATATAAGTCGTTATTTAGGGTTTTTTTGCGCACAGAAACTATTCTCGTCTTCATAAAGTTATTGTAGAGCCGCTGTAGTGAGATGGACTTTGTAACTTTAGTCTTTAGTGTCTTTTAAGGGTCTTGAGAGTGTAAAGTTGAGCCAATGGAGGCCTTTCAGAGCATCAGATTTACACTAAAATATCTTCATTTGTGTCTGAAGATGAACGGAGGTCTGACGGGTGTCCAACCACATGAGGCTCAGTCATTAATGACACAATTTACATTTTTGGGTGAACTAACCCTTTAATGTTAGTCTTAAAAAAATTGCATTACAGGAAAGTAAAAAGAATCTGAGAGTAAATCCAGAAAATGATCGTGTAAAGCGTGAAGCCGCAGGTTAGCTGTGTGTTTGCAGAGCGAGAGATTCTCTGAGATACGACCACAGGATGATCCAGAGTCTGAGTTCTGGAGGAGAATCGCTCGGCTAATTCACCTCTGATCACGCGGAGCGGGTCAATGCATCAAAGCCCGCGGGCCGGCCTGCACACGCGTGATTTATGACGCTACACCACTTCATAATGAAAGCCAAGGACATCTATAGGTGCCGTCAGCGCTAATGCTTCCAGAGAAAACACACTACAAACCGGCCACAAGAGCCAGAGAGAGACGCTGTAATCGCTCAGCACATCCACATCCACAGGAGCGATACACATTACTCATCCGCCACAGGATGGACAGAGCTGGACAAACACACACTGAGAGGGTTTAAATCACTAACACACAGTCTCTTCTGCGTTTATTTGACAAAAAAACATCTTTTGTTTAACCCTCTGGGGCTCTTCGGTCATATTAAAATAAAACATTTAAAAAATCGTAGCTTCATCGGAATGGTCCGAAACTTGGTGACTTTATTGGTACTTGGTATATGAACACCCCCAAAAAAATGGGGACAGAATTTGAAAAAACTAATGGTGCGTTCACACCGGACGCAATTCGCGCGAGTGATTTACATGTTAAGTCAATGCAGAGACGCGAAATGGCATTCTGCGGCGCGATTCGCTCGATTGAGGCGGCGAGATTCGCGCGATTGAGGCGGCGAGATTCACGCGATTGAGGCGGCGAGATTCGAGCGATTGAGGCGGCGAGATTCGCGCGATTGAGGTGGCGAGATTCGAGCGATTGAGGCGGCGAGATTCACGCGATTGAAGCGGCGAGATTCACGCGATTGAAGCGGCGAGATTCACGCGATTGAGGCGGCGAGATTCACGCGATTGAAGCGGCGAGATTCACGCGATTGAGGTGGCGAGATTCGAGCGATTGAGGCGGCGAGATTCGCGCGATTGAGGCGGCGAGATTCACGCGATTGAGGTGGCGAGATTCGAGCGATTGAGGCGGCGAGATTCGCGCGATTGAGGTGGCGAGATTCACGCGATTGAGGCGGCGAGATTCGAGCGATTGAGGCGGCGAGATTAAAGAAACAGGGGCAGCGTACTATAAACATTAACCTCAAAGGGAGAGATGCATAGTACCGGGTTTTAGCTCAAGAGCTAATTTTCACCCGTAGTCCCTGAACTCCCAAAACGCCAGATCACATGTTCAAATAGGCACTCTTTATATAAATAAACCACTGATTTGAGCTTTAAACAACTACATTATCAACTGAAAAAGTCTTAAAACTACGTTTTGTCGCACATTAACAGTAGATTTTAACAAAAAAAGACGTGTAAACACAGCCCATGTCAGCCATTTCTCACTGAGACGAGCCGCTGGCAGAAGCTCCGCCCATGAGGAGAATCACGTCTGTTGTGCAGAGAATGTCACACGCGATTGAAGCGAGTAAACTCAATGTTCAAGCGTCCACCTTCACGCGATTAGCGCAAATTATTCGCACGAATCGCGTCCGGTGTGAACGCCACATAAGTGGTTGTAAAAAAAATAGTCACACTCAGGACCTTCGGGTCAAAAATGACCCCCATAAGAAATGAATGGGAAATTGTTTTTTTTTGTGCATACAATCTACAAATCAGCCAGAATGCAGAAAACAAGACTCAACAGTGAAGATCTCCAAAACATCAAGAGTGCAAAATAGACAAAAAAACTCTCACACACACACACACACACACAAAAACACACGTTTGTTTTTGTGAAATGTGAGGACATTCCATAGGCGTAATGGTTTTTATACCGTACAAACCGTATTTTCTATCCCCTTACACTGCCCCTGCCCCTAAACCTACCCCTCACACACACACACACACACACACACACACACACACACACACACACTGCCCCTGCCCCTAAACCTAACCCTCACAGGAGACTGTGCAGTTCACTTTCTGTGAAAAAAAACTCATTCTGTGTGATTTATAAGCATTTTGAAAAGTGAGGACATGGGGAACGTCCTCATATTTCACCCTCTTTTTGTAATAACTATGTAATACCCATGTCATTATACACATTTGTGTCCTGATATTTCACGAAAACATGCCCACACACACACACACACACACACACACAAAAACACACACACACACACACACACAAAAACACAATTAGTTTTTGGAATGGCACGCGTTAATTTGTGTGTGTGCGTGTGTTTTTGTGTGTATAAGTGTGTGTGAGTTTTTTTGTCTGTTTTACACATCTGTAACTTACAGTATCCGTCAAAAGTTTGGAAATATTACAATTGATTAATGTTTCTGAAATAGTCTATAATAGACTGTGTTTATTAGATCATAAATACAGTAAAAATTATGAAATATTATTCTAGTGTAAACCAGCTGTTCTCTATGTGAAAATATAGTAAAGTGTAATTTATTCCTGTGATCAAAACTGAATTTATTTGATCAAAAATACAGTGAAAATAAATTATATTTTACTCTATAGTGAATAAATTACACTTTACTATATATTCACATAGAGAACAGATGATCTACACTGGAGTTATATTTTACAATTTTTACTGTATTTTTGATTAAATAAATGCAGTTTTGATCACAGGAATAAATTACATTTTACTATTTATTCACATAGAGAACAGCTGATCTACACTGGAGGAATATTTCATAATTTTTACAGTATTTTTGATTAAATAAACGTAGCTTTGCTGAGCATATGTAAGCATATTTATCCATCCATTATTTGCCAGTGTTACAAAATGTTGGAGTAAGAGTCTCATTAAAATGTTTAAAGTAGCAGTAAACACTGATTATGAGTCTGTTTTACACATCTGTAATTTACAGTATCCATCAAAAGTTCGGAAATATTACAATTGATTAATGTTTCTGAAAGAGTCTCTTCCAGACTGTGTTTATTAGATCATAAATACAGTAAAAAAAAAAATCTGAAATATTCCTCCAGTGTAAATCATCTGTTCTCTATGTGAATATATATTAAAGTGTCATTTATTCCTGTGATCAAAACTGCATTTATTTGATCAAAAATACAGTAAAAATAAATTATATTTTACTCTATAGTGAATAAATTACACTTTACTATATATTCACATAGAGAACAGATGATCTACACTGGAGTTATATTTTAAAATTTTTACTGTATTTCTGATTAAATAAATGCAGTTTTGATCACAGGAATAAATTACATTTGACTATTTATTCACATAGAGAACAGCTGATCTACACTGGAGGAATATTTCACAATTTTTACAGTATTTTGACCAAATAAACGCAGCTTTGCTGAGCATATGTAAGCATATTTATCCGTCCATTATTTGCCAGTGTTACAAAATGTTGGAGTAAGAGTCTCATTGAAGTGTTTAAAGCAGCAGTAAACTCTGATTATGAGTGTGCGGAGCAGAAGGACGAGGCGCTGCACCTTCAGGTCGCTCCGCTCCTCTTAATAACGCTTTAATTGTGAGCTTCATCAACACTGACACGAGCCAAACGGCCGCGGACGATTCCCAGCCACACCATTAACAATGCAGGCCGGCCAATGGGAGTCTCCAGACCTGACGTGATGTTCATTTGAGTATTCAACAACAATTATTCATGCCAGCCGGGAATCAGCGCAAGGCTTTGTGATGGGAATGTTGTGTACGGATGAAGGTTAAATGCGGGCCAAACACTTCACAGCCGCTCTAATTAGAGTTCCTTTCATGCGTCTGCGAGGCTCTTAACAGCGCAAATAACATTCAATGGTAAATCACCCCATGCATCTCATGCATCGCTCTTGACTTCAGCCGCACTGTTTAACACTCTCAGAGCTGAGCATTAACATGTCAGTGTGAGAACCAATGACTGAGACCGATCACTGTTCTGAAACTCATTATTAACTGTCTGTGGTTAGACAACTTCCAGACCTCCAAACTTCTGTGGCCTTCAGATGAGCTCAAGAACAGTGTGTAGAGCTTCATGGAATGGGTTTCCATGGCCGAGCAGCTCATCCAAGCCTTACATCACCAAAGCGTGGGATGCAGTGGGGTAAAGCGCGCCGCCACTGGACTCTTCTCTGAGTGACCAATCATGCTTCTCTGTCTGATAATCCCATGGACGAGTCTGGGTTTGGCGGTTGCCAGGAGAACGGGACTTGCCTGACTCCAAGTGTAAAGTTTGGTGGAGGGGGGATTATGGGGTGGGGTTGTTTTTCAGGGGTTAGTTCCAGTGAAAGGAACTCTTAATGCTTCACCAAGACATTTTGGACAATTTCATGCTCCCAACTTTGTGGGAACAGTTTGGGGACGGCCCCTTCCTGTCCCATAGTGTGGGATGCAGTGGGGTAAAGCGCGCCGCCACTGGACTCTAGAGCAGTGGAGACGTGTTCTCTGAGTGACCAATCACACTTCTCTGTCTGACAATCCCATGGACAAGTCTGGGTTTGGCGGTTGCCAAGGCTTGCCTGACTGCATTGTGCCAAGTGTAAAGTTTGGTGGAGGGGGGATTATGGGGTGGGGGTGTTAGTGAGATGATGAGGAGACACGAACGGACTAAAAATAACATTACCATCCAAAGGATCCTAATGCTAGATTCATGCAAGACCAAAGTCAGAGATCACAATATAAAAAATTATATTAAAATCAATCAGTCAAAATAATTCAATGACCAAAATTACAGATCTAATCCTAATGTATCAATCGTGTATCAATTTTTACGTCCTCAAATGAATTTCAGATGCTGATAGTCTAATGAAACA
>JARQWZ010000336.1:170000-175000 GCA_033150135.1 Gobio occitaniae
GCAAAACTAACCCAAAACAAGCACAAAACTAACCCAAAACTAACCCAAAACAAGCACAAAACTAACCCAAAACTAACCCAAAACTAGCCCAAAACTAACCCAAAACTAGCGCAAAACTAACCCAAAACTAGCCCAAAACTAACCCAAAACTAGTCCAAAACTAGCCCAAAACTAGTCCAAAACTAACCCAAAACGAGCACAAAACTAACCCAAAACTAGCGCAAAACTAACCCAAAACTAACCCTAAACTAATCCAAAACTAGCCCAAAACTAACCCAAAACTAGCGCAAAACTAACCCCAAAACTAGCCCAAAACTAACCCAAAACTAGCCCCAAACTAGCCCCAAACTAGCCCAAAACTAACCCAAAACTAGCCCAAAACTAGCCCCAAACTAGCCCAAAACTAACCCAAAACTAACCCAAAACTAACCCAAAACTAGCCCAAACTAGCCCAAAACTAGCCCAATGGCGTGTCCCCGCTCTCTAGCGCGGCAGCAGCTGAAGCTCCTCCAGGTCCTAGTGCCCGCTGGTAGACTGTTTTATAGATTTAGTGGAGGCGCTGATGTTGTATTAATAAAATGAAAAGTAGAATACACAAATAATTAGAAGTTACCTCTTTTTCTGAATAAATAAAGCAGTAATGATGTCAAAGCACAAGCATGACACTTGTAAATTAAATACTTTTATATACAGTTTATTATATAAATATATAATTATATTTATATCAGAAAATAGCATTGCTGTATCCGGGTAAGATTTAGATATTCCCGCAACAACAACGTTTACATTCTGCCACCTACTGGTGGTTTAGTTTAATGTTTACTTTCCAACATTTCTTAATTGTATATTCAAAATTATTTAAAACAATCGCATAACATTTTTCAGTGTAAATGATTTAATTTGATTGGCAACAGCCCACAGTGTCTTATTCTAATTTAATCTATAGATCAAATTTAAGAATATAAAAGGAAAGCTGAAGCATAGCTTATATTTAATAAGATTATGGGAAAATGCCCTTCATAAAAGGTAAAAATATCAAAGATACTGGTTTAAATATCTCAAAGCTGATTGAACACTGGTGTGAATATTGCTTCAGAATAAATTATATTTACAAATTCTGAAAGAAATATTCCAAATTATTATGGATTATTAATTTGCCTCTTCCCTGACATTTTTGAAATAGAGAAATGCAAGAATGAATACTATGCACACACACACACACACACACACAGAGAGAAATGTTGAATTAAATAAAAAAAAATATTATTTATATTACAAAACAATCAATTACAAAAATACAAAAATTACTCGCTTAAAAAGTAACTAATCGAGTTACTTAGTTACTTTTTAAGAAAAGTAATGTGTTACAATATTGCGTTACTCGCTTAAAAAGTAACTAATCGAGTTACTTAGTTACTTTTTAAGAAAAGTAATGTGTTACAATATTGCGTTACTCGCTTAAAAAGTAACTAATTGAGTTACTTAGTTACTTTTAAGAAAAGTAATGTGTTACAATATTGCGTTACTCACTTACTTTTAAGATATGTCACACCGATCGCAAGTTCAGTATGGAGTACCACAAGGCTCAGTGCTAGGACCGCTGCTCTTCACCCTGTACATGCTACCACTGGGAGATATCATTAGGAAGCATGGCGTTAGTTTTCATTGTTATGCTGACGATACTCAGCTCTATATTTCTTCACGCCCTGAAGAAACTTACCAATTCACAAGATTAACGGAATGCATAGCTGATATAAAACATTGGATGACCGGTAATTTCCTGCAACTCAATTCAGAAAAAACTGAATTTTTAATTATTGGACAAAAAAGCTCCACAAGTAGTAACCTAGAATACTGTCTAACACTTGATGGCTGTTCTGTCAAGTCCTCGTCGTCAGTGAGGAACCTGGGTGTGCTCTTTGATACCAATCTTTCGTTTGAAAGCCACGTCTCTAGCATCTGTAAAACTGCTTTCTACCATCTTAAAAATATATCTAAATTACGGCACATGCTCTCAATGCAAAATGCTGAACAGTTAGTTCATGCGTTCATGACCTCAAGGTTAGATTATTGTAATGCTCTACTGGGTGGTTGCCCTGCTCGCTTAATAAATAAACTCCAGCTGGTCCAAAACGCAGCAGCTCCAGTTCTTACTAGAACCAGGAAGTATGACCATATTAGCCCAGTTCTGTCAACACTGCACTGGCTGCCTATTAAACATCGCATAAATTTTAAAATCTTACTTATTACTTACAAAGCACTAAATGGTTTAGCTCCCCAATACTTGAGCGAGCTCTTAACATATTATCCTCCATCACGTCTACTGCGGTCTCTAAACTCTGGCCAGTTGATCATACCGAGAATATCCAAATCAACTGCAGGCGGTCGATCCTTTTCCTATTTAGCACCTAAACTCTGGAACAGTCTTCCTAACATTGTTCGGGAAGCAGACACACTCTGTCAGTTTAAATCTAGACTAAAAACACATCTCTTTACTGTGGCATACACATAAAACACTTTTTCAATGAAATGATTGTTAGGCAGCATTAACTAGGTCAGCCGGAACCGGGAACAATTCCCATAACACCTGATGTACTCGTTACATCATCAGAAGAATGACATCTACGCAAATGATAGTCTCTCTGTTTTATCCCGAGGTTTACTGCAGTCAGCCGGATCCGGGCCGTATCCAGTTCAGATGCTGGACCTGCGCCCAGAGAAGACCAACACATGACCCTGAAGTGTCTGAGAGACCGTGATTAGACTCCCCCTGCAACTGCCTCATCGACACGGCATCTCAATAAACCCATCTCCGGCGTGTTGACTCAGATTGTTCGAATATTACAATTAAATAATACTTAAATCGATATGTCATCCTCAATAAACCCGTCTCCAGCGTGTTGCCTCCGATCATTCGAATATTGCACTTTAATAATTATTTAATCAACATCATCCTCAATAAACCCGTCTCCAGCATGTTGCCCCCGGTCCCTCGAATATTCTGATCTATTATGACCTCCGAGCTGTAAAACTGCCAGAATAATAATAATAATAAGTTGTTTGTTAATTGGCCAGAGGAGAACTGGCACCCCGACTGAGCCTGGTTTCTCCCAGGTTTATTTTTCTCCATTAGGTCACCTAATGGGGTTTTGGTTTCCTTGCCACTGTTGCCTCTGGCTTGGCGTGCTCAGTTGGGGACACTAAATTTTTCAACTAAACATCGAAATACATCTAAATAATAAACTGAATTAACCATTTAAACTAAATTACTGATCAAATTATTGATCTAAAGCCCACACTGTCACTGTATGATACTTGAAATTTTTCCGGAATGGCTATACAGCTGAATAAAATTATGCTGCATTATTTTCCTGTTTAACACTGTAAAGCTGCTTTGAAACAATCTACATTGTTAAAAGCGCTATATAAATAAAGTTGACTTGACTTGACTTGACTTAAAAAGTAACTAATCGAGTTACTTAGTTACTTTTTAAGAAAAGTAATGTGTTACAATATTGCGTTACTCGCTTAAAAAGTAACTAATCGAGTTACTTAGTTACTTTTAAGAAAAGTAATGCATTGCAATATTGCGTTACTCACTTAAAAAGTAACTAATTGAGTTACATTTAAGAAAAGTAATGTGTTACAATATTGCGTTACTCGCTTAAAAAGTAACTAATCGAGTTACTTAGTTACTTTTTAAGAAAAGTAATGCGTTACAATATTGCGTTACTCGCTTAAAAAATAACTAATCGAGTTACTTAGTTACTTTTTAAGAAAAGTAATGCGTTACAATATTGCGTTACTCGCTTAAAAAGTAACTAATCGAGTTACTTAGTTACTTTTAAGAAAAGTAATGCATTGCAATATTGCGTCACTCACTTAAAAAGTAACTAATCGAGTTACTTTTAAGAAAAGTAATGTGTTACAATATTGCGTTACTCGCTTAAAAAGTAACTAATCGAGTTACTTAGTTACTTTTTAAGAAAACTCAATTAGTTACTTTTTAAGAAAAGTAATGCGTTACAATATTGCGTTACTCGCTTAAAAAGTAACTAATTGAGTTACTTAGTTACTTTTAAGAAAAGTAATGTGTTACAATATTGCGTTACTCACTTAAAAAGTAACTAATCGAGTTACTTAGTTACTTTTAAGAAAAGTAATGTGTTACAATATTGCGTTACTCACTTAAAAAGTAACTAATCGAGTTACTTAGTTACTTTTAAGAAAAGTAATGTGTTACAATATTGCGTTACTCCCTTAAAAAGTAACTAATCGAGTTACTTAGTTACTTTTAAGAAAAATAGTGTTACAATATTGCGTTACTCACTTAAAAAGTAACTAATCGAGTTACTTAGTTACTTTTAAGAAAAGTAATGTGTTACAATATTGCGTTACTCACTTAAAAAGTAACTAATCGAGTTACTTAGTTACTTTTAAGAAAAGTAGTGTTACAATATTGCGTTACTCACTTAAAAAGTAACTAATCGAGTTACTTAGTTACTTTTTAAGAAAAGTAATGCGTTACAATATTGCGTTACTCGCTTAAAAAGTAACTAATCGAGTTACTTAGTTACTTTTAAGAAAAGTAATGCATTGCAATATTGCGTTACTCACTTAAAAAGTAACTAATCGAATTACTTTTAAGAAAAGTAATGTGTTACAATATTGCGTTACTCGCTTAAAAAGTAACTAATCGAGTTACTTAGTTACTTTTTAAGAAAAGTAATGCGTTACAATATTGCGTTACTCGCTTAAAAAGTAACTAATTGAGTTACTTAGTTACTTTTAAGAAAAGTAATGTGTTACAATATTGCGTTACTCCCTTAAAAAGTAACTTATTGAGTTACTTAGTTCCTTTTAAGAAAAGTAATGTGTTACAATATTGCGTTACTCACTTAAAAAGTAACTAATCGAGTTACTTAGTTACTTTTAAGAAAAGTAATGTGTTACAATATTGCGTTACTCGCTTAAAAAGTAACTAATCGAGTTACTTAGTT
>JARQWZ010000336.1:180000-197500 GCA_033150135.1 Gobio occitaniae
ATATCTCTGCCTCAGAACATCATAGAGGCATGGGGGTTGGTTTATATCATTCACACTGACAAGCAGCCTTTGGAGTATCATCATTGTATGCTGCCAAGCCTCTCCATAGCAACCAAACAGAGTACCCTAGCAACCGTTTACCAACACCTATATCTCTGCCTCAGAACATCATACAGACATGGGGGTTGGTTTATATCATTCATACTGACAAGCAGTATCATCATTGGATGCTGCCAAGCCACTCCATAGCAACCAAACAGAGTACCCTAGCAACCGTTTAGCAACACCTATATCTCTGCATCAGAATAACATAGAGACATGGGGGTTGGGTCTTTTGGCTCATGCTAGCAAACTGGACTTTCAACATGCTACACATGCTAGCAGTAAATAGCTACATGCTAATAATGATTAGCTAACAGCTAAATCACGCTGAAAACATGTTAACAACTCTATAAAAACTCCATAGTAACCATTTGTGACAATTGACAACTCCCTAACAACAACATAACAACCACCCACAATACCTTAGCCATGCCTAGCAACCGCCCAGAATACCTTAGCAACCGCCTAGCAACGCCCTATCAACCACCCAGAATACCTTAGCAACCGCCTAGCAACACCATAGCAACCACCCAGAACACCCTAGCAACCGCCAACAACACCTTAGCAACCGCCTAGCAACGCCCTAGCAACCACCCAGAATACCTTAGCAACCGCCTAGCAACACCATAGCAACCACCCAGAATACCTTAGCAACCACCTAGCAACACCCTAGCAACCACTCCGAATACCTTAGCAACCGCCTAGCAACGCCCTAGCAACCACCCAGAACACCCTAGCAACCGCCTAGCAACCACCCAAAATACCTTAGCAACCGCCTAGCAACGCCCTAGCAACCACCCAGAATACCTTAGCAACCGCCTAGCAACACCATAGCAACCACCCAGAATACCATAGCAACCACCTAGCAACAGCCTAGCAACCACTCCGAGTACCTTAGCAACCGCCTAGCAACGCCCTAGCAACCACCCAGAATACCTTAGCAACCGCCTAGCAACACCATAGCAACCACCCAGAATACCTTAGCAACCACCTAGCAACACCCTAGCAACCACTCCCAATACCTTAGCAACCGCCTAGCAACGCCCTAGCAACCACCCCGAACACCCTAGCAACCGCCTAGCAACCACCCAAAATACCTTAGCAACCGCCTAGCAACGCCCTAGCAACCACCCAGAATACCTTAGCAACCGCCTAGCAACACCATAGCAACCACCCAGAATACCTTAGCAACCACCTAGCAACCACCCAGAACACCTTAGCAACGCCCTAGCAACCACCCAGAATACCTTAGCAACCGCCTAGCAACGCCCTAGCAACCACCCAGTACACCCTAGCAACCACCCAGAATACCTTAGCAACCGCCTAGCAACGCCCTAGCAACCACCCAAAATACCTTAGCAACCGCCTAGCAAATTCCTAGCAACCACCCGGAACACCCTAGCAACCGCCTAGCAACAACCTAGCAACCACCCAGAATACCTTAGCAACCATTTACCAAGACCTATATCTCTGCCTCAGAACATCATAGAGACATGGGGGTTGGTTTATATCATTCATACTGACAAGCAGTATCATCATTGGATGCTGCCAAGCCACTCCATAGCAACCAAACAGAGTAACCTAGCAACCGTTTACCAAGACCTATATCTCTGCCTCAGAACATCCTACAGACATGTTGCTTGGCTTTTTTGCATCACAGTAGCATCCGAGTGTATTTTTTTGCCACGGCAAGCACCACTCACATTTTCTTCAGGAAATGTACATTCTAGTTATTATTATTATTCTTCTTAGACTAAAAAACTAATTGCTACTCCTCCTAGACTGTTCAAGCTACATCCACCAAACTCGGATCAGACCTTCAGACTAGTCTGACTCGGGTTGCTTTATCTTTTTAGACTGATCCGACTTACGGTTTTCCTAAAAAAGCTGATTAAAACTTGGGAAAACTCCCATAGACTTTCATTGACGGAATGTTCAGATTTTCAAACTGTTCAACTGTCAAAAATTCAAATCTAAACACTGAAGCCCAGACTCACTCCAACTGACATTCTGTGAACTACATCTGAGCCATAGAGACTCATTAAACTCATCTATCTATCTATCTATCTATCTATCTATCTATCTATCTATCTATCTATCTATCTATCTATCTATCTATCTATCTATCTATCTATCTATCTGTCTGTCTGTCTGTTTATCTGTCTATCTATCTATCTATCTGTCTGTCTGTCTGTTTATCTGTCTATCTATCTATCTATCTATCTATCTATCTATCTATCTATCTATCTATCTATCTATCTATCTATCTATCTATCTATCTATCTATCATACTAGAGTGGGGTAACCTGGGGCAAATCATACTAGAGTGGGGTAAACTGGGGCAAATCATACTAGAGTGGGGTAACCTGGGGCAAATCATACTAGAGCGGGGTAAACTGGGGCAAATCATACTAGAGCGGGGTAAACTGGGGCAAATCATACTAGAGCGGGGTAAACTGGGGCAAATCATACTAGAGTGGGGTAAACTGGGGCAAATCATACTAGAGTGGGGTAAACTGGGGCAAATCATACTAGAGCGGGGTAAACTGGGGCAAATCATACTAGAGTGGGGTAAACTGGGGCAAATCATACTAGAGTGGGGTAAACTGGGGCAAATCATACTAGAGTGGGGTAAACTGGGGCAAATCATACTAGAGTGGGGTAAACTGGGGCAAATCATACTAGAGCGGGGTAACCTGGGGCAAATCATACTAGAGCGGGGTAAACTGGGGCAAATCATACTAGAGCGGGGTAAACTGGGGCAAATCATTCTAGAGCTGGGTAAACTGGGGCAAATCATTCTAGAGCGGGGTAAACTGGGGCAAATCATACTAGAGCGGGGTAAACTGGGGCAAATCATACTAGAGCGGGGTAAACTGGGGCAAATCATATTAGAGTGGGGTAAACTGGGGTAAATCATACTAGCACGGGGTAAACTGGGGCAAATCATACTAGAACGGGGTAAATCATACTAGAGCACTACCTTAGCAACTGCATAGCAACCACCCTAGCAACCACATAGCAAGACCTTAGCAAGCACCTGAGTACCCTAGCAACCGCACGGCAACCACCCTAGCAACCTCCTTAGTACCCTAGCTTTCTATCTATCTATCTATCTATCTATCTATCTATCTATCTATCTATCTATCTATCTATCATCTATCATCTATCATCTATCATCTGACTATTTCTATCTATCATCTGACTATTTCTATCTATCATCTGACTATTTCTATCTATCTATCTATCTATCTATCTATCTATCTATCTATCTATCTATCTATCTATCTATCTATCTATCTATCTATCTATCTATCTATCTATCTATCTATCTATCTATCTATCTATCTATCTATCTAAACTACTAAAACTCAAACTATTTCAAACTTTAAACTTTTCAAACTATTTCAAACTATTTATTTCAAACTTTTCAAACTATTTCAAACTTTCTGGTCTAGCTTTTCCAAGCCAACTTAAAGTTTGTCTCGACGAACTTTTTTATCTAGTTCATATTACAACATTTATTTGAACTACTTTATAATCAAAATCTTTTCGAATCTTGACAAAACACACATCGTCGGAAAGCGTTTTGTGATGGAAGTGACATTTGGACAGAAATAATTACAGGAAAATGCATAAAAAAAACAATCAATAGAATTTGAATGTCACCCGGTGGCTGTGTTTGGTACAGCGCCTAAACAACATCTTCAATTTTTGTGATATCAACTTCAAATTTGGAACACAACTTGCTTAGACATATGGCTTTGATTTTATAGTAATTTTAGATTAAAACATTTTTGTAAAATATATATTTTATATAAAATAAAAAATATTTAGTACTGTATTTTTTAATTACAGTAAATTTAAACTTCCATAACTTTTTCATACTTTCATATTTTGAATTGCTTTATAATAATAATCTGCCTAGTGTCTGCTTTAAAACAAGACCAAACTCTATTGGTCTATATTCCAAAGTATTCTTGAATTACAGCCCTTTAAGTTTGGATAGTGCATTTTCATGAGTATTCTCAACAAAAAAAGGGAGGGGGGGCAGTTAAGGGGTTAATAATTGTATATTTTATGTTTGCATGTGAGTTTACTGTTGAGTAGCGCTTTAATATCTCATTTGTGCATGTGCGAACATAAAATATGTAATATTTATTCAAACCTGAATTCTGGACATAAAGCACACGCGTGTTCATATCCTGAGGCTTTACACACTCAGCTAAAGCGGTTCAGTGTGTGTTCCGTGTGTGTTCAGTGTGTGTTCAGTGTGTGTTCAGTGTGTGTTCAGTGTGTGTTCAGTGTTCAGTGTGTGTTCAGTGTGTGTTCAGTTTGTGTTCAGTGTGTTCAGTGTGTGTTCAGTGTGTTTAGTGTTCAGTGTGTGTTCAGTGTGTGTTCAGTGTGTGTTCAGTGAGTGTTCAGTGTTCAGTGTGTGTTCAGTGTGTGTTCAGTGTGTGTTCAGTGTGTGTTCAGTGTGTGTTCAGTGTGTGTTCAGTGAGTGTTCAGTGTGTGTTCAGTGTGTGTTCAGTGTGTTCAGTGAGTGTTCAGTGTGTGTTCAGTGTGTGTTCAGTGTGTGTTCAGTGTGTGTTCAGTGTGTTCAGTGTGTTCAGTGAGTGTTCAGTGTGTGTTCAGTGAGTGTTCAGTGTGTGTTCAGTGAGTGTTCAGTGTGTGTTCAGTGTGTGTTCAGTGAGTGTTCAGTGTTCAGTGTGTGTTCAGTGAGTGTTCAGTGTGTGTTCAGTGTGTGTTCAGTGAGTGTTCAGTGAGTGTTCAGTGTGTGTTCAGTGAGTGTTCAGTGTCTGTTCAGTGTTCAGTGTGTTTAGTGTGTGTTTAGTGTGTGTTCAGTGTGTGTATAGTGTGTGTTTAGTGTGTGTTCAGTGTGTGTTCAGTGTGTGTTTAGTGTGTGTTCAGTGTGTGTTCAGTGTGTGTTCAGTGTTCAGTGTGTGTTCAGTGTTCAGTGTGTGTTTAGTGTGTGTTTAGTGTGTGTTCAGTGTGTGTTCAGTGTGTGTTCAGTGAGTGTTTAGTGTGTGTTCAGTGTGTGTTTAGTGTTCAGTGTGTTTATTGTGTGTTCAGTGTGTGTTCAGTGTGTGATCAGTGAGTGTTCAGTGTGTGATCAGTGTGTGTTCAGTGTGTGATCAGTGAGTGTTCAGTGAGTGTTCAGTGTGTGATCAGTGTGTGTTCAGTGTGTGATCAGTGAGTGTTCAATGTGTGTTCAGTGTGTGTTCAGTGAGTGTTTAGTGTGTGTTCAGTGTGTGTTCAGTGTGTGTTCAGTGTGTGTTCAGTGAGTGTTTAGTGTGTGTTCAGTGTGTGTTTAGTATTCAGTGTGTTTATTGTGTGTTCAGTGTGTGTTCAGTGTGTGATCAGTGTGTGTTCAGTGTGTGATCAGTGTGTGTTCAGTGTGTGTTCAGCTGAAGCGGTGGATTCCCTCACACGCGTGTTCATATCCTGAGGCTTTACACGCTCAGCTAAAGCGGTGGATTCCCTCACACGCGTGTTCATATCCTGAGGCTTTACACGCTCAGCTAAAGCGGTGGATTCCCTCACACGCGTGTTCATATCCTGAGGCTTTACACGCTCAGCTGAAGCGGTGGATTCCCTCACACGCGTGTTCATATCCTGAGGCTTTACACGCTCAGCTGAAGCGGTGGATTCCCTCACACGCGTGTTCATATCCTGAGGCTTTACACGCTCAGCTGAAGCGGTGGATTCCCTCACACGCGTGTTCATATCCTGAGGCTTTACACGCTCAGCTGAAGCGGTGGATTCCCTCACACGCGTGTTCATATCCTGAGGCTTTACACGCTCAGCTGAAGCGGTGGATTCCCTCACATGCGTGTTCATATCCTGAGGCTTTACACACTCAGCTAAAGCGGTGGATTCCCTCACACGCGTGTTCATATCCTGAGGCTTTACACGCTCAGCTAAAGCGGTGGATTCCCTCACGCGCGTGTTCATATCCTGAGGCTTTACACGCTCAGCTAAAGCGGTGGATTCCCTCACACGCGTGTTCATATCCTGAGGCTTTACACGCTCAGCTGAAGCGGTGGATTCCCTCACACGCGTGTTCATATCCTGAGGCTTTACACGCTCAGCTGAAGCGGTGGATTCCCTCACACGCGTGTTCATATCCTGAGGCTTTACACGCTCAGCTGAAGCGGTGGATTCCCTCACACGCGTGTTCATATCCTGAGGCTTTACACGCTCAGCTGAAGCGGTGGATTCCCTCACACGCGTGTTCATATCCTGAGGCTTTACACGCTCAGCTGAAGCGGTGGATTCCCTCACACGCGTGTTCATATCCTGAGGCTTTACACGCTCAGCTGAAGCGGTGGATTCCCTCACACGCGTGTTCATATCCTGAGGCTTTACACGCTCAGCTGAAGCGGTGGATTCTCTCACACGCGTGTTCATATCCTGAGGCTTTACACGCTCAGCTAAAGCGGTGGATTCCCTCACACGCGTGTTCATATCCTGAGGCTTTACACACTCAGCTAAAGTGGTGGATTCCCTCACACGCGTGTTCATATCCTGAGGCTTTACACGCTCAGCTAAAGTGGTGGATTCCCTCACACGCGTGTTCATATCCTGAGGCTTTACACGCTCAGCTAAAGTGGTGGATTCCCTCACGCGCGTGTTCATATCCTGAGGCTTTACACACTCAGCTAAAGCGGTGGATTCCCTCACACGCGTGTTCATATCCTGAGGCTTTACACACTCAGCTAAAGCGGTGGATTCCCTCACACGCGTGTTCATATCCTGAGGCTTTACACACTCAGCTAAAGCGGTGGATTCCCTCACACGCGTGTTCATATCCTGAGGCTTTACACGCTCAGCTAAAGTGGTGGATTCCCTCACACGCGTGTTCATATCCTGAGGCTTTACACGCTCAGCTAAAGTGGTGGATTCCCTCACGCGCGTGTTCATATCCTGAGGCTTTACACACTCAGCTAAAGCGGTGGATTCCCTCACACGCGTGTTCATATCCTGAGGCTTTACACGCTCAGCTAAAGCGGTGGATTCCCTCACGCGCGTGTTCATATCCTGAGGCTTTACACGCTCAGCTAAAGTGGTGGATTCCCTCACACGCGTGTTCATATCCTGAGGCTTTACACGCTCAGCTAAAGCGGTGGATTCCCTCACACGCGTGTTCATATCCTGAGGCTTTACACACTCAGCTAAAGCGGTGGATTCCCTCACACGCGTGTTCATATCCTGAGGCTTTACACACTCAGCTAAAGTGGTGGATTCCCTCAGCCGTGATGGAGGAGACCAGCGTGAGGAAACACACAGAATCACCACAGGACAGATGATGTCATGGAAGAGAGGAATAATGAACGTTTCATGTGTAGACTTGGGATCCCTGATTATATTTGGTCAATGGCATCAGACGGATTGAGTCTGCTCTAGACTGTAAAAAACAGCCTAGTAACAACCACTGATAATACCCTAGCAACCAGCTGTGTTCAGTGTGTGTTCAGTGTGTTCAGTGTGTGTTCAATGTGTGTTCAGTGTGTTCAGTGTGTTCTGTGTGTTCAGTGTGTGTTCAGTGTGTGTTCAGTGAGTGTTCAGTGTGTTCAGTGTGTGTTCAGTGTGTGTTCAGTGTGTGTTCAGTGTGTGTTCAGTGAGTGTTCAGTGTGTGTTCAGTGTGTGTTCAGTGTGTGTTCAGTGAGTGTTCAGTGTGTGTTCAGTGTGTGTTCAGTGTGTGTTCAGTGAGTGTTCAGTGTGTGTTCAGTGTGTTCAGTGAGTGTTCAGTGTGTGTTCAGTGTGTTCAGTGTGTGTTCAGTGAGTGTTCAGTGTGTGTTCAGTGTGTGTTCAGTGTGTGTTCAGTGAGTGTTCAGTGTGTGTTCAGTGTGTGTTCAGTGTGTTCAGTGAGTGTTCAGTGTGTGTTCAGTGTGTTCAGTGTGTGTTCAGTGTGTGTTCAGTGAGTGTTCAGTGTGTGTTCAGTGTGTGTTCAGTGTGTGTTCAGTGTGTGTTCAGTGAGTGTTCAGTGTGTGTTCAGTGTGTGTTCAGTGTGTTCAGTGAGTGTTCAATGTGTGTGCAGTGTGTGTGCAGTGTGTGTTCAGTGTGTGTTCAGTGTGTTCAGTGTGTTCAGTGTGTGTTCAGTGTGTGTTCAGTGAGTGTTCAGTGTGTGTTCAGTGAGTGTTCAGTGTGTGTTCAGTCACACCCACTCGAGAACCATTGCCCGGCCCCTGGATCTCAGTGTCTCTGAGGCTGACAGCAGATGTGCAGCTCTGGGAGTCCTGGAGTCTGATCTCTACTTCACTGCTGCAAACGCTGTATTCCCAGAAAGAGCCTCGCTCTAGTCTCTCTTCCAGCACAAGCTCAACTGAACACAAAACACTCTCTGACACACAGGACACATTCTCTGACACACAGAACACACTCTCTGACACACAGTACACACACTCTGACACACAGAACACACTCTCTGACACACTGACACACTCTCTGACACACAGAACACACTCTCTGACACACAGGACACATTCTCTGACACACAGAACACACTCTCTGACACACAGAACACACTCTCTGACACACAGGACACATTCTCTGACACACAGAACACACTCTCTGACACACAGTACACACACTCTGACACACAGAACACACTCTCTGACACACTGACACACTCTCTGACACACAGAACACACTCTCTGACACACAGAACACACTCTCTGACACACTGAACACACTCTCTGACACACAAAACACACTCTGACACACAGAACACACTCTCTGACACACAGAACACACTCTCTGACACACAAAACACACTCTCTGACACACTGAACACACTCTCTGACACACAGAACACACACTCTGACACACAGAATACACTCTCTGACACACAGAACACACTCTCTGACACACAGAACACACTCTGACACACAGAACACACTCTCTGACACACTGAACACACACTCTGACACACAGAACACACTCTCTGACACACAGAACACACTCTCTGACACACTGAACACACTCTCTGACACTCTCTGACACACTGACACACTCTCTGACACACAGAACACACTCTCTGACACACAGAACACACTCTGACACACAGAACACACTCTCTGACACACAAAACACACTCTGACACACAAAACACACTCTCTGACACACAAAACACACTCTCTGGCACACAGAACACACTCTGACACACAGAACACACTCTCTGACACACAGAACACACTCTCTGACACACAAAACACACTCTCTGGCACACAGAACACACTCTGACACACAGAACACACTCTCTGACACACAGAACACATTCTCTGACACACAGAACACACTCTGACACACAGAACACACTCTCTGACACACAGAACACACTCTCTGACACACAAAACACACTCTCTGACACACTGAACACACTCTCTGACACACAGAACACACACTCTGACACACAGAATACACTCTCTGACACACAGAACACACTCTCTGACACACAGAACACACTCTGACACACAGAACACACTCTCTGACACACTGAACACACACTCTGACACACAGAACACACTCTCTGACACACAGAACACACTCTCTGACACACTGAACACACTCAACACACTCTCTGACACACTGACACACTCTCTGACACACTGAACACACTCTCTGACACACAGAACACACTCTCTGACACACTGAACACACACTCTGACACACACAACACACTGTCTGACACACAGAACACACTCTGACACACAGAACACACTCTCTGACACACAGAACACACTCTCTGACACACTGAACACACTCTCTGACACACAGAACACACACTCTGACACACAGAACACACTCTCTGACACACTGACACACTCTCTGACACACAGAACACACTCTGACACACAGAACACACTCTCTGACACACTGAACACACACTCTGACACACAGAACACACTCTCTGACACACAGAACACACTCTCTGACACACTCAACACACTCAACACACTCTCTGACACACTGACACACTCTCTGACACACTGAACACACTCTCTGACACACAGAACACACTCTCTGACACACTGAACACACTCTCTGACACACAGAACACACTCTCTGACACACAGAACACACTCTCTGACACACAGAACACACTCTGACACACAGAACACACTCTTTGACACACTGAACACACACTCTGACACACAGAACACACTCTCTGACACACAGAACACACTCTCTGACACACTGAACACACTCAACACACTCTCTGACACACTGACACACTCTCTGACACACTGAACACACTCTCTGACACACAGAACACACTCTCTGACACACTGAACACACACTCTGACACACACAACACACTGTCTGACACACAGAACACACTCTCTGACACACAGAACACACTCTCTGACACACTGAACACACACACTCTGACACACAGAACACTCTCTGACACACAGAACACACTCTCTGACACACAGAACACACTCTCTGACACACAGAACACACTCTCTGACACATTGAACACACTCTCTGACACACTGACACACTCTCTGACACACTGAACACACTCTCTGACACACAAAACACACTCTCTGACACACTGAACACACTCTCTGACACACAGGACACATTCTCTGACACACTGACACTCTCTGACACACAGAACACACTCTCTGACACACTGACACACTCTCTGACACACTGACACACTCTCTGACACACTGAACACACTCTCTGACACATTGAACACACTCTCTGACACACTGACACACTCTCTGACACACTGAACACACTCTCTGACACACAAAACACACTCTCTGACACACTGAACACAAAACACACAGAACACACTCTCTGACACACAGAACACACTCTCTGACACACTGACACACTCTCTGACACACTGAACACACTCTCTGACACACTGAAACACTCTCTGACACAAAGAACACACTCTCTGACACACTGACACTCTCTGACACACTGAACACACTCTCTGACACACTGACACACTCTCTGACACACAGAACACACTCTCTGACACACTGACACACTCTCTGACACACAGAACACACTCTCTGACACACTGACACACTCTCTGACACACTGAACACACTCTCTGACACACTGACACACACTCTGACACACAGAACACACTCTCTGACACACTGAACACACTCTCTGACACACTGACACACTCTCTGACACACAGAACACACTCTCTGACACACTGACAAACTCTGACACACAGAACACACTCTCTGACACACTGACACACTCTCTGACACACTGAACACACTCTCTGACACACAGGACACATTCTCTGACACACTGAACACACTCTCTGACACACTGACACACTCTCTGACACACTGAACACACTCTCTGACACACAGGACACATTCTCTGACACACAGAACACACTCTCTGACACACTGACACACTCTCTGACCCACAGAACACACTCTCTGACACACTGAACACACTCTCTGACACACAGGACACATTCTCTGACACACAGAACACACTCTCTGACACACTGAACACACTCTCTGACACACAAAAAACACTCCGACACACAGAACACACTCTCTGACACAGAGAACACACTCTCTGACACACAGAACACATTCTCTGACACACAAAACACACTCTCTGACACACAGAACACACTCTGACACACAGAACAATCTCTGACACACATAACACACTCTCTGACACACAGAACACACTCTCTGACACACAGAACACACTCTCTGACACACAGAACACTCTCTGACACACATAGCACACTCTCTGACACACTGAACACTCTCTGACACACAGAACACACTCTCTGACACATAACACTCTCTGACACACAGAACACACTCTGACACACAGAACAATCTCTGACACACATAACACACTCTCTGACACACAGAACACACTCTGACACACAGACCACACTCTCTGACACAGAGAACACACTCTCTAACACACAGAACACACTCTGACACACAGAACACACTCTCTGACACACTGAACACTCTCTCTGACACACTGAACACTCTCTGACACACTGAACACTCTCTGACACACAGAACACACTCTGACACACAGAACACACTCTCTGACACATAACACTCTCTGACACACAGAACACACTCTCTGACACACAGAACAATCTCTGACACACATAACACACTCTCTGACACACATAACACACTCTCTGACACACAGACCACACTCTCTGACACAGAGAACACACTCTCTAACACACAGAACACACTCTGACACACAGAACACACTCTCTGACACACTGAACACTCTCTCTGACACACTGAACACTCTCTGACACACTGAACACTCTCTGACACACAGAACACACTCTGACACACAGAACACACTCTCTGACGCACTGACACTCTTTGACACACTGAACACACTCTCTGACACACAGAACACACTCTCTGACACACTGACACTCTCTGACACACTGAACACACACTCTGACACACAGAACACACTCTCTGACACACAGAACACACTCTCTGACACACTGAACACTCTCTGACACACAGAACACACTCTCTGACACACTGAACACTCTCTGACACACTGAACACTCTCTGACACACAGAACACACTCTGACATACAGAACACACTCTCTGACACACAGAACACACTCTCTGACACACAGAACACTCTCTGACACACAGAACACACTCTCTGACACACAGAACACACTCTCTGACACACAGAACACACTCTCTAACACTCTCTGACACACTAAACACACTCTCTGACACACTGAACACACTCTATAACACTCTCTGACACACAGAACACACAGAACACACTCTCTGACACACTGAACACACTCTCCAACACTCTCTGACACACAGAACACACTCTCTGACACACTGAACACACTCTCTAACACTCTCTGACACACAGAACACACTCTCTGACACACAGAACAATCTCTGACACACAGAACACACTCTCTGACACACAGAACACACTCTCTGACACACAGAACTAGACATGTGCCGGTAAACGGTAATTCGATATACCGCAATAATGAACATGCACAATATTGTTATCGTGGGCACTTCAAAATACCGTGAATAATTATTTATTACGAATTATTCAGATTTTTAGAATGTATTTTAAGAAAACTTTACCCATCAACCGTTTAAAATGAACAACGCCTCAAAGAGGAACGCGCACTGATGTAAACAGACCATTCATGAGCCGAGCACATGGCGGAAGGCGTGAAGACGCACTGAAGTGCACATTCACTTTCAGACAGCAGAGGGCGCTGACGGAACAGCAGAAATACAGCCGTTTCCCCAGTAACCACAGTCCGGTGCTCGTCATCACATAACCTAATACTTAAAGACTTAAAGTCATTTTCAAACTTAATTTTTTTTTTTTTTTTTTTTAAATTACATGCCCTAGATATTGTTTGAATGTTCTGACTGTTGTTCAATCACACACTTTACAATATGGCTCCATTATTTAACATTAGTTCATTCATTACCAAACTGACAATGAAAAATACTTCTAAAGCATGTATTAATCTTAGTTAAATGTACATTTCAGCATTTAATAACACATTATTAAAATCAAAAGTTGTAACTGTATTATTTAATGGACCTGAGCTTACACTAACAGTTGCTTTTTTAAACTAACATTATCAAAGAAGAATAACTTCTGTAAAAATGTAGCTATTCGCTCTTTGTTAAAGTTAATGCATTAACTGGCGAGACATTATTGTAAAGTGTTACCTATTGTTCTTTATAATTCTTTAGCACTTTAATCTGTTTCAAATATTTGTTTACTTTATACATTTTTGTGTATTGCTTTATTGTATTTAAATGTTTGGTTCTTTTGTTATAAGAAAGTTTTTAAACCTGTTATAGTATGACAACACTTTTTTTGCAACTTTTTTTTAAATATCGTGATAATACCGTATACCGTGATAAAAACTTCAGCAATTAATCGCAACATGAAAATTTGATACCGGCACATGCCTACACAGAACACACTCTCTAACACTCTCTGACACACTGAACACACTCTCTGACACACTGAACACACTCTATAACACTCTCTGACACACTGAACACACTCTCTAACACTCTCTGACACACAGAACACACTCTCTAACACACAGAACACACTCTCTGACACACAGAACACACTCTATAACACTCTCTGACACACAGAACACACTCTCTGACACACTGAACACACTCTATAACACTCTCTGACACACAGAACACACTCTATAACACTCTCTGACACACAGAACACACTCTCTGACACACTGAACACACTCTATAACACTCTCTGACACACTGAACACACTCTCTAACACTCTCTGACACACAGAACACACTCTCTAACACACAGAACACACTCTCTGACACACAGAACACACTCTCTGACACACTGAACACACTCTATAACACTCTCTGGGCCCTATTTTAACGATCTGAAACGCAAGTGTCAAAGCGCGAAGCGCAAGTAACTTTGTGGGCGGGTCTCGGCGCTGTTGCTATTTTCCCGGCGGGATAAATGGCTCTTGCGCCCGGCGCAAATCTAAAATGGGTTGGTCTGAAGTAGCTTCATTATTCATAGGTGTGGTTTGGGCGTAACGTGAATAAACCAATCAGAGCGTCATCCAACATTCCCTGTAAAAGCAGGTGCGCAAGTTCCATTATGGATTGCTATTATTATGGCGTATTTACCAGGCGCACGCCAGGAGCGGTTCACAGCCGAGGAGACTGATGTGCTTATAAGAGCAGTGAAAGACAGAGAAGTGAAGTTGTAATGTTGTACATTATGGTAAAGGTGATTTCACAGTCTTTTTTTTTTCAGTCTTTCAGTTTTTTCAGTCGATTTTTTTTCCTGGTTCTTGACGGACAAACCTATTTGTCAGATGTCCTTATATACATATATGTCTTGCCACTATTGGGCAAACAGGTCTGATCCTTAATTATTACAATTAGCCTGAATCATTTGTAAGCTAGATTTATGCCTATTTTTTCACATCTTCGTGGCACACCACAATGATTTCCGTCATCTCATGTGTTAATATTTAGTGTAACAATTTATGATTTGCAAAAATAACTGTTGCATCTGTGTAGATTACATGAGCAAAGTGTATGCGCGTTGTGCACGCTATACATAATGATCAAGCATGCGCCCTTAAAATAGCATAATGAACAACGCGCAACGCGCCACTGACTTTAGACTAGGTTTTTTCTGGTCAGTGGCGCAATTGTTTAATGGAACAGCAAAATAGCACCAGGGATTGTTTGCGCCGGAACACGCCTCCTTTTTTGCGCTGAACCGCCCAGGTAGCGCAAGTTCATTCACTAGTTTAGCGACGTGCTTCTGTGGAGGGAAAAGCGCGCTTTGCGCGGGTGCAAAATAGGAATGACACATGCGTCGGTGTACAAAGTCAATTGCGCTGGGTGCAAGATAGGGCCCTCTGACACACAGAACACACAGAACACACTCTCTGACACACTGAACACACTCTCCAACACTCTCTGACACACAGAACACACTCTCTGACACACTGAACACACTCTCTAACACTCTCTGACACACAGAACACACTCTCTAACACACAGAACACACTCCCTGACACACTGAACACACTCTCTGACACACTGAACACACTCTATAACACTCTCTGACACACTGAACACACTCTCTAACACACTGAACACACTCTCTAACACTCTCTGACACACTGAACACACTCTCTGACACACTGAACACACTCTATAACACTCTCTGACACACTGAACACACTCTATAACACTCTCTGACACACTGAACACACTCTCTGACACACTGAACACACTCTATAACACTCTCTGACACACTGAACACACTCTCTGACACACTGAACACACTCTATAACACTCTCTGACACACTGAACACACTCTCTAACACTCTCTAACACACAGAACACACTCTCTGACACACTGAACACACTCTCTAACACTCTCTGACACATAGAACACACTCTCTGACACACTGAACACACTCTATAACACTCTCTGACACATAGAACACACTCTCTGACACACTGAACACACTCTCTAACACTCTCTGACACACAGAACACACTCTCTAACACAGAACACACTCTATAACACTCTGACACACTGAACACACTCTCTAACACTCTCTGACACACAGAACACACTCTCTGACACACTGAACACACTCTCTGACACACTGAACACACTCTCTGACACACTGAACACACTCTATAACACTCTCTGACACACTGAACACACTCTCTAACACTCTCTGACACACAGAACACACTCTCTAACACACAGAACACACTCTATAACACTCTCTGACACACTGAACACACTCTCTAACACTCTCTGACACACAGAACACACTCTCTGACACACTGAACACACTCTCTGACACACTGAACACACTCTCTAACACACAGAACACACTCTCTGACACACAGAACACACTCTCTAACACTCTGAAACACACTCTCTGACACACTGACACTCTCTAACACACAGAACACACTCTCTGATACACAGAACACACTCTCTGACACACAGAACACACTCTCTGACACACTGAACACACTCTCTAACACTCTGACACACAGAACACACTCTCTAACACACAGAACACTCTCTGATACACAGAACACACTCTGACACACAGAACACACTCTCTGACACACAGAACACTCTCTGATACACAGAACACACTCTCTGACACACAGAACACACTCTCTGACACACTGAACACACTCTCTAACACTCTGACACACAGAACACACTCTCTAACACACAGAACACACTCTCTGACACACAGAACACACTCTGACACACAGAACACACTCTCTAACACTCTGACACACAGAACACACTCTCTAACACTCTGACACACAGAACACACTCTCTAACACTCTGACACACAGAACACACTCTCTAACACTCTGACACACAGAACACACTCTCTAACACTCTGACACACAGAACACACTCTCTAACACACAGAACACACTCTCTGACACACAGAACACACTCTCTGACACACAGAACACACTCTCTAACACACAGAACACACTCTCTGACACACAGAACACACTCTCTGACACACTGAACACACTCTCTAACACTCTGACACACAGAACACACTCTCTGACACACAGAACACACTCTCTGACACACAGAACACACTCTCTAACACACTCTCTGACACACAGAACACACTCTCTGACACACAGAACACACTCTCTAACACACAGAATACACTCTCTGACACACAGAACACACTCTCTAACACACAGAACACACTCTCTGACACACTGAACACACTCTCTAACACTCTGAACACACTCTCTAACACTCTGACACACAGAACACACTCTCTAACAC
>JARQWZ010000336.1:205000-227500 GCA_033150135.1 Gobio occitaniae
TGAGTGAATGATTCAATGACTCACTCATTAAGACTGTCAAATGCTTTGTTACGGAATAAATCAGCTGTTTGAATTAATTGGTTGAGTGAATGATTCAATGACTCACTCATTAAGAGAGTCAAATGCTTTGTTCCTGAATGAATCGGTTGAGTGAATGATTCAATGACTCACTCATTAAGAGAGTCAAATGCTTTGTTCCTGAATTAATCGGTTGAGTGAATGATTCAATGACTCATTCATTAAGACTGTCAAATGCTTCGTTCCTAAATGAATCGGTTGAGTGAATGATTCAATGACTCATTCATTAAGACTGTCAAATGCTTCGTTCCTAAATGAATCGGTTGAGTGAATGATTCAATGAATCACTCATTAAGACAGTCAAATGCTTCGTTACGGAATGAATCAGCCGTTTGAATGAATCGGTTGAGTGAATGATTCAATGACTCACTCATTAAGACAGTCAAATGCTTTGTTCCTGAATGAATCGGTTGAGTGAATGATTCAATGACTAACTAATTAAGACAGTCAAATGCTTTGTTCCTGAATTAATCGGTTGAGTGAATGATTCAATGACTCACTCATTAAGAGAGTCAAATGCTTCGTTCCTGAATGAATCAGACATTTCAATGAATCGGTTGAGTGAATGATTCAATGACTCATTCATTAAGACTGTCAAATGCTTCGTTCCTAAATGAATCGGTTGAGTGAATGATTCAATGAATCACTCATTAAGACAGTCAAATGCTTCGTTACGGAATGAATCAGCCGTTTGAATGAATCGGTTGAGTGAATGATTCAATGACTCACTCATTAAGACAGTCAAATGCTTTGTTCCTGAATGAATCGGTTGAGTGAATGATTCAATGACTCACTCATTAAGAGAGTCAAATGCTTCGTTCCTGAATGAATCAGACGTTTCAATGAATCGGTTGAGTGAATGATTCAATGTCTCACTCATTAAGACAGTCAAATGCTTTGTTCCTGAATGAATCGGTTGAGTGAATGATTCAATGACTCACTCATTAAGACAGTCAAATGCTTTGTTACAGAATGAATCAGCCGTTTGAATGAATCGGTTGAGTGAATGATTCAATGACTCACTCATTAAGACAGTCAAATACTTCGTTACAGAATGAATCAGCCGTTTGAAAGAATCGGTTGAGTGAATGATTCAATGACTCACTCATTAAGACAGTCAAATGCTTCGTTACAGAATGAATCAGCCGTTTGAATGAATTGTTTGAGTGAATGATTAAATGACTCATTCATTAAGAGAGTCAAATAATTCTTTACTGAATGAATCAGACGTTTGAATTAATCGGTTGAGTGAATGATTCAATGACTCACTCATTAAGACAGTCAAATGCTTTGTTCCTGAATGAATCGGTTGAGTGAATGATTCAATGACTCACTCATTAAGACAATCAAATGCTTTGTTCCTAATTGAATGAGACGTTTGAATTAATCGGTTGAGTGAATGATTCAATGACTCACTCATTAAGAGAGTCAATTGCTTCGTTCCTGAATGAATCAGTCGTTTGAATTAATCGGTTGAGTGAATGATTCAATGACTCACTCTTTAAGACAGTCAAATGCTTCATTCCTAAATGAATCGGTTGAGTGAATGATTCAATGACTCACTCATTAAGACAGTCAAATGCTTCGTTCCTGAATGAATCGGTTGAGTGAATGATTCAATGACTCATTCATTAAGACAGTCAAATGCTTCGTTACGGAATGAATCAGCCGTTTGAATGAATCGGTTGAGTGAATGATGCAATGATTCACTCATTAAGCCAGTCAAATGCTTTGTTCCTGAATGAATCGGTTGAGTGAATGATTCAATGACTCACTCATTAAGACAGTCAAATGCTTTGCTACTGAATAAATCAGCCGTTTAAATTAATCAGTTGAGTGAATGATTCAATGACTCACTCATTAAGACACTCAAATGCTTTGTTCCTGAATTAATCGGTTGAGTGAATGATTCAATGACTCACTCCTTAAGAGATTCAAATTCTTTGTTCCTGAATCAATCCGCCGTTTGAATGAATCGGTTAAGTGAATGATTTAATGACTCATTTGTTAAGAAAGTCAAATGCTTCGTTCCTGAATGAATCAGCCGTTTGAATTAATCGGTTAAGGGAATGATTCAATGACTCACTCATTAAGACAGTCAAATGCTTTGTTACGGAATGAATCAGCCGTTTAAATGAACCTTTTAAATGAAACTAAACTCACACAGAAGCTCATCTGAAGTGGATTTAGATAATTTACAGGAGGGAGTTTAACCTGCTGTTACACATACACAAATAATGATTTAAACATAAAACGTTGAATGTTCATATTTTGAAATTATCTAAAACATGAAAAGATACTTTAAATGTGAAATTTAAACCCGCCAGTCATTGTTAATGAGTGAGTCATTGAGTCGATTCATTCAAATGACTGATTCATTCAGGAACGCAGCATTTGACTCTCTTAATGAGTGAGTCATTGAATCATTCACCCAACCGATTAATCCAAACGTCTGATTCATTCAGGTACGAAGCAATTGACTCTCTTAATGAGTGAGTCATTGAATCATTCACCCAACCGATTAATTCAAACGTCTGATTCGTTCAGGAATTAAGCATTTGACTGTCTTAATGAGTGAGTCATTGAATCATTCACTCAACCAATTAATTCCGTAACAAAGCATTTGACTGTCTTAATGAGTGAGTCATTGAATCATTCACTCAACCGATTCATTTAAACGGATAATTAATTCCGTAACAAAGCATTTGACTCTCTTAATGAGTGAGTCATTGAATCATTCACTCAACCGATTCATTTAAATGGCTAATTCATTCCGTAACAAAGCATTTGACTCTCTTAATGAGTGAGTCATTGAATCATTCACTCAACCGATTAATTCCGTAACGAAGCATTTGACTGTCTTAATGAGTGAGTCATTGAATCATTCACTCAACCGATTCATTTAAACGGCTGATTCATTCCGTAACGAAGCATTTGACTGTCTTAATGAGTGAGTCATTGAATCATTCACTCAACCGATTCATTTAAACGGCTGATTCATTCCGTAACGAAGCATTTGACTGTCTTAATGAGTGAGTCATTGAATCATTCACTCAACCGATTCATTTAAACGGCTGATTCATTCCGTAACGAAGCATTTGACTGTCTTAATGAGTGAGTCATTGAATTATTCACTCAATATATAATAATATAATTTATTGATTAAATGTAAGAATTTGACACAAAAGATGATGCATACATTTAATTAGGTTAGAAAAAATGTCTTTGTAAAGGAAAAAATCCCCATTATATAAACTCACTTCCTTTTTCAGTAAACAAATCTTAGTATTCTCATTCTCATTCTTAGTTTAGATGTTTGTGCTGGACAACAGGTTGTTTGCAGAGGCATCATTAAAATGCAAACTACATTTCCCATCATCCTCTGTGGCAGCATGATAAACAGCAGCAATCCCACACCTAATCTTCTGCTCTCCGTCTGCGCAGAACAAAGGTGATTGCTCGGAAATGAACGAATGTGAAATTGCCAATATCAGAAGCACTCGAGCGCTCCTTCAACACTCCTTCCCACAACTGTAAATACAGTATCATCTGCACCTCATCCTTCACACACACACACACACACACACACATTACAACGTCTGTCCAAACACTAATGCATGCTGGGATTTGATTGACAGGTTTCCACCTTACAATCACACTGTGAAGTGGACTTAAATGGGCTCCAAATCACAGGCAGCGTATATGAAGGTGTGTTGGATATCACTTCCCTGGACGGGGAAATGACCCATCATCACCACATGAGCTTAAAATATAACATTAGACACTTTACAGGCGCATTATATACAATTACATGTAATCAATGCTACATTCATACTCATTTGCATGAGTGTACGACATCATCATAGTTAGGAATTATGATTTGAATTGCAATTTCCATGCATTTGGTTTTAACATAATAAACTTAAAGCTGCACTATGTAAGTTTTCCGTCGCCTGGCGTAGTTTGATGATGTCACGTTTGAGCGCAGACTCTTGCAGCTCTGCTGATCATATTAGACTCATCTGAGTGTGTTGATGATGGGATGGCGTTACTCTGTGTGTTCTCTCGGCCGCTGCTATGACGCTTGTTCACACTGCAGTGAGAGGAAAGTGTTTCTGCAGAATAAAACCGCAAACTAACGCGGATATGATGTCATCGACAGGCCACGCCCTCACACGTCCTCGGGTAAAATATTTTTCTCCTGGTCCTTATTTTAAATAGGTCATAAAACATATCAATAATTATCGATATCGACCGATATGAAACACTTATTTAATGATTCAGTTTTCAGCCGTATCGCCCAGCCCTAAACCAGACCAATATATCAAAGCATTTATTATTAACCATTTGCATTTATTTAATTATTAAAAAATGACATGCATATCAACATGTAAACAATTCAGTTTATGGAGTTAAAATAAGGCTAGCTGAGGAACAAGCAATATCCAGTTATGTGTGAGATTGAAACTAATTGTCTTTATTGGTGATAAACGAGTTATTGTGTATTTAAGCACAAATAAATTATGCAGTAAATATTTTCCCTCAGAAATTGCTAGATTTCACCAAGAAACGGCAAAAAATTAAGCATTGCATTTTGAAAGACTAAGATCTGACCCTTACGCATCACATTTATGTTAAAACTCTGTAAATGTATGGAAGTTTTACATGCAATTCAAATGCATAGTTCTCGTTTGAGTGAAGTGTCCCCTGCTGAGTGTGTAGGGTGCAGTGAACACTACTACACCTATAATTAGCACTAATGAGGAAGCGTCTCAGAGTGTGTTGGCATTCAGCGTTTCCATCCCTTCATCAGCATTGATTTTAAAGTGCATTCTCATGGACCGGCTCTGCCCAAACTCTATTATCCCATTAGCCCCTGAGACACTCGTACACTATCCTGAGACACTCGTACACTATCCTGAGACACTCGTACACTATCCTGAGACACTCATACACTATCCTGAGACACTCATACACTATCCTGAGACACTCGTACACTATCCTGAGACACTCATACACTATCCTGAGACACTCGTACACTATCCTGAGACACTCGTACACTATCCTGAGATACTCGTACACTATCCTGAGACACTCGTACACTATCCTGAGACACTCGTACACTCTCCTGAGACACTCGTACACTATCCTGAGACACTCGTACACTATCCTGAGACACTCGTACACTATCCTGAGACACTCGTACACTCTCCTGAGACACTCATACACTATCCTGAGACACTCGTACACTATCCTGAGACACTCGTACACTATCCTGAGACACTCGTACACTATCCTGAGACACTCATACACTATCCTGAGATACTCGTACACTATCCTGAGACACTCGTACACTATCCTGAGACACTCGTACACTCTCCTGAGACACTCGTACACTATCCTGAGACACTCGTACACTATCCTGAGACACTCGTACACTATCCTGAGACACTCGTACACTCTCCTGAGACACTCGTACACTATCCTGAGACACTCATACACTATCCTGAGACACTCGTACACTCTCCTGAGACACTCGTACACTATCCTGAGACACTCGTACACTCTCCTGAGACACTCGTACACTATCCTGAGACACTCGTACACTATCCTGAGACACTCATACACTATCCTGAGACACTCGTACACTCTCCTGAGACACTCGTACACTATCCTGAGACACTCGTACACTCTCCTGAGACACTCGTACACTCTCCTGAGACACTCATACACTATCCTGAGACACTCGTACACTCTCCTGAGACACTCGTACACTATCCTGAGACACTCGTACACTATCCTGAGACACTCGTACACTATCCTGAGACACTCTTACACTATCCTGAGACACTCGTACACTATCCTGAGACACTAATACACTGAGACACTCGTACACTATCCTGAGACACTCGTACACTATCCTGAGACACTCGTACACTATCCTGAGACACTTGTACACTATCCTGAGACACTCGTACACTATCCTGAGACACACATACACTATCATGAGACACTCGTACACTATCCTGAGACACTCATACACTATCATGAGACACTCGTACACTGAGACACTCGTACACTATCCTGAGACACTCGCACACTATCCTGAGACACTCGTACACTATCCTGAGACACTCGTACACTATCCTGAGACACTCGTACACTATCCTGAGACACTCATACACTATCCTGAGACACTCTTACACTGAGACACTCATACACTATCCTGAGACACTCGTACACTGAGACACTCATACACTATCCTGAGACACTCGTACACTGAGACACTCGTACACTATCCTGAGACACCCGTACACTATCCTGAGACACTCGTACACTATCCTGAGACACTCGTACACTATCCTGAGACACTCGTACACTGAGACACTCATACACTATCCTGAGACACTCGTACACTGAGACACTCATACACTATCCTGAGACACTCGTACACTGAGACACTCGTACACTATCCTGAGACACTCATACACTATCCTGAGACACTCGTACACTGAGACACTCATACACTATCCTGAGACACTCGTACACTGAGACACTCATACACTATCCTGAGACACTCGTACACTATCCTGAGACACTCGTACACTATCCTGAGACACTCATACACTATCCTGAGACACTCGTACACTGAGACACTTGTACACTATCCTGAGACACTCGTACACTATCCTGAGACACTCGTACACTATCCTGAGACACTCATACACTATCCTGAGACACTCATACACTATCCTGAGACACTCTTACACTGAGACACTCATACACTATCCTGAGACACTCACACACTATCCTGAGACACTCTTACACTGAGACACTCTTACACTATCCTGAGACACTCGTACACTATCCTGAGACACTCATACTCTATCCTGAGACACTCGTACACTATCCTGAGACACTCATACACTATCCTGAGACACTCGTACACTATCCTGAGACACTCATACACTATCCTGAGACACTCGTACACTATCCTGAGACACTCGTACACTATCCTGAGACACTCATACACTATCCTGAGACATTCTTACACTGAGACAATCATACACTATCCTGAGACACTCATACACTGAGACACTCGTACACTGAGACACTCGTACACTATCCTGAGACACTCGTACACTATCCTGAGACACTCATACACTGAGACACTCGTACACTATCCTGAGACACTCATACACTGAGACACTCGTACACTATCCTGAGACACTCGTACACTATCCTGAGACACTCATACACTGAGACACTCATACACTATCCTGAGACACTCGTACACTATCCTGAGACACTCGTACACTATCCTGAGACACTCTTACACTGAGACACTCATACACTATCCTGAGACACTCATACACTGAGACACTCGTACACTATCCTGAGACACTCATACACTGAGACACTCGTACACTATCCTGAGACACTCATACACTATCCTGAGACACTCGTACACTATCCTGAGACACTCGTACACTATCCTGAGACACTCGTACACTATCCTGAGACACTCTTACACTGAGACACTCATACACTATCCTGAGACACTCATACACTGAGACACTCGTACACTATCCTGAGACACTCATACACTATCCTGAGACACTCGTACACTATCCTGAGACACTCATACACTATCCTGAGACACTCGTACACTATCCTGAGACACTCATACACTATCCTGAGACACTCGTACACTATCCTGAGACACTCATACACTATCCTGAGACACTCGTACACTATCCTGAGACACTCATACACTATCCTGAGACACTCTTACACTGAGACACTCGTACACTATCCTGAGACACTCATACACTATCCTGAGACACTCGTACACTATCCTGAGACACTCATACACTATCCTGAGACACTCATACACTATCCTGAGACACTCGTACACTATCCTGAGACACTCGTACACTGAGACGCTCGTACACTATCCTGAGACACTCGTACACTATCCTGAGACACTCATACACTATCCTGAGACACTCTTACACTGAGACACTCGTACACTGAGACACTCGTACACTATCCTGAGACACTCATACACTATCCTGAGACACTCATACACTATCCTGAGACACTCATACACTATCCTGAGACACTCGTACACTATCCTGAGACACTCATACACTATCCTGAGACACTCTTACACTGAGACACTCGTACACTATCCTGAGACACTCGTACACTGAGACACTCGTACACTATCCTGAGACACTCGTACACTATCCTGAGACACTCATACACTATCCTGAGACACTCTTACACTGAGACACTCGTACACTGAGACACTCGTACACTATCCTGAGACACTCGTACACTATCCTGAGACACTCATACACTATCCTGAGACACTCGTACACTATCCTGAGACACTCGTACACTATCCTGAGACACTCGTACACTATCCTGAGACACTCGTACACTGAGACACTCGTACACTATCCTGAGACACTCGTACACTGAGACACTCGTACACTATCCTGAGACACTCGTACACTATCCTGAGACACTCGTACACTGAGACACTCGTACACTGAGACACTCGTACACTATCCTGAGACACTCGTACACTGAGACACTCGTACACTGAGACACTCGTACACTATCCTGAGACACTCGTACACTGAGACACTCGTACACTATCCTGAGACACTCGTACACTATCCTGAGACACTCGTACACTGAGACACTCGTACACTATCCTGAGACACTCTTACACTGAGACACTCGTACACTGAGACACTCGTACACTATCCTGAGACACTCGTACACTGAGAACCTCGTACACTATCCTGAGACACTCGTACACTGAGACACTCGTACACTATCCTGAGACACTCGTACACTATCCTGAGACACTCGTACACTGAGACACTCGTACACTATCCTGAGACACTCGTACACTGAGACACTCGTACACTATCCTGAGACACTCGTACACTATCCTGAGACACTCGTACACTATCCTGAGACACTCGTACACTGAGACACTCGTACACTATCCTGAGACACTCGTACACTGAGAACCTCGTACACTATCCTGAGACACTCGTACACTGAGACACTCGTACACTATCCTGAGACACTCGTACACTGAGAACCTCGTACACTATCCTGAGACACTCGTACACTGAGACACTCGTACACTATCCTGAGACACTCGTACACTATCCTGAGACACTCTTACACTCTCCTGAGACACTCGCACACTATCCTGAGACACTCATACACTATCCTGAGACACTCGTACACTATCCTGAGACACTCGTACACTGAGACACTCGTACACTGAGAACCTCGTACACTATCCTGAGACACTCGTACACTGAGACACTCGTACACTATCCTGAGACACTCGTACACTGAGACACTCGTACACTATCCTGAGACACTCGTACACTGAGACACTCGTACACTATCCTGAGACACTCGTACACTGAGAACCTCGTACACTATCCTGAGACACTCGTACACTGAGACACTCGTACACTATCCTGAGACACTCGTACACTATCCTGAGACACTCGTACACTGAGACACTCGTACACTATCCTGAGACACTCGTACACTGAGACACTCGTACACTATCCTGAGACACTCGTACACTATCCTGAGACACTCGTACACTATCCTGAGACACTCGTACACTGAGACACTCGTACACTATCCTGAGACACTCGTACACTGAGAACCTCGTACACTATCCTGAGACACTCGTACACTGAGACACTCGTACACTATCCTGAGACACTCGTACACTGAGAACCTCGTACACTATCCTGAGACACTCGTACACTGAGACACTCGTACACTATCCTGAGACACTCGTACACTATCCTGAGACACTCTTACACTCTCCTGAGACACTCGCACACTATCCTGAGACACTCATACACTATCCTGAGACACTCGTACACTATCCTGAGACACTCGTACACTGAGACACTCGTACACTGAGAACCTCGTACACTATCCTGAGACACTCGTACACTGAGACACTCGTACACTGAGAACCTCGTACACTATCCTGAGACACTCGTACACTATCCTGAGACACTCGTACACTATCCTGAGACACTCGTACACTGAGACACTCGTACACTGAGACACTCGTACACTATCCTGAGACACTCGCACACTATCCTGAGACACTCGTACACTATCCTGAGACACTCGTACACTATCCTGAGACACTCGTACACTATCCTGAGACACTCGTACACTATCCTCACTCAAAAAAAAAGGTTCTATATGGTTCTTGGCTCGTAAAAATGGTTCTTGGCTCGTAATCATAGGGGAACCTTTTTTAGTGCTATATAGCACCAATTTTGGTGCTTCAGTTGTTCTTCAGAGGTTCTTCAGCGGTTCTTTGACTAAGGTGCTATATAGCACCACTGAAGAACCGGTGAAGAACCAAAATTGGTGCTGTATGGCACTAAAAAAGGTTCCCCTATGATTCCGAGTGTCTCCTGCATGTGAAGCGGCTCCACTAACAGGCCATCTCGTTGATATTATGCCCACCATCTGCAAGCGCGAGCCAGCCGTGAGATCGGCCTGTGAACAGCAGCCTGGAGTAAACAGCGCTTAGATGTTTTCCCTGATGACATTTGCACATTATGACTCACGGCCGGTCATGCCAAGCTCTGGTTAACCCACACTACTCCACTAGTTGAACACCGTGAGAAAGCAGAACCAGCAGCACGAGCTCCTACATATGCAGATTTTAGACGCTTGCTGTGGCATTTGCAGCGTTCCCACAACGTTCCCACAGCGTTCCCACAACGTTCCCACAGCGTTCCCACAGCGTTCCCACAGCGTTCCCACAACGTTCCCACAGCGTTCCCACAACGTTCCCACAGCGTCAACATGTCTCTCAATGCAACTGAGGAAAACACAATGCATTCTTTTTTTTTTTGTTGAGAAAATGTAACTTGCATTTGACTAAACTAACCTGAACGTGAGTGAGATGCATGAACTGTTCAACTGCAATATTAGATATGCATTGATTTCCCATTTAAAACCTGTGACTTCATGAACTTTTGCAATTAAAATGCTTCTGTTTTTATCCATTTTAAATTCTTAAAATGTCATTTCCAACGATTTTGATGTATGTTTTTTGCAATGCATAATGTTCCCTCTAGAACCTGTGGATGAATTGGGAATATTGACCACTCGCATATCAAGCCCATATCTCACAGCTAAAAGAAACTTTTGTTTTTATGCATTCTAAAATGTCATTTAATGTCATTTCAAATGGTAAAGCGCGTTATAACGCATCGTGTTGGCCTGGATAAACCTGTGGATTGGCTGATGGGAAGATCTCACGCTGGATGGTTTATGAAATGGCACCTGTTCACGCGCACACACGGCATGTTGACTGGCATATAAATGCATGTGTGTGTGTGTGTGTGTGTGTGTGTGTGTGTGTGTGTGTGTGTGTGTGAGCTGCTGGCACTCACCATACACTCCCTGGCACGAGATGCCCTCCAAAATGAGCGTCAGGACCCCCAAAACACTGATAATCCCATCCATCATTACGTGCCTCTCAACATATCCAGATTAAAAGAGCCGGAGTCTCTCCAGGAAGGAAAAGATGTGCAGGAAAAGCGGCGCGGACGTGCGGAATCCGCGCGGGTTCCGGCGATCTGCGGGACGGCGGTTCACTCACGGGCTCGGTCGAGGTTCGGACACATCGGTCATCGCGAGTCCATCCGATCCGGAGCTTCTGACCGTCTCCTCAGTGATGCTGCTGATGCTCGTGCGCCCGCAGCATCAGGACCAGTGGCGTCGTGGACGAGCAATGCGCGTGCACCTGGCTGTCCGTCATGTCGACGAGCGCGCGAGGAACATCCGAACACTTTCGCGGGTTTGTCGGAGCCGAGCTGAAGCGAAACGAGTCCGGTGTGCGCGTGTCGACGAGGGCGAGTGGAGACAAACGTCCGTCGCCTTGCGCAATAACGCGCGCTGTGAGGAGAGAGAGAGAGAGAGAGAGAGAGACTCATCTGTATGAAGGACTACACACACACACACACACACACACACACACGCAGACACGCAGACACGTAAAGCTGTTAATAATGACTAGAGTCAAAAGAGTGTTTGCATTTTTGCAACGAAAATATTAGATTTTTAATTATTTTATTATTACTGAAATGTCTTTCATATGATGCATCGTTATAAAAAAAAAATCTGCGTTATTTTATTCATTGACGTCACCAGGGGGAGTTGTGAAGGGAACGATGTATTAAACAATTCTCAGCCAATCAGAATCCGTCCTGCTATAAGAAAATGCTGTGTTAAAAATAAACCAAGTTGGGTTGAAAATGGACTAACCCAGCGTTTGGGTTAAATGTTTGCTTAAAACAAACCCAATCGCTGGATTATAACAACCCAATGGCTGAGTTAAAACAACTCAATCGCTGGATTAAAACAACCCAATGGCTGAGTTAAAACAACCCAATGGCTGAGTTAAAACAACCCAATGGCTGAGTTAAAACAACCCAATCGCTGAGTTAAAACAACCCAATCACTGAGTTAAAACAACCCAATCGCTGGATTAAAAATACCCAATCGGCGGATTAAAACAACACAATGGCTGAGTTAAAACAACCCAATCACTGAGTTAAAACAACCCAATCGCTGGGTTAAAACAACCCAATCGACGGATTAAAACAACCCAATGGCTGGGTTAAAACAACCCAATCACTGAGTTAAAACAACCCAATCGCTGGGTTAAAACAACCCAATCGGCGGATTAAAACAACACAATGGCAGAGTTAAAACAACCCAATCACTGAGTTAAAACAACCCGATCGCTGGGTTAAAACAACCCAATCGCTGGATTAAAACAACCCAATGGCTGAGTTAAAACAACCCAATCGCTGGGTTAAAACAACCCAATCGGCGGATTAAAACAACCCAATGGCTGAGTTAAAACAACCCAATGGCTGAGTTAAAACAACCCAATAGCTGAGTTAAAACAACCCAATCACTGAGTTAAAACAACCCAATCGCTGGGTTAAAACAACCCAATCGGCGGATTAAAACAACCCAATCGCTGGATTAAAACAACCCAATGGCTGGGTTAAAACAACCCAATCACTGAGTTAAAACAACCCAATCGCTGGGTTAAAACAACCCAATCGGCGGATTAAAACAACACAATGGCAGAGTTAAAACAACCCAATCACTGAGTTAAAACAACCCAATCGCTGGGTTAAAACAACCCAATCGCTGGATTAAAACAACCCAATGGCTGGGTTAAAACAACCCAATCGCTGAGTTAAAACAACCCAATCACTGAGTTAAAACAACCCAATCGCTGGGTTAAAACAACCCAATCGGCGGATTAAAACAACACAATGGCAGAGTTAAAACAACCCAATCGCTGAATTAAAACAACCCAATGGCTGGGTTAAAACAACCCAATTGCTGAATTAAAACAACCCAATCGCTGGGTTAAAACAACCCAATCGGTGGATTAAAACAACACAATGGCTGAGTTAAAACAACCCAATCACTGAGTTCAAACAACCCAATCACTGAGTTAAAACAACCCAATCGCTGGGTTAAAACAACCCAATCGGCCGATTAAAACAACACAATGGCTGAGTTAAAACAACCCAATCACTGAGTTCAAACAACCCAATCGCTGGGTTAAAACAACCCAATCGGCGGATTAAAACAACACAATGGCAGAGTTAAAACAACCCAATCGCTGAATTAAAACAACCCAATGGCTGGGTTAAAACAACCCAATCGCTGGGTTAAACCAGCACAATCGCCAGGTTAAAACAACCCAATCCCTGGGTTAAAACAACCCAATTGCCTGATTAAAACAACCCAATTGCTGGATTAAAACAACCCAATAGCTGAGTTAAAACAACCCAATCGCTGGGTTAAAACAACCCAATCGACGGATTAAAACAACCCAATGGCTGGGTTAAAACAACCCAATCACTGAGTTAAAACAACCCAATCGCTGGGTTAAAACAACCCAATCGGCGGATTAAAACAACACAATGGCAGAGTTAAAACAACCCAATCACTGAGTTAAAACAACCCAATCGCTGGGTTAAAACAACCCAATCGCTGGATTAAAACAACCCAATGGCTGGGTTAAAACAACCCAATCGCTGAGTTAAAACAACCTAATCACTGAGTTAAAACAACCCAATCGATGAATTAAAACAACCCAATGGCTGGGTTAAAACAACCCAATAGCTGAGTTAAAACAACCCAATCGCTGAGTTAAAACAACCCAATCGCTGGGTTAAAACAACCCAATCGGCGGATTAAAACAACACAATCGCTGAGTTAAAACAACCCAATCGGCGGATTAAAACAACACAATCGCTGGGTTAAAACAACACAATCGCTGGGTTAAAACAACACAGTCGCTGGATTAAAACAACACAATCGCTGGGTTAAAACAACACAATCGCTGGATTAAAACAACACAATCGCTGGGTTAAAACAACACAATCGCTGGGTTAAAACAACACAATCGGCGGATTAAAACAACACAATGGCAGAGTTAAAACAACCCAATCGCTGGGTTAAACCAGCACAATCGCCAGGTTAAAACAACCCAATCCCTGGGTTAAAACAACCCAATTGCCTGATTAAAACAACCCAATGGCTGGATTAAAACAACCCAATAGCTGGGTTAAAACAACCCAATCGTTGGATTAAAACAACCCAATGGCTGGGTTAAAACAACCCAATCGCTGGGTTAAAACAACCCAATCGCTGGGTTAAAACAACCCAATCGATGGGTTAAAACAACCCAATCGCTGGATTAAAACAACCCAATAGCTGGATTAAAATAACCCAATAGCTGGATTAAAACAACCCAATCGCTGGGTTAAAACAACCCAATAGCTGGATTAAAACAACCCAATAGCTGGATTAAAACAACCCAATCGATGGGTTAAAACAACCCAATCGCTGGGTTAAAACAACCCAATAGCTGGATTAAAACAACCCAATGGCTGAGTTAAAACAACTCAATCGCTGGATTAAAACAACCCAATAGCTGAGTTAAAACAACCCAATCGCTGGGTTAAAACAACACAATCGCTGAGTTAAAACAACCCAATCACTGAGTTAAAACAACCCAATCGCTGGGTTAAAACAACCCAATCTGCAGATTAAAACGACACAATGGCAGAGTTAAAACAACCCAATCGCTGAATTAAAACAACCCAATGGCTGGGTTAAAACAACCCGATCGCTGGGTTAAAACAACCCAATTGCCTGATGAAAACAACCCAATTGCTGGATTAAAACAACCCAATAGCTGGGTTAAAACAACCCAATCGTTGGGTTAAAACAACCCAATCGCTGGGTTAAAACAACCCAATAGCTGGATTATAACAACCCAATCGCTGGGTTAAAACAACACAATCGGCGGATTAAAACAACCCAATGGCTGAGTTAAAACAACTCAATCGCTGGATTAAAACAACCCAATAGCTGAGTTAAAACAACCCAATCGCTGGGTTAAAACAACACAATCGCTGAGTTAAAACAACCCAATCACTGAGTTAAAACAACCCAATCGCTGGGTTAAACCAGCACAATCGCCAGGTTAAAACAACCCAATCCCTGGGTTAAAACAACCCAATTGCCTGATTAAAACAACCCAATGGCTGGATTAAAACAACCCAATAGCTGGGTTAAAACAACCCAATCGTTGGATTAAAACAACCCAATGGCTGGGTTAAAACAACCCAATCGCTGGGTTAAAACAACCCAATCGCTGGGTTAAAACAACCCAATCGATGGGTTAAAACAACCCAATCGCTGGATTAAAACAACCCAATAGCTGGATTAAAACAACCCAATAGCTGGATTAAAACAACCCAATCGCTGGGTTAAAACAACCCAATAGCTGGATTAAAACAACCCAATAGCTGGATTAAAACAACCCAATCGATGGGTTAAAACAACCCAATCGCTGGGTTAAAACAACCCAATAGCTGGATTATAACAACCCAATAGCTGGATTAAAACAACCCAATCGATGGGTTAAAACAACCCAATCGCTGGGTTAAAACAACCCAATAGCTGGATTATAACAACCCAATCGCTGGGTTAAAACAACACAATCGGCGGATTAAAACAACCCAATGGCTGAGTTAAAACAACTCAATCGCTGGATTAAAACAACCCAATAGCTGAGTTAAAACAACCCAATCGCTGGGTTAAAACAACACAATCGCTGAGTTAAAACAACCCAATCACTGAGTTAAAACAACCCAATCGCTGGGTTAAAACAACCCAATCGGCGGATTAAAACAACACAATGGCAGAGTTAAAACAACCCAATCGCTGGATTAAAACAACCCAATCGATGGGTTAAAACAACCCAATAGCTGGATTAAAACAACCCAATCGCTGGGTTAAAACAACCCAATCGATGGGTTAAAACAACCCAATAGCTGGATTAAAACAACCCAATTGCTGGATTAAAACAACCCAATAACTGGATTAAAACAACCCAATCGTTGGATTAAAACAACCCAATCGCTGGGTTAAAACAACCCAATCGCTGGGTTAAAACAACCCAATCGATGGGTTAAAACAACCCAATCGATGGGTTAAAACAACCCAATCGCTGGATTAAAACAACCCAATCGATGGGTTAAAACAACCCAATCGCTGAATTAAAACAACCCAATCGCTGGGTTAAAACAACCCAATCACTGGGTTAAAACAACCCAATAGCTGGATTAAAACAACCCAATAGCTGGATTAAAACAACCCAATCGATGGGTTAAAACAACCCAATCGCTGGGTTAAAACAACCCAATAGCTGGATTAAAACAACCCAATAGCTGGATTAAAACAACCCAATAGCTGGATTAAAACAACCAAATCGATGGGTTAAAACAACCTAATCGCTGGGTTAAAACAACCCAATAGCTGGATTAAAACAACCAAATCGATGGGTTAAAACAACCCAATCGCTGGATTAAAACAACCCAATCGATGGGTTAAAACAACCCAATAGCTGGATTAAAACAACCAAATCGATGGGTTAAAACAACCTAATCGCTGGGTTAAAACAACCCAATAGCTGGATTAAAACAACCAAATCGATGGGTTAAAACAACCTAATCGCTGGGTTAAAACAACCCAATAGCTGGATTAAAACAACCCAATCGATGGGTTAAAACAACCCAATCGCTGGATTAAAACAACCCAATCGATGGGTTAAAACAACCCAATAGCTGGATTAAAACAACCCAATCGCTGGATTAAAACAACCCAATCGATGGGTTAAAACAACCCAATAGCTGGATTAAAACAACCCAATCGCTGGGTTAAAACAACCCAATCGATGGGTTAAAACAACCCAATAGCTGGATTAAAACAACCCAATCGCTGGATTAAAACAACCCAATCGATGGGTTAAAACAACCCAATCGCTGGATTAAAACAACCCACTCGCTGGATTAAAACAACCCAATAGCTGGATTAAAACAACCCAATCGCTGGGTTAAAACAACCCAATCGATGGGTTAAAACAACCCAATAGCTGGATTAAAACAACCCAATCGCTGGATTAAAACAACCCAATCGATGGGTTAAAACAACCCAATCGCTGAATTAAAACAACCCAATCGCTGGGTTAAAACAACCCAATCACTGGGTTAAAACAACCCAATAGCTGGATTAAAACAACCCAATAGCTGGATTAAAACAACCCAATCGATGGGTTAAAACAACCCAATCGCTGGGTTAAAACAACCCAATAGCTGGATTAAAACAACCCAATAGCTGGATTAAAACAACCCAATAGCTGGATTAAAACAACCAAATCGATGGGTTAAAACAACCTAATCGCTGGGTTAAAACAACCCAATAGCTGGATTAAAACAACCCAATCGATGGGTTAAAACAACCCAATCGCTGGATTAAAACAACCCAATCGATGGGTTAAAACAACCCAATAGCTGGATTAAAACAACCCAATCGCTGGATTAAAACAACCCAATCGATGGGTTAAAACAACCCAATAGCTGGATTAAAACAACCCAATCGCTGGGTTAAAACAACCCAATCGATGGGTTAAAACAACCCAATAGCTGGATTAAAACAACCCAATCGCTGGATTAAAACAACCCAATCGATGGGTTAAAACAACCCAATCGCTGGATTAAAACAACCCACTCGCTGGATTAAAACAACCCAATCGCTGGATTAAAACAACCCACTCGCTGGATTAAAACAACCCAATAGCTGGATTAAAACAACCCAATCGATGGGTTAAAACAACCCAATCGCTGAATTAAAACAACCCAATCGCTGGGTTAAAACAACCCAATCACTGGGTTAAAACAACCCAATAGCTGGATTAAAACAACCCAATAGCTGGATTAAAACAACCCAATCGATGGGTTAAAACAACCCAATCGCTGGGTTAAAACAACCCAATAGCTGGATTAAAACAACCCAATAGCTGGATTAAAACAACCCAATAGCTGGATTAAAACAACCAAATCGATGGGTTAAAACAACCTAATCGCTGGGTTAAAACAACCCAATAGCTGGATTAAAACAACCCAATCGATGGGTTAAAACAACCCAATCGCTGGATTAAAACAACCCAATCGATGGGTTAAAACAACCCAATAGCTGGATTAAAACAACCCAATCGCTGGATTAAAACAACCCAATCGATGGGTTAAAACAACCCAATAGCTGGATTAAAACAACCCAATCGCTGGATTAAAACAACCCAATCGATGGGTTAAAACAACCCAATAGCTGGATTAAAACAACCCAATCGCTGGGTTAAAACAACCCAATCGATGGGTTAAAACAACCCAATAGCTGGATTAAAACAACCCAATCGCTGGATTAAAACAACCCAATCGATGGGTTAAAACAACCCAATCGCTGGATTAAAACAACCCACTCGCTGGATTAAAACAACCCAATAGCTGGATTAAAACAACCCAATCGCTGGGTTAGTCCATTTTCAACCCACCTTGGGTTATTTTTAACAGCATTTTTTAGAGTGTATGAATTTCTAAAAAATAAAGCCATCTTTTACTCCCCCTGCTGTGGTTCTAATGCCGTATGTCCTACTCTCTTCCAGACCTCAGAAGCAGAATATGTTAGAATAGTCCTGAGCGCTCCTCCATATAATGAGGAATGCAGACCAGGCTAAAACATCACCGAAATGACACAAAATCATCCTGCAGTGAGACAGGGAAACAGGGAGACAGGGAGACAGGGAGACAGTGAGACAGTGATACAGGGAGACAGGGAGACAGTGAGACAGGGAGACAGGGAGACAGTGAGACAGTGATACAGGGAGACAGGGAGACAGTGAGACAGTGATACAGGGAGACAGGGAGACAGTGAGACAGGGAGACAGGGAGACAATGAGACAGTGATACAGGGAGACAGGGAGACAGTGAGACAGGGAGACAATGAGACAGTGATACAGGGAGAGAGTGAGACAGTGATACAGGGAGACAGGGAGACAGTGAGACAGAGAGACAGGGAGACAGTGATACAGGGAGACAGGGAGACAGTGAGACAGTGAGACAGGGAGACAGGGAGACAGTGAGACAGGGAGACAGGGAGACAGTGAGACAGGGAGACAGTGAGACAGTGATACAGGGAGACAGGGAGACAGTGAGACAGGGAGACAGGGAGACAGTGAGACAGTGATACAGGGAGACAGGGAGACAGTGAGACAGGGAAACAGTGAGACAGTGATACAGGGAGAGAGTGAGACAGGGAGACAGGGAGACAGGGAGACAGTGAGACAGTGATACAGGGAGACAGGGAGACAGTGAGACAGGGAGACAGGGAGACAGTGAGACAGTGATACAGGGAGAGAGGGAAACAGGGAGACAGGGAGACAGGGAGAGAGGGAAACAGGGAGACAGGGAGACAGGGAGATAGGGAGACAGGGAAACAGTGAGACAGGGAAACAGGGAGACAGTGAGACAGTGAGACAGTGATACAGGGAGAGAGGGAAACAGGGAGACAGGGAGACAGGGAAACAGGGAGACAGGGAGACAGGGAGACAGTGAGACAGTGATACAGGGAGACAGGGAGACAGTGAGACAGGGAGACAGGGAGACAGTGAGACAGTGATACAGGGAGAGAGTGAGACAGGGAGACAGTGAGACAGGGAGACAGTGAGACAGTGATACAGGGAGAGAGTGAGACAGGGAGACAGTGAGACAGGGAGACAGGGAGACAGTGAGACAGGGAGACAGTGAAACAGTGAGACAGTGATACAGGGAGACAGTGAGACAGTGATACAGGGAGACAGGGAGACAGTGAGACAGGGAGACAGGGAGACAGTGAGACAGTGATACAGGGAGAGAGGGAAACAGGGAGACAGGGAGACAGGGAGAGAGGGAAACAGGGAGACAGGGAGACAGGGAGATAGGGAGACAGGGAAACAGTGAGACAGGGAAACAGGGAGACAGTGAGACAGTGAGACAGTGATACAGGGAGAGAGGGAAACAGGGAGACAGGGAGACAGGGAAACAGGGAGACAGGGAGACAGGGAGACAGTGAGACAGTGATACAGGGAGACAGGGAGACAGTGAGACAGGGAGACAGGGAGACAGTGAGACAGTGATACAGGGAGAGAGTGAGACAGGGAGACAGTGAGACAGGGAGACAGTGAGACAGTGATACAGGGAGAGAGTGAGACAGGGAGACAGTGAGACAGGGAGACAGGGAGACAGTGAGACAGGGAGACAGTGAAACAGTGAGACAGTGATACAGGGAGAGAGTGAGACAGGGAGACAGTGAGACAGGGAGACAGGGAGACAGGGAAACAGGGAGACAGGGAGACAGTGAGACAGTGATACAGGGAGACAGGGAGACAGTGAGACAGGGAGACAGTGAGACAGGGAAACAGGGAGACAGTAAGACAGTGAGACAGTGACACAGGGAGAGAGTGAGACAGGGAGACAGTGAGACAGGGAGACAGGAGACAGGGAGACAGTGATACAGGGAGAGAGTGAGACAGGGAGACAGTGAGACAGGGAGACAGGGAGACAGTGAGACAGTGAGACAGTGAGACAGTGAGACAGGGAGACAGTGAGACAGTGAGACAGTGATACAGGGAGAGAGTGAGACAGGGAGAGAGTGAGACAGGGAGACAGTGAGACAGGGAGACAGTGAGACAGTGAGACAGGGAGACAGGGAGACAGGGAGACAGTGATACAGGGAGAGAGTGAGACAGGGAGACAGTGAGACAGGGAGACAGGGAGACAGTGAGACAGGGAGAGAGTGAGACAGGGAGACAGTGAGACAGGGAGACAATGAGACAGGGAGACAGTGTGACAGTGAGACAGTGATACAGGGAGAGAGTGAGACAGGGAGACAGGGAGACAATGAGACAGGGAGACAGGGAGACAGTGAGACAGTGAGACAGTGATACAGGGAGAGAGTGAGACAGGGAGACAGTGAGACAGGGAGACAGGGAGACAGTGAGACAGTGAGACAGGGAGACAGTGAGACAGGGAGACAGTGAAACAGTGAGACAGTGATACAGGGAGAGAGTGAGACAGGGAGAGAGTGAGACAGGGAGACAGTGAGACAGGGAGACAGTGAGACAGGGAGACAGGGAGACAGTGAGACAGGGAGACAGTGATACAGGGAGAGAGTGAGACAGTGAGACAGGGAGACAGGGAGACAGTGATACAGGGAGACAGGGAGACAGTGAGACAGTGAGACAGTGATACAGGGAGAGAGTGAGACAGGGAGACAGGGAGACAGGGAGACAGGGAGACAGGGAGACAATGAGACAGGGAGACAGTGAGACAGTGATGCAGGGAGAGAGTGAGACAGGGAGACAGGGAGATAGTGAGACAGGGAGACAGTGAGACAGTGAGACAGTGATACAGGGAGAGAGTGAGACAGGGAGACAGTGAGACAGGGAGACAGGGAGACAGGGAGACAGTGAGACAGGGAGAGAGTGAGACAGGGAGACAGTGAGACAGGGAGACAGTGAGACAGTGAGACAGGGAGACAGGGAGACAGGGAGACAGGGAGACAGGGAGACTGATACAGGGAGAGAGTGAGACAGGGAGACAGGGAGACAGGGAGACTGATACAGGGAGAGAGTGAGACAGGGAGACAGTGATACAGGGAGAGAGTGAGACAGGGAGACAGGGAGACAGTGAGACAGTGAGACAGTGAGACAGGGAGACAGGGAGACAGTGAGACAGTGAGACAGTGAGACAGGGAGACAGGGAGACAGGGAGACAGTGATACAGGGAGACAGTGAGACAGGGAGACAGTGATACAGTGAGACAAGGACACAGTGATACAGTGAGACAGTGAGACAGTGATACAGTGATACAGTGAGACAGGGACACAGTGATACAGTGAGACAGTGAGACA
>JARQWZ010000336.1:232500-267500 GCA_033150135.1 Gobio occitaniae
CAGCACTAACACACTTATTACTCCATCACTGCTGCTACTGCTTTACTACAGCACTAACACACTTATTACTTCATCACTGCTGCTACTGCTTTACTACAGCACTAACACACTTATTACTCCATCACTGCTGCTACTGCTTTACTACAGCACTAACACACTTATTACTCCATCACTGCTGCTACTGCTTTACTACAGCACTAACACACTTATTACTCCATCACTACTGCTACTGCTTTACTACAGCACTAACACACTTATTACTCCATCACTGCTGCTACTGCTTTACTACAGCACTAACACACTTATTACTCCATCACTGCTGCTACTGCTTTACTACAGCACTAACACACTTATTACTCCATCACTGCTGCTACTGCTTTACTACAGCACTAACACACTTATTACTCCATCACTGCTACTACTGCTTTACTACAGCACTAACACACTTATTACTCCATCACTGCTACTGCTTTACTACAACACTAACACACTTATTACTCCATCACTGCTGCTACTGCTTTACTACAGCACTAACACACTTATTACTCCATCACTGCTACTACTGCTTTACTACAGCACTAACACACTTATTACTCCATCATTACTGCTGCTTTACTACATCACTAACACACTTATTACTCCATCACTGCTGCTACTGCTTTACTACATCACTAACACACTTATTACTCCATCACTGCTGCTACTGCTTTACTACAGCACTAACACACTTATTACTCCATCACTGTTGCTACTGCTTTACTACAGCACTAACACACTTATTACTCCATCACTGCTGCTACTGCTTTACTACATCACTAACACACTTATTACTCCATCACTGCTGCTACTGCTTTACTACAGCACAAACACTCTTATTACTCCATCACTGCTGCTGCTTTACTACAGCACAAACACACTTATTACTCCATCACTGTTGCTACTGCTTTACTACAGCACAAACACACTTATTACTCCATCACTGCTGCTACTGCTTTGCTACAGCACAAACACTCTTATTACTCCATCACTGCTACTACTGCTTTACTACAGCACTAACACACTTATTACTCCATCACTGCTACTACTGCTTTACTACAGCACTAACACACTTATTACTCCATCACTGCTACTGCTTTACTACAGCACTAACACATTTATTACTCCATCACTGCTACTACTGCTTTACTACAGCACTAACACACTTATTACTCCATCACTGTTGCTACTGCTTTACTACAGCACTAACACACTTATTACTCCATCACTGCTGCTACTGCTTTACTACAGCAGTAACACACTTATTACTCCATCACTGCTACTGCTTTACTACAGCACTAACACACTTATTACTCCATCACTGTTGCTACTGCTTTACTACAGCACAAACACACTTATTACTCCATCACTGCTGCTACTGCTTTGCTACAGCACAAACACTCTTATTACTCCATCACTGCTGCTACTGCTTTACTACAGCACTAACACACTTATTACTCCATCACTGCTACTACTGCTTTACTACAGCACTAACACACTTATTACTCCATCACTGCTACTGCTTTACTACAGCACAAACACTCTTATTACTCCATCACTGCTGCTACTGCTTTACTACAGCACTAACACACTTATTACTCCATCACTGCTACTACTGCTTTACTACAGCACTAACACACTTATTACTCCATCACTGCTACTGCTTTACTACAGCACTAACACACTTATTACTCCATCACTGCTGCTACTGCTTTACTACAGCACTAACACACTTATTACTCCATCACTGCTACTACTGCTTTACTACAGCACTAACACACTTATTACTCCATCACTACCGCTGCTTTACTACATCACTAACACACTTATTACTCCATCACTGCTGCTACTGCTTTACTACATCACTAACACACTTATTACTCCATCACTGCTACTGCTTTACTACAGCACTAACACACTTATTACTCCATCACTGCTGCTACTGCTTTACTACATCACTAACACACTTATTACTCCATCACTGCTACTACTGCTTTACTACAGCATTAACACACTTATTACTCCATCACTGCTACTGCTTTACTACAGCACTAACACACTTATTATTCCATCACTGCTACTACTGCTTTACTACAGCACTAACACACTTATTACTCCATCACTGCTACTACTGCTTTACTACAGCATTAACACACTTATTACTCCATCACTGCTGCTGCTTTACTACAGCACTAACACACTTATTACTCCATCACTGCTGCTGCTTTACTACAGCACTAACACACTTATTACTCCATCACTGCTGCTACTGCTTTACTACAGCACACTTATTACTCCATCACTGCTGCTACTGCTTTACTACAGCACAAACACACTTATTACTTCATCACTGCTGCTACTGCTTTACTACAGCACTAACACACTTATTACTCCATCACTGCTGCTACTGCTTTACTACAGCACTAACACACTTATTACTCCATCACTGCTGCTGCTGCTGCTGCTTTACTACAGCACAAACACTCTTATTACTCCATCACTGCTGCTGCTTTACTACAGCACTAACACACTTATTACTCCATCACTGCTGCTAGTAGTGTAGTAGTAGTAGTAGTAGTAGTAGTAGGAGGAGGAGGAGTATAAGTCATAGTACTAAAAGTATCTTAGAGTAGTAGTAGTAGCAGCAGCAGCAGCAGCAGCAGCAGCAGCAGCAGTAGTAGTAGTAGTAGTAGTAGTAGTAGTAGTAGTAGTAGTAGCAGCAGCAGCAGCAGCAGCAGCAGCAGCAGCAGTAGTAGTAGTAGTAGTAGTAGTAGTAGTAGTAGTAGTAGTAGTAGTAGTCATAGTACTAAAAGTATCTTAGAGTAGTAGTAGTAGTTGTAGTAGTAGTAGTAGTAGTAGTAGTAGTAGTAGTATAAGTCATAGTACTAAAAGTATCTTAGAGTAGTAGTAGTATTAGTTGTTGTTGTTGATTGTTGATTGTGTCCAGCAGTGTGAATGTAATTTGAAGTGAGGCACGATCACATATAAAAACAGGTTTGAGTCACTTTAAAGTCCAGCTGTAAAATCAAAATAAAAAAAGATGAAATATTTGATCTATTTACTTCCATGTCATGTGATCATTAATCGACATCAGAGAACTGTGAACATGTAAATATTGGACTTCGAGTCATATATTAGGCCTGGAATCGCTGTATATGCTGGACGATAAAACATGTCAAACAATCCCAGAGATGAAGGAGCTGTATGTGAGAAAACACTTAGCAACCACACAGAACACCCTAGCAACCACATTGCAACATCCTAGCAACCAGCAGTGCGAGTGTTTGATAATTCAGTGGTTTATTCAGATACAGGCTTGATCTGAGTAGCGTCTGACACACTCCACTGCACATTTACAGCAGGGGCCCGTGATGACATCACCCCTGTCAGGATCAGCCCCTCCCTCTGGGGTTTAGGGCCCCATCCCAGGGCATCAGGGCCCCGAGTCCACCTCACATGTGCTATAGCACACGCACCGCTCGTTCATGGCTCAGGCAATCTGCTGCATTTACTCATCCGCTTTATCTCAGATGTGTCTGATCAATATATAATGACTCTATATCCAGCTAGAAGTGTCCACTCAGATCACTGACCTCAGACCAGTGACAGCTCACCGTCATCTTCATGCTAATGCTTACTCAGACTGCAATATGAAGAAGCAGCGTGAGTTATTCATGAAGAAGTGTATGAGATTGTCAAACCATCATCTTCTTCAACTAATGGCTCATGGACCTCTGTAAAGCTTCTCCTGTAATATCTCCATCTTCTCCTGCTAACACATCTGAGGTTGAGCATCTGATCACTTTTTTCTTTTCTTTTTTTCTTACTCCTCTTCCTGTCAGCTTGACCCAATTCCAACTCATTTACTCAAAAACTTCTTGCCTACTCTCATGTTACCCATTACTCATATGATAAACAGGTCCCCTGCTACTGGTTATGTCCCGCTTGGTGTAAAAACAGCTGCTATCACTCCAGTACTTAAGAAACCAGGTCTTGATAACACAGACGGAGTTAAAATCCATTTCAACTCTTCCTCTTCTAGCTGGAGTACTTGAAGAAAAGGTGATCGTCTCACAGCTGCAGTCTCACTCCCATAGACACAACCTGCAGGAAGAGCTTCAGTCTGGCTATCACACTACTCACAGTACAGTCTACTACTACTACTACTACTACTGCTGCTGCTGCTACTGTTACTACTAATTCTACAAAACAACAACTACTAATACTACTACTCTACTTCTTCTACTCTACTTCTTCTACTACTACTACAACTTGTACTACTACTTCCACTCTATTTCTACTTCTACTACTTCTACTACTACTACTACTACTACTACTACTACTACTACTACTACTACTACTACTACTACTACAACAACAACAACAACAACTACTACTACTACTACTACTACTACTACTACTACTACTACTCTACTTCTTCTACTCTTCTTCTACTACTAATACTACTTATACTACTACTACTACTACTACTACTACTACTACTACTACTACTACTACTACTACTATTACTACTACTACTACTACTACTCTACTTCTTCTACTCTTCTTCTACTACTACTACTACTACTACTACTACTACTACTACTACTACTACTACTACTACTACAACAACTACTACTACAACTACTACTACAACTTGTACTACTACTTCCACTTTACTTCCACTTCTACTACTACTACTACTACTACTACTACTACTACTACTACTATTACTACTACTACTACTACTCTACTTCTTCTACTCTTCTTCTACTACTAATACTACTTATACTACTACTACTACTACTACTACTACTACTACTACTACTACTACAAAAACTACTACTACTACTACTACTACTACTACTACTACTCTACTTCTTCTACTCTTCTACTACTACTACTACTACTACTACTACTACTACTACTACTACTACTACTACTACTACTACTACAACTTGTACTACTACTTCCACTTTACTTCCACTTCTACTACTACTACTACTACTACTACTACTACTACTACTACTACTACTACTATTACTACTACTACTACTATTCTATTGCTGCTGCTGCTGCTGCTGCTGCTACCACCACTACTACTACTATTTCTACTTCTATTACTACTGCTGCTGCTGATACTACTAATACTACTACTATTTATGCTGCTCTACTTACTTCTACTACTACTACTACTACTACTACTACTACTACTACTACTACTACTACTGCTGCTGCTGCTGCTGCTACTACTTTTACTACTACTACTGCTGCTGCTGCTGCTGCTGCTACTACTTTTACTACTACTACTACTACTACTACTACTACTACTACTACTACTACTACTACTACTAAACTTATACTACAACAACTACTTATACTCTACAACAACAACAACAACAACAACAACTACTACTACTACTACTACTACTACTACTACTACTACTACTACTAAACTTATACTACAACAACTACTTATACTCCACAACAACAACAACAACAACAACAACAACAACAACAACAACAACTACTACTACTACTACTACTACTACTACTACTACTACTACTACTACTACTACTACTACTACTACTACTACTCTACTACTTCTTCTACTACTACTACTACTACTACTACTACTACTACTACTACTACTACTACTACTACTCTACTTCTACTCTACTACTACTACTACTACTACTACTACTACTACTACTACTACTACTACTCTACTAATCCTTTTACTACTACCACTACTATTACTACTGCTACTACTACTCTAGTTCTACTACAACGTTTTAATTACAAAAATTAAGACGGAAATAGTTTAGCCTACTAAATTATAATTCTAAAAAAATATAAATATTTATATACTTATACATATAAAATAAATAAATTCAAAGATATTTCTAATCGCTTGGCTCCTCCCAACATGACATCAAGAGTCCTGGGCAGGCCTTCACCAATAGTTTGCAGTCTAGGATTGTGTCTGATTTCTTGCCGTCTTGTTAACACTTGTTTTTTCCACCCTCTCAATATTTGTCCTTCAGCTAATCATAAAGATGCTGAAGCTGCTGCTGCTGCTTTCATAAGCTCTAGATTGGACTATTATAACTCCTTGTTTAAAGTCCTTGATCACCTGCAACTGGTACAAAACTCTGCTCAGGTCACTCCGATCCGTCTCCGATTACACCAGCTTATATATATTTATTTATATCCTTTTATTATTATTATTATTATGTTCAATGTTCTCTCTTCCCACATGATGTAATCTGAATTGTATGGTACTGGATATAATAACCAATAATGCGACAGCTTCATGGTTGTTCAGCTCTGGCGCAGTCAAACTCATAACCATATGAATGCGTGATTTGACACAGTTCATCAGCATCTCTTTCAGAAAAATGCTTAAACCGTCCAAATTCATTTGCATTGTAATCATTTTTTCTCCTGCCACAGACAGTGTGTTTGATTACGCACCAATGAGCGATGGAGGAAATCAGATCTTCTGAAGGACGCATGAGCAGTGAGAGCACGCGATGAAGAGCGTTTGACCACACACACACACACACGCAGAGAAACGCTGTTACTTTAACACGCTCTGTATAAACATATTTGTTTCTCATGAATATTAAGTTTTGCAGATTGAGTGCCAAATGACTGTTTTCATCCGCAGCGCTCCTGAGATCAGATTTACATTATGGCACGTTTCCCTGACAGCCTCTGAGATGTGTTTCATTCCCACATCTACACCAGAAGGCCACGCCCACACCTGATGAAGGGGCGGAGCTGTACACCTGCACCATCAGCATCAGGTACTGCAGTCAGGACACTTTGTGTTTAAAGTTTTATTATAATCATAACACGTACATCTGAGTGGTGCTTGCCGTGGCAGAACTCAGCCCTATGTTGTTGTTAGGCAGTTGCCATGGTGTTCAGGGGGGTTGCTAAGGTGTTGCTAGGGTTTTCTGGGGGGTTGCCAAGGTGTTGTTAGGCCGTTTATAGGGTGTTTTGGGAGGTTGCTAAGGTGTTGTTAGGCCGTTTATAAGGTGTTTTGGGAGGTTGCTAAGGTGTTGTTAGGCAATATATAGGGTGTTTTGGGAGGTTGCTATGGTGTTGTTAGGCCGTTTATAGGATGTTTTGGGAGGTTGCTAAGGTGTTGTTAGGCCGTTTATAAGGTGTTTTGGGAGGTTGCTAAGGTGTTGTTAGGCAATATATAGGGTGTTTTGGGAGGTTGCTAAGGTGTTGTTAGGCCATTTATAGGGTGTTTTGGGAGGTTGCCAAGGTGTTGTTAGGCCGTTTATAGGGTTTTTTGGGAGGTTGCTATGGTGTTGTTAGGCCGTTTATAGGATGTTTTGGGAGGTTGCTAAGGTGTTGTTAGGCCATTTATAAGGTGTTTTGGGAGGTTGCTAAGGTGTTGTTAGGCAATATATAGGGTGTTTTGGGAGGTAGCTAAGGTGTTGTTAGGCCGTTTATAGGGTATTTTGGGAGGTTGCTAAGGTGTTGGCAGGCAATTTATAGGGTGTTTTGGGAGGTTGCTAAGGTGTTGTCAGGCCGTTTATAGGGTGTTTTGGGAGGTTGCTATGGTGTTGTTAGGCCGTTTATAGGATGTTTTGGGAGGTTGCTATGGTGTTGTTAGGCCGTTTATAGGATGTTTTGGGAGGTTGCTAAGGTGTTGTTAGGCCGTTTATAGGGTTTTTTGGGAGGTTGCTATGGTGTTGTTAGGCCGTTTATAGGATGTTTTGGGAGGTTGCTAAGGTGTTGTTAGGCCATTTATAAGGTGTTTTGGGAGGTTGCTAAGGTGTTGTTAGGCAATATATAGGGTGTTTTGGGAGGTAGCTAAGGTGTTGGCAGGCAATTTATAGGGTGTTTTGGGAGGTTGCTAAGGTGTTGTCAGGCAATTTATAGGGTGTTTTGGGAGGTTGCTAAGGTGTTGTCAGGCCGTTTATAGGGTGTTTTGGGAGGTTGCTATGGTGTTGTTAGGCCGTTTATAGGATGTTTTGGGAGGTTGCTAAGGTGTTGGCAGGCAATTTATAGGGTGTTTTGGGAGGTTGCTAAGGTGTTGTCAGGCCGTTTATAGGGTGTTTTGGGAGGTTGCTATGGTGTTGTTAGGCCGTTTATAGGATGTTTTGGGAGGTTGCTATGGTGTTGTTAGGCCGTTTATAGGATGTTTTGGGAGGTTGCTAAGGTGTTGTTAGGCTGTTTATAGGGTGTTTTGGGAGGTTGCTAAGGTGTTGTTAGGCAATATATAGGGTGTTTTGGGAGTTTGCTAAGGTGTTGTTAGTCAGTTTATAGGGTGTTTTGGGAGGTTGCTAAGGTGTTGTTAGGCCGTTTATAGGGTGTTTTGGGAGGTTGCTAAGGTGTTGTTAGGCCGTTTATAGGGTGTTTTGGGAGGTTGCTATGGTGTTGTTAGGCCGTTTATAGGATGTTTTGGGAGGTTGCTAAGGTGTTGTTAGGCCGTTTATAGGGTATTTTGGGAGGTTGCTATGGTGTTGTTAGGCCGTTTATAGGATGTTTTGGGAGGTTGCTAAGGTGTTGTTAGGCTGTTTATAGGGTGTTTTGGGAGGTTGCTAAGGTGTTGTTAGGCAATATATAGGGTGTTTTGGGAGTTTGCTAAGGTGTTGTTAGTCAGTTTATAGGGTGTTTTGGGAGGTTGCTAAGGTGTTGTTAGGCCGTTTATAGGGTGTTTTGGGAGGTTGCTAAGGTGTTGTTAGGCCGTTTATAGGATGTTTTGGGAAGTTGCTAAGGTGTTGTTAGGCCGTTTATAGGGTATTTTGGGAGGTTGCTAAGGTGTTGTTAGGCAATATATAGGGTGTTTTGGGAGGTAGCTAAGGTGTTGTTAGGCCGTTTATAGGGTGTTTTGGGAGGTTGCTAAGGTGTTGTTAGGCAATATAGGGTGTTTTGGGAGGTTGCTAAGGTGTTGTTAGGCCGTTTATAGGGTGTTTTGGGAGGTTGCTAAGGTGTTGTTAGGCCATTTATAGGGTGTTTTGGGAGGTTGCTACGGTGTTGTTAGGCCGTTTATAGGGTGTTTTGGGAGGTTGCTAAGGTGTTGTTAGGCCGTTTATAGGGTGTTTTGGGAGGTTGCTATGGTGTTGTTAGGCCGTTTATAGGATGTTTTGGGAGGTTGCTAAGGTGTTGTTAGGCCGTTTATAGGGTATTTTGTGAGGTTGCTAAGGTGTTGTTAGGCAATATATAGGGTGTTTTGGGAGGTAGCTAAGGTGTTGTTAGGCCATTTATAGGGTGTTTTGGGAGGTTGCTAAGGTGTTGTTAGGCCATTTATAGGGTGTCTTGGGAGGTTGCTAAGGTGTTGTTAGACAGTTTATAGGGTGTTTTGGGAGGTTGCTAAGGTATTGTTAGGCCGTTTATAGGGTGTTTTGGGAGGTTGCTATGGTGTTGTTAGACAGTTTATAGGGTGTTTTGGGAGGTTGCTAAGGTATTGTTAGGCCGTTTATAGGGTATTTTGGGAGGTTGCTAAGGTGTTGTTAGGCAATATATAGGGTGTTTTGGGAGGTAGCTAAGGTGTTGTTAGGCCGTTTATAGGGTGTTTTGGGAGGTTGCTAAGGTGTTGTTAGGCAATATAGGGTGTTTTGGGAGGTTGCTAAGGTGTTGTTAGGCCGTTTATAGGGTGTTTTGGGAGGTTGCTAAGGTGTTGTTAGGCCATTTATAGGGTGTTTTGGGAGGTTGCTACGGTGTTGTTAGGCCGTTTATAGGTTGTTTTGGGAGGTTGCTAAGGTGTTATTAGGCAATATATAGGGTGTTTTGGGAGGTTGCTTAGGTGTTGTTCGGCAGATTATGGGGTGTTTTGGGAGGTTGCTAGTATGAGAGATAATAATATCACCACTCAGTTTCCTTCAGTTTATCAGTCCATAGAACCGTATGGTAAAAGGCTATGAAATTTTGCACATTTAAAGAGCACAATTATATGAATTTGTGCTTATCATCTCAAGCTCTCTGGAATATTTACCGTCGTCTTTCCTCCACACGGAAGGCCTCCGTCATGTCATATTAGCCGCTCAGTGATGAAGGAATCTGGAACGGGACGAGCGTGGCGTCTTCCTGACATATGATTGGCATTTCATCACACTAGTAAAAAAGAAACGACATTCAGACATATTTACAAAGGCTAAAGTAGAGTTGAAGCCATTGCTTCAGTGTCTATTTGAAGTGACAGCTCACATCCCTGTTGAGCCGTTCGGCTGCTGTCTCCGGAATAAACTTCCAGCTTTATCTATTATGACGACTGCAACAATACGAGAAGCTGCATATTCCTCAGGATGTGTGTTTTTATGCTCTCCGCCGGGTCTAAATCATCTTGAAAAGCTCTCTTGAAAAGCAACAGTTTATTACCCGTGTTTACGGCGTGTAGGAAATTGCCCTCCTGTTTCGCACGGCCCAGAATCCGGTTGAATACGTCTAACCAACCCTCTTTTTTATCCCCACTTAAGAGGTTTGAATTTTTTTTTTTTTTTTCACTAAAGGAAGCGCACTCAAGCAATCATTTTATGCAGATGAGAGACATTGAAACTGGCTTCCTTCGTGAAATGCATTTGGAAACTCAATTATACACATGCATTAATGCAATAAAAACCTCACAACCTTGATGTGAGCGTGCGGAGGCAGGCCGAGTGTGTGAAGGCATGACTTCTCCTTTGATGTTGCATGCATGGATCATGTTTAATCATCTATTCTGGAAGCACCTTTGATATGCATTCAGAAACTTCCACTAGTACTTCATTAGTAAGTCAATTACAGGCGTTGTTTTGCTGGCTTTGTGCTCAACATGTGATCAGCAAAGTCCAACATGAACACGCATGTTCTTCACACATGTGCACGAATGCAACAGCCAGTGTATTTAAAACAGTTGCAATAAATAACTTGCAAGTTCATTTAAACTGTAATAATATTTAATTTATGCTACACTGCCATTCAGAAGTTTGGGGTCGATACACTGGAAAAAATATAGCTGGTTTAACTGAAAGGAAGTTTCCTGGTTGCCTTAAAATGTTCAGTTTATTTTTAGTTAATACAACAGAAACTCAACATATGTTTTCTGAACCAAGTTGATTTGATAAAAGAAAAAAATTTATCAATTATGAAAGTACTTTTTACAGTGTAATATTTTTGGGGATTTTGAAAGAGTCTCTTCTGTTCACCAAAGCTTCATTTATTTTATCATGAATACAGTAAAAATTGTGAAATATTACTCCAGTGTAGATCAGCTGTTTTTTATGTTAATATACAGTAAACTATAATTTATTCTTGTGATCAAAACTGCATTTATTTGTTTAAAAATACAGTAAAAATTGTGAAATATTACTCCAGTGTAGATCATCTGTTCTCTATGTGAATATACAGTAAAATGTAATTTATTCCAGTGATTTATGATCATTACTCCAGTCTTCAAAGTCACATGATCCTTCACTGATCATTCTCATATGAGGATCTGATGCTCAACACACATTTATGATTATTAGAGTTGAAGAAACACACACGCGCACACACACACACACACACACACACACACACACACACACACACACACACACACACACACACACACACACACACAGAGAGAGAGAGAGAGAGAGAAAGGAAGTTTGATTTGATTTTGCCTTATTGTATGTGATCAGGATGTAGTGTGTGATGTGGAGTCTGTGCTCATGAGTGTGTATCTGCTCTCTGACCATCAGCTGACCGACAGGAGCCAGAGATGAATAATGCTGCTCTTCCTGCTCATCTACAGTGTGTGTCAGGGGCCAGATCTGATCTACAGTGTGTGTCAGGGGCCAGATCTGATCTACAGTGTGTGTCAGGGCCAGATCTGAGGGCCGTCTGAGGGCCAGATCTGATCTACAGTGTGTGTCAGGGGCCAGATCTGATCTACAGTGTGTGTCAGGGGCCAGATCTGATCTAGAGTGTGTGTCAGGGGCCAGATCTGATCTACAGTGTGTGTCAGGGCCAGATCTGATCTACAGTGTGTGTCAGGGGCCAGATCTGATCTACAGTGTGTGTCAGGGGCCAGATCTGATCTACAGTGTGTGTCAGGGGCCAGATCTGATCTACAGTGTGTGTCAGGGCCAGATCTGATCTACAGTGTGTGTCAGGGCCAGATCTGATCTACAGTGTGTGTCAGGGCCAGATCTGAGGGCCGTCTGAGGGCCAGATCTGATCTACAGTGTGTGTCAGGGCCAGATCTGAGGGCCGTCTGAGGGCCAGATCTGATCTACAGTGTGTGTCAGGGCCAGATCTGATCTACAGTGTGTGTCAGGGGCCAGATCTGATCTACAGTGTGTGTCAGGGGCCAGATCTGATCTACAGTGTGTGTCAGGGGCCAGATCTGATCTACAGTGTGTGTCAGGGCCAGATCTGATCTACAGTGTGTGTCAGGGCCAGATCTGAGGGCCGTCTGAGGGCCAGATCTGATCTACAGTGTGTGTCAGGGCCAGATCTGAGGGCCGTCTGAAGGCCAGATCTGATCTACAGTGTGTGTCAGGGGCCAGATCTGAGGGCCGTCTGAGGGCCAGATCTGATCTACAGTGTGTGTCAGGGGCCAGATCTGAGGGCTGTCTGAGGGCCAGATCTGATCTACATTGTGTGTCAGGGGCCAGATCTGATCTACAGTGTGTGTCAGGGGCCAGATCTGATCTACAGTGTGTGTCAGGGGCCAGATCTGATCTACAGTGTGTGTCAGGGGCCAGATCTGATCTACAGTGTGTGTCAGGGCCAGATCTGAGGGCTGTCTGAGGGCCAGATCTGATCTACAGTGTGTGTCAGGGGCCAGATCTGATCTACAGTGTGTGTCAGGGGCCAGATCTGAGGGCTGTCTGAGGGCCAGATCTGATCTACAGTGTGTGTCAGGGGCCAGATCTGAGGGCTGTCTGAGGGCCAGATCTGATCTACATTGTGTGTCAGGGGCCAGATCTGATCTACAGTGTGTGTCAGGGGCCAGATCTGATCTACAGTGTGTGTCAAGGGCCAGATCTGATCTACAGTGTGTGTCAGGGGCCAGATCTGATCTACAGTGTGTGTCAGGGCCAGATCTGAGGGCTGTCTGAGGGCCAGATCTGATCTACAGTGTGTGTCAGGGGCCAGATCTGATCTACAGTGTGTGTCAGGGCCAGATCTGAGGGCTGTCTGAGGGCCAGATCTGATCTACAGTGTGTGTCAGGGGCCAGATCTGATCTACAGTGTGTGTCAGGGGCCAGATCTGATCTACAGTGTGTGTCAAGGGCCAGATCTGATCTACAGTGTGTGTCAGGGCCAGATCTGAGGGCTGTCTGAGGGCCAGATCTGATCTACAGTGTGTGTCAGGGCCAGATCTGAGGGCTGTCTGAGGGCCAGATCTGATCTACAGTGTGTGTCATGGGCCAGATCTGAGGGCTGTCTGAGGGCCAGATCTGATCTACGTGTCAGGGCCATATCTGAGGGCCGTCTGAGGGCCAGATCTGATCTACAGTGTGTGTCAGGGGCCAGATCTGAGGGCCGTCTGAGGGCCAGATCTGATCTACAGTGTGTGTCAGGGGCCAGATCTGAGGGCCGTCTGAGGGCCAGATCTGATCTACAGTGTGTGTCAGGGGCCAGATCTGATCTACAGTGTGTGTCAGGGGCCAGATCTGAGGGCTGTCTGAGGGCCAGATATGATCTACAGTGTGTCAGGGGCCAGATCTGATCTACAGTGTGTGTCAGGGGCCAGATCTGATCTAGAGTGTGTGTCAGGGGCCAGATCTGATCTACAGTGTGTGTCAGGGGCCAGATCTGATCTACAGTGTGTGTCAGGGCCAGATCTGAGGGCCGTCTGAGGGCCAGATCTGATCTACAGTGTGTGTCAGGGGCCAGATCTGAGGGCCGTCTGAGGGCCAGATCTGATCTACAGTGTGTGTCAGGGGCCAGATCTGATCTACAGTGTGTGTCAGGGGCCAGATCTGAGGGCTGTCTGAGGGCCAGATCTGATCTACAGTGTGTGTCAGGGCCAGATCTGAGGGCTGTCTGAGGGCCAGATCTGATCTACAGTGTGTGTCAGGGGCCAGATCTGATCTACAGTGTGTGTCAGGGGCCAGATCTGAGGGCCGTCTGAGGGCCAGATCTGATCTACAGTGTGTGTCAGGGGCCAGATCTGAGGGCCGTCTGAGGGCCAGATCTGATCTACAGTGTGTGTCAGGGGCCAGATCTGAGGGCCGTCTGAGGGCCAGATCTGATCTACAGTGTGTGTCAGGGGCCAGATCTGAGGGCCGTCTGAGGGCCAGATCTGATCTACAGTGTGTGTCAGGGCCAGATCTGAGGGCCGTCTGAGGGCCAGATCTGATCTACAGTGTGTGTCAGGGCCAGATCTGATCTACAGTGTGTGTCAGGGCCAGATCTGAGGGCCGTCTGAGGGCCAGATCTGATCTACAGTGTGTGTCAGGGGCCAGATCTGATCTACAGTGTGTGTCAGGGGCCAGATCTGAGGGCTGTCTGAGGGCCAGATCTGATCTACAGTGTGTGTCAGGGGCCAGATCTGAGGGCCGTCTGAGGGCCAGATCTGATCTACAGTGTGTGTCAGGGGCCAGATCTGATCTACAGTGTGTGTCAGGGGCCAGATCTGATCTACAGTGTGTGTCAGGGCCAGATCTGATCTACAGTGTGTGTCAGGGCCAGATCTGATCTACAGTGTGTGTCAGGGCCAGATCTGAGGGCTGTCTGAGGGCCAGATCTGATCTACAGTGTGTGTCAGGCGCCAGATCTGATCTACAGTGTGTGTCAGGGGCCAAATCTGAGGGCCATCTGAGGGCCAGATCTGATCTACAGTGTGTGTCAGGGGCCAGATCTGATCTACAGTGTGTGTCAGGGGCCAGATCTGATCTACAGTGTGTGTCAGGGCCAGATCTGAGGGCCGTCTGAGGGCCAGATCTGATCTACAGTGTGTGTCAGGGGCCAGATCTGATCTACAGTGTGTGTCAGGGGCCAGATCTGAGGGCTGTCTGAGGGCCAGATCTGATCTACAGTGTGTGTCAGGGGCCAGATCTGAGGGCTGTCTGAGGGCCAGATCTGATCTACAGTGTGTGTCAGGGCCAGATCTGAGGGCTGTCTGAGGGCCAGATCTGATCTACAGTGTGTGTCAGGGGCCAGATCTGAGGGCCGTCTGAGGGCCAGATCTGATCTACAGTGTGTGTCAGGGGCCAGATCTGAGGGCCGTCTGAGGGCCATATCTGATCTACAGTGTGTGTCAGGGCCAGATCTGAGGGCCGTCTGAGGGCCAGATCTGATCTACAGTGTGTGTCAGGGGCCAGATCTGATCTACAGTGTGTGTCAGGGGCCAGATCTGATCTACAGTGTGTGTCAGGGCCAGATCTGATCTACAGTGTGTGTCAGGGCCAGATCTGAGGGCCGTCTGAGGGCCAGATCTGATCTACAGTGTGTGTCAGGGCCAGATCTGAGGGCCGTCCGAAGGCCAGATCTGATCTACAGTGTGTGTCAGGGGCCAGATCTGAGGGCCGTCTGAGGGCCAGATCTGATCTACAGTGTGTGTCAGGGCCAGATCTGATCTACAGTGTGTGTCAGGGCCAGATCTGATCTACAGTGTGTGTCAGGGGCCAGATCTGAGGGCCGTCTGAGGGCCAGATCTGATCTACAGTGTGTGTCAGGGCCAGATCTGATCTACAGTGTGTGTCAGGGCCAGATCTGAGGGCCGTCTGAGGGCCAGATCTGATCTACAGTGTGTGTCAGGGCCAGATCTGAGGGCCGTCCGAAGGCCAGATCTGATCTACAGTGTGTGTCAGGGGCCAGATCTGAGGGCCGTCTGAGGGCCAGATCTGATCTACAGTGTGTGTCAGGGCCAGATCTGATCTACAGTGTGTGTCAGGGCCAGATCTGATCTACAGTGTGTGTCAGGGCCAGATCTGATCTACAGTGTGTGTCAGGGCCAGATCTGATCTACAGTGTGTGTCAGGGGCCAGATCTGATCTACAGTGTGTGTCAGGGGCCAAATCTGATCTACAGTGTGTGTCAGGGGCCAGATCTGATCTACAGTGTGTGTCAGGGCCAGATCTGATCTACAGTGTGTGTCAGGGGCCAGATCTGATCTACAGTGTGTGTCAGGGCCAGATCTGATCTACAGTGTGTGTCAGGGGCCAGATCTGATCTACAGTGTGTGTCAGGGGCCAGATCTGATCTACAGTGTGTGTCAGGGCCAGATCTGATCTACAGTGTGTGTCAGGGGCCAGATCTGATCTACAGTGTGTGTCAGGGGCCAGATCTGATCTACAGTGTGTGTCAGGGGCCAGATCTGATCTACAGTGTGTGTCAGGGCCAGATCTGATCTACAGTGTGTGTCAGGGGCCAGATCTGATCTACAGTGTGTGTCAGGGCCAGATCTGATCTACAGTGTGTGTCAGGGGCCAGATCTGATCTACAGTGTGTGTCAGGGCCAGATCTGATCTACAGTGTGTGTCAGGGGCCAGATCTGAGGGATCAGAGAAAGGGGTCAGCAGACGTTCAGGAGCGTCTGAAAGGGAAACGCTGGGCTTTATAAAGCCACTGGGCTCTTGTTGTTGCTCCTTTTGGCCTCTGTAGGAAAAGCAAAGCAAGCAAATGAGCTGACTCTGAGCACTATTACTTACTTACCCTCATGTTACTTACCCATATACACCGATCAGGCATAACATTATGACCGGTGACATTATCTCTGTTAGTGGGTGGGATATATTAGGCAGCAAGTGAATATTTTGTCCTCAGAGTTGATGTGTTAGAATCAGGAAAAATGGGCAAGCGTAAGGATTTGAGCGAGTTTGACAAGGGCCAGATTGTGACGGCTCGACGACTGGGCGAAAGTGGGAAAAAATTTCTGTATATGAGGATGAATGATGTATGAACAAACCTTCAGAATATAGATATGAATAAAAATGAAAGTTTTGGTGTGTGTGTGTGTGAGTGTGGGCATGTTTTTTGTAAAATATCAGGACACAAATGTGTATAATGACATGGGTATTACAAAAAGAGGGTGAAATATGAGGACGTTCCCCATGTCCTCACTTTTCAAAATGCTTATAAATCACAGAATGAGTTTTTTTTCACAGAAAGTGAACTGCACAGTCTCCTGTGAGGGCTAGGGGCAGGGGCAGTGTGTGTGTGTGTGTGTGTGTGTGTGTGTGTGTGTGTGTGTGTGTGTGTGTGTGTGTGTGTGTGTGTGTTGGGTAGGTTTAGGGGCAGGGGCAGTGTGTGTGTGTGTGTGTGTGTGTGTGTGTGTGTGTGTGTGTGTGTGTGTGTGTGTGTGATGGGTAGGTTTAGGGTCAGTGTAAGGGGATAGAAAATACGGTTTGTACGGTATAAAAACCATTACGCCTATGGAATGTCCTCACATTTCACAAAAACAAACATGTGTGTGTGTGTGTGTGTGTGTGTGTGAGTGAGTGAGTGTGTGTGTGTGGTGTGTGTGTGTGTGTGAGTGAGTGAGTGAGTGTGTGTGTGTGTGTGTGTGTGTGTGTGTGTGTGTGTGTGTGTGTGTGTGTGTGTGTGTGTGTGTGTGTGTGTGTGTGTGTGTGTGTGTGTGTGTGTGTGTGTAATGAATAGATAATCATTCGTCAGTTCTGGAACCTTCACTGTGAGATTTATGGACTCGAGCTGATCGTTTCTTCATTTGCTTTTTGGAAGAAATAAATATTTGCGATCTCACACTTGTCTTTAAGCTGATGTCCTGTTCAGGATGTTTTCTGTCGCTCATGATGTTCCTGCAGTGAAGCTGCTGTGTGAGAACTGAACTCAATAACTGATGATCTGAACAGTGTTTCCTGCTCGAGCTGCTGAACTCACACACACTCAATCACTGTAAAGCTGCTTTGCTAAAGCGCTATAGAAATAAAGCCCACGACTTAAAAATGGTGCATTAGATTAATGAGAATTTCTTTAGAATAACCTTAATAATGTCATTAATGTTATTAAAAGTATTTTTCAAATGCAAAAAATTTAAATCTTTGATTTTGATGAAAAAAAAGAAGAGTAAATTAGATTCCTCTCTCGGCTGATAACGCATCACACGCACCAAATCCTCTCCAGATGTTTCTTTACGGAGCGATGCTTCCCTAACTGTGACAATGTCTTCATTCAGAGACAATCCTCCAGATGTGTTCATAATCACTCAAAACATCTGCATCTGCTCAGATTAAACACACTCTGTCCTTAACCTCTTAACTGTCACCGTCGTCTTTTTTTCATATCATATATTTTAGTAATTATCATAAATTAGGTATCATTTGAAAGCTTACGAACTCAAAATTCATCCTGTGAAAACCGTTTTGAAATTGGACGTTGCGTTACCATGGAAACGGTACTTTAAATTCTTCTAGCTGGCTCCTCCCCCTAGTGGGCGGCGTCATGTTTCATATTATTAGTTCCTTTATTTGAACTATTTTATAATCAAAATCTTTTCTAATCTTGACAAAACACATATCGTTGGAAAGGTCTGAGTCTCAAGGTTCCATATTTGGGGACTGTTTTGTGATGGAAGTGACATTTGGACAGAAATTTACAGGAAAAAAAAAACAATCAATAGAATTTGAATGTCACCCGGTGGCTGTGTTTGGTACAGCGCCTGAACAACATCATCAATTTTTGTGATATCAACTTCAAATTTGGAACACAACTTGCTTAGACATATGGCTTTGATTTTATAGTAATGTTAGAAGAATTTTTTTTTGTAAAATGTACATTTTATGTAAAATAAAAAATATTTAGTACAGTATTTTTAATTTACAGTAAATTTAAACTTCCATAACTTTTTCATACTTTAATATTTTGAATTGCTTTATAATAATAATCTGCCTAGTGTCTGCTTTAAACAAGACCAAACTCTATCGGTCTATATTACAAAGCATTCTTGAATTACAGCCCTTTAAGTTTGGATAGTGCATTTTCATGTGTATTCTCAAAAGGGGGGTGACAGTTACTATCAAAACTGATATATCTTTAATGGAATATTGCAGTGTTTATGGGTGCACATCATTATTGTGTTTTTATCATCATTATTCATTATCTCATCTCTGATGACGAGGGCGGAGCCACCTGTCACTCACATGATATCCACCAATAGCAAACCACAACCATCCAATCAATTCCCCACAGACACAATCAAGCCCCGCCCCTACATTTGTTCTTGTTTGTGAAGCAATTCACTCGATTTACGACACACTAGAGGAGTAATGAGCTTCATTCTCTCCATGAGTTCATAACACATCCTGTCCTTCAGTGTGTGTAATATCTGCTCAGACCTTCAGAAATTAAACACGTCAATCATCGGTTATGATATACAACATCCAGCGCGACTGTCAATCAATTCTCATCCGAGAGACATCAGTTCTGCTTCTGAACGAGTCCTGGATCGCGTCAGGGTTTGTGCTGATGTTCTGGAGGAAATCAGGACACGAGCACGGCTACACGTGCGTTTCAGGCAAAGAACAGGTTCAATTTTACAGGAATTGTCCTATCATAAAGAGAGCCATTAAGATGGAAAGTAATTAATGTTGCTCATAATCTGCTACAATCATGTCCACGGGAGGATAAAAGCCCGTCTGCATCAGTGGCGTCAAACATGCGAAACATGGGAAACAGCTCTTGTGCATGAGTACGGTCAGACCACAGAATGAACAGAGAGTTTTCCAGTGCATTAGCACTTTCTCAAAGCTTCTTCCTGTGTTCGTGTAGCAGGAGAGACACAGAACTCATGCATTATCGAGATGTGTCGAGACTCAGGACAGCAGAAAAGAGCCGGCGCTCGTGGAACTGCTCTGGAATAATAACAGAAGAGCCGACTGGAGACGCTTTTAAAGATGTGCTGCTTTCTGAATCAGATTTCCCTTGAGCTTTGACATATCACAGGTCATCATACTGTACGTTTCAGGAATGAAAACTTCCAAAAACAGCTTTATTATTGTAGCCAAGCCCAGAGAACGACTCATAGATGGTGAAAGAGCGCCTCTACAGAAGAAGAGCCACGCCCACTTCATCATCACAGCTTTGGCCCCGCCCACTGGAGTGTTAGTGAGATGACGAGGAGAGACGAACGGACTAATAATAACATTCCCTTCCAGAGGACCCTAAAGCTGGGAATGAGCTTATATATATTCAACAATATGAACGTCTCAGTTGAGCATTATTTACTTGTTCTGAAGTCTCACAGCGGCCAATCACAGCAGTGGGCGTTTACACTGAAGTCTCACAGCGGCCAATCACAGCAGTGGGCATTTACACTGAAGTCTCACAGCGGCCAATCACAGCAGTGGGCGTTTACACTGAAGTCTCACAGCGGCCAATCACAGCAGTGGGCGTTTACACTGAAGTCTCACAGCGGCCAATCACAGCAGTGGGCGTTTACACTGAAGTCTCACAGCGGCCAATCACAGCAGTGGGCGTTTACACTGAAGTCTCACAGCGGCCAATCACAGCAGTGGCCGTTTACACTGAAGTCTCACAGCGGCCAATCACAGCAGTGGGCGTTTACACTGAAGTCTCACAGCGGCCAATCACAGCAGTGGGCGTTTACACTGAAGTCTCACAGCGGCCAATCACAGCAGTGGGCGTTTACACTGAAGTCTCAAAGCGGCCAATCACAGCAGTGGGCGTTTACACTGAAGTCTCACAGCGGCCAATCACAGCAGTGGGCGTTTACACTGAAGTCTCACAGCGGCCAATCACAGCAGTGGGCGTTTACACTGAAGTCTCAAAGCGGCCAATCACAGCAGTGGGCGTTTACACTGAAGTCTCACAGCGGCCAATCACAGCAGTGGGCATTTACACTGAAGTCTCAAAGCGGCCAATCACAGCAGTGGGCGTTTACACTGAAGTCTCACAGCGGCCAATCACAGCAGTGGGCGTTTACACTGAAGTCTAACTGTGGCCAATCACAGCAGTGGGCATTTACACTGAAGTCTCACAGCGGCCAATCAGAGCAGTGGGCGTTTACACTGAAGTCTCACAGTGGCCAATCAGAGCAGTGGGCGTTTACACTGAAGTCTCACAGTGGCCAATCAGAGCAGTGGGCGTTTACACTGAAGTCAGCGGCCAATCACAGCAGTGGGCGTTTACACTGAAGCCTCACAGCGGCCAATCACAGCAGTGGGCGTTTACACTGAAGTCTCACAGCGGCCAATCACAGCAGTGGGCGTTTACACTGAAGTCTCACAGCGGCCAATCACAGCAGTGGGCGTTTATACTGAAGTCTCACAGTGGCCAATCACAGCACTGGGCGTTTATACTGAAGTCTCACAGTGGCCAATCACAGCAGTGGGCGTTTACACTGAAGTCTCACAGCGGCCAATCACAGCAGTGGGCGTTTACACTGAAGTCTCATAGCGGCCAATCACAGCAGTGGGCGTTTACACTGAAGTCTCACAGCGGCCAATCACAGCAATGGGTGTTTATGCTGAAGTCTCACAGCGGCCAATCACAGCAGTGGGCGTTTACACTGAAGTCTCACAGCGGCCAATCACAGCAATGGGTGTTTATGCTGAAGTCTCACAGCGGCCAATCACAGCAGTGGGCGTTTACACTGAAGTCTCACAGCGGCCAATCACAGCAATGGGTGTTTATGCTGAAGTCTCACAGCGGCCAATCACAGCAGTGGGCGTTTACACTGAAGTCTCACAGCGGCCAATCACAGCAATGGGTGTTTATGCTGAAGTCTCACAGCGGCCAATCACAGCAGTGGGCGTTTAGATATTGGTGAATCTCACAAAACCTGTCAAGAAATTTCCAGGTCACATTTTCCCCCACATTTGAATGAAAATTGTCGTATGTTTTTAAAGAAAATAAAAGCAATTACAAGTTTTATGTAATGCACAAACAAACAAACAAACAAATAAATTCCAAATCATGTTAGCATTTGCTGTACTGCATTTTAATTTATTTAAAGAAAGAAATATGTATAAAACAATTGAATCACAGTAGTAAGAATACACTTCCTCCAGTAATTACGGCACTGTTAATCGAGGATAATTAAGGCTTTTTTAAATGATGTAGTGATTGCACATTTCTTTTCACAATGCAAACAAATGGTAATTGTCCTTAAAAAGGCCTTGATTTCATGGTAAGAACAGGAACACTTCTTCAGTTTCATCCCTTCCGCCGACTGTATTCAACACATCCAGAAACATAAAAAGAACAAGTGCAGAAACGATCATTTTGATGGTTTTGATTGAATGAATGGTTTATTTAGCGCAATTACGGCCCAACAAGCGTATGAATGCCGAACGTTACCATCAGCTCTCTTCAGATCAACAGAGACGTGTCATCAGCGCGGGAAACAATGCGTCTAAAACGATCTGCTCTACCCGTGAGAGACTGATGAGAACCCTAATGACGAGCTTTATCACGGATCCATCAGGTAAAGGAAAAGCGGCTCAATTAAAGAGTCATTACGGCAGAGCGCTTCCTCCCAGCTGCTGCATTTCATTTGCATTGACGGTGACAGAAGCATCACTTTCCTCCTTTGTTTTACGAAGTTGCTGAACATCCACGTTCGCCCTTCAGAGAAAGTTAGTGAGGGTGAAGCGGGTGATCGTTTTGCTGCGGGGCAGAGCTGAGAATGAACAAAATAATGAACCTGAACCTACTAATGCTCACAGAGACTGAAGCTCAAGAGAGAAGCCTTAATTATGATCACATGTGTCTCCGGGAAGAACACTGTAAATGTGCTCAGGTTGCATATGTAACCCCTCCAAGCGGGACTCGAACCCCGGTCCGCCGACATGAGAGTCAGACGCTCTAACGAAAGCTAAAGGCCGTAACACCTTAGCAACACCCTAGCAATCACCCAGAATACATTATTAGTGCTCTCGAACACCTTATCAACGCCCTAGCAACCACTCAGAACACCTTAGCAACACCCTAGCAATCACCAAGAATACATTACCAGTGCTCTCAAACACCTTATCAACGCCCTAGCAACCACCCAGAACACCTTAGCAACACCCTAGCAATCACCAAGAATACATTACCAGTGCTCTCGAACACCTTATCAACGGCCTAGCAGCCACTCATAACACATTAGCAACACCCTATCAACCACCCAGAATACATTATTAGTGCTTCAGAACACCTAAGCAATGCCCAAGTAACCACTCATAACACCTTAGCAACACCCTAGCAACCACTCATAACACCTTAGCAACACCCTAGCAATCACCCAGTATACATTATCAGTGCTCTAGAACACCTTCGCAACATCCTAGCAATCACCAAGAATATATTATCAGTGCTCTAGAACACCTTATCATCGCCCTAGTAACCACTCATATCACCTTAGCAACACCCTAGCAATCACCAATTATACATTATCAGTGCTCTAGAACACCTAAGCAATGCCCCCGCCACCACCCAGAGCACCTTAGCAACACCCTAGCAACCACCCAGAACACATTATCAGTGCTCTAGAGCAGTGGTTCTCAAACCTGTCCTGGGGATCCTCACCACTGCACATTCTCCCTCATCAGACACACCCAATTCAAGTCTTGCAGTCTCTACTAAAGAGCCGATGATTTGAACCGCCCGCTCCAAGCGGGACTCGAATCCGGGTCCGCCGGCATGAGAGTCGGACGCACTAACAAGGAGGCTAAAGGCTGCAACCCCTAGAGTCAGTCGCTAGAGGTTTACTCACACAGCGACTACTAGCTGACCTCCGTTACACACACATTTCAAAACAGGCTTCATGCGTTTGTGGTGTGTTGTAGTTATCTCTGTGTATTTTACAGCAGAGCTGCAGTTAATCATCAGCTCAGTCTGTATCCCGATCATTTATTCATTAGACCATTTCTGTGTTTCAGGCCTATGAGCGGAGAGCATCAATAATGCACATATGTCAGCGCGTGTGTGAACCTCACATGTGTGTGAGTAAACGCAGATCTGTGTATGATTGCATGTGGTCCAGATCCGGCTTTGAAGCTGCTTATGTTTATTAAAATGTGTGAATTATCTTCTGGCTGGAAACTGCCATATAATTTCAATCCTTCCTGACAATTCAGGTTCAAAACCGAGGATTCCCACAGAATTCAAAAGGCTGAGCGTTTGATTATTAAATATTTTGGCTAAATAATTAATTGTTTTCCTGTGAAGCTGCTTTGAAACAATCTGTATAAAGCGCTGTAGAAACAAAGCCAAATTATAAAGGAAAAATGGCTCATGTTTCTCCAGCTCTGTTCTAAAAAATAGGCAGCATCAAATTTAGTCAATCCAAGAATTCACTGGAAAAAGCTGGGTAAAAAAAATCCGTCCCAGAAGCATATTAACGTGAGACAAAGACTAATGTACAGCCCTGCTTAAAAGTTATAACACCCTAGCAACCACCCAGAATACATTATTAGTGCTTCAGAAGACCTAAGCAATGCCCAAGCAACCACCCAGAACACCTTAGCAACACCCTAGCAACCACCCAGAATACATTATTAGTGCTTCAGAAGACCTAAGCAATGCCCAAGCAACCACCCAGAACACCTTAGCAACACCCTAGCAACCACCCAGAATACATTATTAGTGTTCTAGAACAGTGGTTTTCAAACCTATCCTGGAGGACCCCCAACACTGCACATTTTGTATGTCTCCCTCATCTAACACACCAGATTCAACTCATGAGCTCATTATTAGAGACTGCAAGACCTGAAGTGGGTGTGACAAATATGGGAGACATACAAAATGTGCAGTGCTGGGGGTCCTCCAGGACAGGTTTGAAAACCACTGCTCTAGAACACCTAAGCAATGCCCAAGCAACCACCCAGAACACCTTAGCAACAACCTAGCAACCCCCCAGAATACATTATTAGTGCTTCAGAACACTTAAGCAATGACCAAGCAACCACTTATAACACCATAGCAATACCCTAGCAATCACCCAGAATACATTATTAGTGCTTCAAAACACATAAGCAATGCCCAAGCAACCACTCATAACACCTTAGCAACACCCTAGCAACCACCCAGAATACATTATTAGTGCTTCAGAACACTTAAGCAATGACCAAGCAACCACTCATAACACCTTACCAACACCCTAGCAACCACCCAGAATACATTATTAGTGCTTCAAAACACCTAAGCAATGCCCAAGCAACCACTCATAACACCTTACCAACACCCTAGCAACCACCCAGAATACATTATCAGTGCTTCAGAAGACCTAAGCAATGCCCAAGCAACCACTCATAACACCTTACCAACACCCTAGCAACCACCCAGAATACATTATCAGTGCTTCAGAAGACCTAAGCAATGCCCAAGCAACCACTCATAACACCTTAGCAACACCCTAGCAACCACCCAGAATACATTATCAGTGCTTCAGAAGACCTAAGCACTCGTGAACAATTAGCAACACCCTAGCAACCATTATTAGTGCTTCAGAAGACCTAAGCAATGCCCAAGTAACCACTCATAACACCTTAGCAGCACCCAGAATACATTATTAGTGCTTCAGAAAACCTAAGCAATGCCCAAGCAAACACTCATAACACCTTAGCAACACCCTAGCAACCACCCAGAATACATTATTAGTGCTTCAAAACACCTAAGCAATGCCCAAGCAACCACTCATAACACCTTACCAACACCCTAGCAACCACCCAGAATACATTATCAGTGCTTCAGAAGACCTAAGCAATGCCCAAGCAACCACTCATAACACCTTAGCAACACCCTAGCAACCACCCAGAATACATTATCAGTGCTTCAGAAGACCTAAGCACTCGTGAACATTAGCAACACCCTAGCAACCATTATTAGTGCTTCAGAAGACCTAAGCAATGCCCAAGCAACCACTCATAACACCTTAGCAGCACCCAGAATACATTATCAGTGCTTCAGAAGACCTAAGCAATGCCCAAGCAACCACTCATAACACCTTAGCAACACCCTAGCAACCACCCAGAATACATTATCAGTGCTTCAGAAGACCTAAGCACTCGTGAACATTAGCAACACCCTAGCAACCATTATTAGTGCTTCAGAAGACCTAAGCAATGCCCAAGTAACCACTCATAACACCTTAGCAGCACCCAGAATACATTATTAGTGCTTCAGAAAACCTAAGCAATGCCCAAGCAACCACTCATAACACCCTAGCAACCACCCAGAATACATTATTAGTGCTTCAGAAAACCTAAGCAATGCCCAAGCAACCACTCATAACACCTTAGCAACACCCTAGCAACCACCCAGAATACATTATTAGTGCTTCAAAACACCTAAGCAATGCCCAAGCAACCACTCATGAATATTAGCAACACCCTAGCAACCACCCAGAATAAATTATCAGTGCTCTAGAACACCCTCACAACACCCTAGCAACCACCCAGAGATTCTTCAGTCCCTGTCATATTGAGAGCTGATGTGTGGTGAAGCTGCCGTCAGATGTGTGGTCACACTTTAGGATGGCTAATTTTGGAGGCAGTCTCAGTAGTTTACCAGCCTCCGGTGATGTCACTTCCTTCACTTCAACAGTGAGGCTCAGAATCTGCTAGTGGCGTAATTAGCTGTCCGTCAAACAGCAGCCAGGGGCCGGTCAGTGAGACGGAAAGCACTGACCGCACAGATTCTGAGTCGATCTCTTTTGACCTGCATCTGTTTTTATTTACACATTATATGATAAGAATAATGAGCCCCAGAGTGAGAAACCCCTGATCGTCCACACAGGGGAAGTTCCCTCCGCCTCCACTCTGGAAACTTCCAGAAGCTGCTGATTTTGATGTTGAAATCGATGAGGCTGAGTCAGCCGGACTCGTATCGACAGGACAGATGCTCCAACGAGACGGACATCGACAAGACTTCCTCATTCCAGCCGGCTGTCACCTCCACACCGGCCAATTAACTCCACTCATTAACAGAAGCCACTCCTATTGGCTCTCGGAGAAGAAGACTTCATACAGGGAATCTACACGACTGCATGTTAATGCGCTGTAAAATATACATTTGTTCAGGTTTACCTTCTGAGTCACAAACACTGCATAAAAACCCACGGACTTTGCCTTAATGTTTTCCCAACTGGTCAAACACAACCGGCGGAACAAAGCTGTGAACACTGAACACTCCAGCTGAAACGCCCAGGGTTTGACTTCCCAGCAGGCAATGCGGCATCCATACATCATGCTGTGGTAGGATTACTGTCTTGCTGACTTTTACATTTTTTTGTTGTGTTGTGTTTTTTTTTTTTGTGTTGTTTTTTTGTTGTGTGGTGTTGTTTTTCTGTTGTTGTTGTTTTGTCGTGTTGTTTCGTTATTTTTGTTGTGTAGTGTTTTTTTGTTGTGTGCTGTTTTTTTGTTGTGTGCTGTTTTTTGTTGTGTGCTGTTTTTTGTCATGTTGTCTCGTTATTTTTGTTATGTGCTGTTTTTTTGTCGTGTTCTGTTGTTTTTCTGTTGTTGTTTTTTTGTCGTGTTGTGTAGTTTTTTTTGTTGTGTGCTGTTTTTTTTTTGTTGTGTGATGTTTTTGTTGTGTGCAGTTTTTTTTTGTTGTGTGCTGTTTTTTTGTTGTGTGCTGTTTTTTTTGTTGTGTGCTGTTTTTTGTCGTGTTGTCTCGTTATTTTTGTTATGTGCTGTTTTTTGTCGTGTTGTTTTTCTGTTGTTGTTTTTTTGTCATGTTGTGTCGTTTTTTTGTTGTGTGGTGTTTTTTGTTGTGTGGTGTTTTTTTGTTGTGTGCTGTTTTTGTTGTGTGCTGTTTTTTGTTGTGTGCTGTTTTTTTGTTGTGTGGTGTTTTTTTGTTGTGTGCTGTTTTTTTGTTGTGTGGTGTGTTTTTTTGTGTGGTGTTTTTTTTGTTGTGTGCTGTTTTATTTGTTGTGTGCTGTTTTTTTGTTGTGTGCTTTTTTTGTTGTGTGCTGTTTTTTTGTTGTGTGCTGTTTTTTGTCGTGATGTCTCATTATTTTTGTTATGTGCTGTTTTTTTGTCGTGTTGTGTTGTTTTTTTGTTGTGTGCTGTTTTTTGTTTAGTGTTGTGTCGTTATTTTTGTTGTGTCGTGTTTTTTTGCTGTGTGCTTTTTTTGTCATTTTGTGTCATGTTTTTGTTGTGTGGTGTTTTTTTGTTGTGTGCGTTTTTTTGTTGTGTTGTGTCGTTTTTTGTCATTTTGTGTCAGTTTTTTGTGGTGTTGTGTTGTTTTTTGTTGTGTGGTGTTTTTTTGTCGTGATGTGTCTTTTTTGTCGTTTTGTGTCTGTTTTTTGTTGTGTTGTTTTTCTGTTGTTGTTTTTTTGTCGTGTTGTGTTGTTATTTTTGTTGTGTCAGATTTGTTTGTCATGTTGTGTTGTTTTTTGTTCTGTGGTGTTGTGTCGTTATTTTTGTTGTGTCGTGTTTTTTTGCTGTGTGCTTTTTTTGTCATTTTGAGTCAGGTTTTTTGTTGTGTGGTGTTGTTTTTTGTCGTGTGGTGTTTTTGTTGTGTTGTGTTTTTTTGTCGTGTGGTGTTGTTTTTGTGTTGTGTTGTTGTTTATTTTGTCGGTTGTGTTGCGTCATGTTATTTTTTTGCTTGTGTTGTTTTTTGTTGTTATATTTTTTGTTTATGTTGTGCTGTTTTTTGTCGGTTGTGTTGTTGTTTTTTTGTCGGTTGTGTTGTGTCATGTTTTTTTGTGTTGTTTTTTGTTGTGTTGTTGGTTTTTGTTGCTTTGTGTTATTGGTTTTTGTTGTGTTGTGTTGTTTTTTGTTGTTTTATTTTTTGTTTATGTTGTGCTGTTTTTTGTCAGTTGTGTTGTTGTTGTTGTTTTTTCGGTTGTGTTATTGGTTTTTGTTGTGTAGTGTTTTTTTGTTGTGTGCTGTTTTTTTGTTGTGTGCTGTTTTTTTTGTTGTGTGCTGTTTTTTGTCGTGTTGTCTCATTATTTTCGTTATGTGCTGTTTTTTTGTCGTGTTGTTTTTCTGTTGTTGTTTTTTTGTCATATTGTGTCGTTTTTTTGTTGTGTGGTGTTTTTTTGTTGTGTGGCGTTTTTTTGTTGTGTGCTGTTTTTGTTGTGTGCTGTTTTTTGTTGTGTGCTGTTTTTTTGTTGTGTGCTGTTTTTTGTTGTGTGGTGTTTTTTTGTTGTGTGCTGTTTTTTGTTATGTGCTGTTTTTGTTGTGTGCTGTTTTTTTGTTGTGTGCTGGCTGTTTTTTTGTTGTGTGCTGTTTTTTGTTGAGTGCTGTTTTTATGTTGTGTGGTGTTTTTTTGTTTTGTGCTGTTTTTTTGTTGTGTGGTGTTTTTTTGTTGTGTGCTGTTTTTTTGTTGTGTGCTGTTTTTTTATTGTGTGCTGTTTTTTTTGTTGTGTGCTGTTTTTTTGTTGTGTGGTGTTTTTTTGTTGTGTGCTGTTTTTTGTTATGTGCTGTTTTTGTTGTGTGCTGTTTTTTTGTTGTGTGCTGGCTGTTTTTTTGTTGTGTGCTGTTTTTTGTTGAGTGCTGTTTTTATGTTGTGTGGTGTTTTTTTGTTTTGTGCTGTTTTTTTGTTGTGTGGTGTTTTTTTGTTGTGTGCTGTTTTTTTGTTGTGTGCTGTTTTTTGTTGTGTGCTCTTTTTTTGTTGTGTGCTGTTTTTTTGTTGTGTGGTGTTTTTTGTTGTGTGGTGTTTTTTTGTTGTGTGGTGTGTTTTTTTTGTGTGGTGTTTTTTTTGTTGTGATGTGTCGTTTTTTTGTCGTTTTGTGTCAGTTTTTTGTTGTGTTGTTTTTCTGTTGTTTTTTGTTGTGTCGTGTTGTGTCGTTATTTTTGTTGTGTCGTGTTTTTTTGCTGTGTGCTTTTTTTGTCATTTTGTGTCATGTTTTTGTTGTGTGGTGTTTTTTTGTTGTGTGCGTTTTTTTGTTGTGTTGTGTCGTTTTTTTGTCATTTTGTGTCAGTTTTTTGTGGTGTTGTGTTGTTTTTTGTTGTGTGGTGTTTTTTTTGTCGTGATGTGTCTTTTTTGTCGTTTTGTGTCTGTTTTTTGTTGTGTTGTTTTTCTGTTGTTGTTTTTTTGTCGTGTTGTGTTGTTATTTTTGTTGTGTCAGATTTGTTTGTCATGTTGTGTTGTTTTTTGTTCTGTGGTGTTGTTTTTCTGTTGTTTTTTGTTGTGTCGTGTTGTGTCGTTATTTTTGTTGTGTCGTGTTTTTTTGCTGTGTGCTTTTTTTGTCATTTTGTGTCAGGTTTTTTGTTGTGTGGTGTTGTTTTTTGTCGTGTTGTGTTGTGTTTTTGTCGGGTTGTGTTTTTTTGTCGTGTGGTGTTGTTTTTGTGTTGTGTTGTTGTTTATTTTGTCGGTTGTGTTGCGTCATGTTATTTTTTTGCTTGTGTTGTTTTTTGTTGTTTTATTTTTGTTTATGTTGTGCTGTTTTTTGTCGGTTGTGTTGTTGTTTTTTTGTCGGTTGTGTTGTGTCATGTTGTTTTTTTTGTTGTGTTGTTTTTTGTTGTGTTGTGTTGTTGGTTTTTGCTGTGTTGTGTTGTTTTTTTATTGTCGTTGTTGCTTTTTGTTGTGTTGTTGTTTTTTTAATGCGTTGTGTTGTTGGTTTTTGTTGTGTTGTGTTGTTTTTTTGTCATGTTGCGCCTAGTTGTGTCATGTTTTGTTGTTAAAGGCACAGTATGTAAGTTTGGCCACTAGAGTGCACTTATTCAAAACAAAGGCGTAGCGTGAATGAGCGTTGCATCATGGGAGTTGTCGTATGGAAGCCGATGGAAGGCGACCCGACGGGACTCGTGTTCCTCCATGAGCTCATGTATTAAAGACGTTAATGTGGTGTGAAAACACCTGAAACATCCCACAGGAAGTCAAACTCTGATCCCTGAGCGTGGGCTTTCAGAGCCTCTGAAACACTGCACCCTTCGCCTTTAGATCTGTTCTTATCCGTGAAGGAGGGACACACATCATCATCCCGTTCTCCAGTGTTTCGCTTCCCCTGTTCATGCAAATCCATCCTGACAGTGTCACTCCCTTCAGTCGGCTGGTCGGATTTCACTCGCTCGCGCTCACACAATAACCAAACACGCTTTCAAGCTGCATTTCAAGGAGAATCAAGAGGAGCTACAGCCTGACATCAACTCTCAAATCCTGTTTACTACAGACTTCTGAGGGAACGCAACTGCCTGTTTACTCACAACATCCACCAGAGGAAACTTAAGAAAAACGATCTGTGATAAATGTCTGCATGATCCACGATCTGAACTAACTAGATGTTTACATTTTTGGAAGAAACAACGAAACAGTGTTTGCCACAATAATAGGGTGTTCTGAGTGGTTGCTAGGGTGTTCTGAGTGGTTGCTAAGGTGTTATGAGTGGATCCTAAGATACTAAGGTGTTCTAGGGCATTGCTAAGGTGTTATGAGTGGATGTTTGGGCGTTGCTAAGGTGTTTTGGGTGGTTGCTAGGGCATTGCTAGGGTGTTCTGGGTGGTTGCTAGGGCATTGCTAGGGTGTTCTGGGTGGTTGCTAAGTTGTTATGAGTGGATCATAAGATACTAAGGTGTTCTAGGGCATTGCTAAGGTGTTATGAGTGGATGCTAGGGCATTGCTAAGGTGTTCTGGGTGGTTGCTAGGGCATTGCTAATGTGTTCTGGGTGGTTACTAGGGCATTGCTAGGGTGTTCTGGGTGGTTGATAGGACATTGCTAAGGTGTTCTGGGTGGTTGATAGGACATTGCTAAGGTGTTCTGGCTGGTTGCTAGGGCATTGCTAAGGTGTTCTGGGTGGTTGCTAGGGCATTGCTAAGGTGTTCTGGGTGGTTGATATGACATTGCTAGGGTGTTCTGGGTGGTTGATAGGACATTGCTAAGGTGTTCTGGGTGGTTGATAGGACATTGCTAAGGTGTTCTGGGTGGTTGATAGGACATTGCTAGGGTGTTCTGGGTGGTTGATAGGACATTGCTAAGGTGTTCTGGGTGGTTGCTAGGGCATTGCTAAGGTGTTCTGGGTGGTTGATATGACATTGCTAAGGTGTTCTGGGTGGTTGATAGGACATTGCTAAGGTGTTCTGGGTGGTTGCTAGGGCATTGCTAAGGTGTTCTGGGTGGTTGATATGACATTGCTAAGGTGTTCTGGGTGGTTGATAGGGCATTGCTAAGGTGTTCTGGGTGGTTGCTAGGGCATTGCTAAGGTGTTCTGGGTGGTTGCTAGGGCATTGCTAAGGTGTTCTGGGTGGTTGCTAGGGCATTGCTAAGGTGTTCTGGGTGGTTGATAGGACATTGCTAAGGTGTTCTGGGTGGTTGCTAGGGCATTGCTAAGGTGTTCTGGGTGGTTGATAGGGCATTGCTAGGGTGTTCTGGGTGGTTGATATGACATTGCTAAGGTGTTCTGGGTGGTTGATAGGACATTGCTAAGGTGTTCTGGGTGGTTGATAGGGCATTGCTAGGGTGTTCTGGGTGGTTGATATGACATTGCTAAGGTGTTCTGGGTGGTTGATAGGACATTGCTAAGGTGTTCTGGGTGGTTGATAGGGCATTGCTAGGGTGTTCTGGGTGGTTGATATGACATTGCTAAGGTGTTCTGGCTGGTTGCTAGGGCATTGCTAAGATGTTCTGGGTGGTTGCTAGGGCATTGCTAAGGTGTTCTGGCTGGTTGCTAGGGCATTGCTAAGGTGTTCTGGGTGGTTGCTAGGGCATTGCTAAGGTGTTCTGGGTGGTTGATAGGACATTGCTAAGGTGTTCTGGCTGGTTGCTAGGGCATTGCTAAGATGTTCTGGGTGGTTGCTAGGGCATTGCTAAGGTGTTCTGGCTGGTTGCTAGGGCATTGCTAAGGTGTTCTGGGTGGTTGCTAGGGCATTGCTAAGGTGTTCTGGGTGGTTGATAGGACATTGCTAAGGTGTTCTGGGTGGTTGCTAGGGCATTGCTAAGGTGTTCTGGGTGGTTGATAGGACATTGCTAAGGTGTTCTGGGTGGTTGCTAGGGTATTGCTAAGGTGTTCTGGGTGGTTGATAGGACATTGCTAAGGTGTTCTGGGTGGTTGATAGGACATTGCTAAGGTGTTCTGGGTGGTTGCTAGGGCATTGCTAAGGTGTTCTGGGTGGTTGATAGGACATTGCTAGGGTGTTCTGGGTGGTTGATAGGACATTGCTAAGGTGTTCTGGGTGGTTGCTAGGGCATTGCTAAGGTGTTCTGGGTGGTTGATATGACATTGCTAAGGTGTTCTGGGTGGTTGATAGGGCATTGCTAGGGTGTTCTGGGTGGTTGATATGACATTGCTAAGGTGTTCTGGGTGGTTGATAGGACATTGCTAAGGTGTTCTGGCTGGTTGCTAGGGCATTGCTAAGATGTTCTGGGTGGTTGCTAGGGCATTGCTAAGGTGTTCTGGCTGGTTGCTAGGGCATTGCTAAGGTGTTCTGGGTGGTTGCTAGGGCATTGCTAAGGTGTTCTGGGTGGTTGATAGGACATTGCTAAGGTGTTCTGGGTGGTTGCTAGGGCATTGCTAAGGTGTTCTGGGTGGTTGATAGGACATTGCTAAGGTGTTCTGGGTGGTTGCTAGGGTATTTCTAAGGTGTTCTGGGTGGTTGATAGGACATTGCTAAGGTGTTCTGGGTGGTTGATAGGACATTGCTAAGGTGTTCTGGGTGGTTGCTAGGGCATTGCTAAGGTGTTCTGGGTGGTTGATAGGACATTGCTAGGGTGTTCTGGGTAGATCCTAAGATACTAAGGTGTTCTAGGGCATTACTAAGGTGTTATGAGTGGTTGCTATAAAATTGTTAACATGTTCTGAGTGGTTTCTAGGGCATTGCTAAGGTGTTATGAATGGATGCTAGGACGTTGCTAAGGTGTCCTGGATGGTTGCTAGGGCATTACTAGGGTGTTCTGTGTTGTTGATGGGACAGTGCTAAGGTGTTATGAGTGGATGCAAGGGCGTTGCTAAGGTGTTCTGGGTGGTTGCTAGGGCATTGCTAGGGTGTTCTGTGTTGTTGATGGGACAGTGCTAAGGTGTTATGAGTGGATGCAAGGACATTGCTAAGGTGTTCTGGGTGGTTACTAGAGCATTGCTAAGGTGTTCTGGGTGGTTACTAGGGCATTGCTAAGGTGTTCTGGGTGGTTACTAGAGCATTGCTAAGGTGTTCTGGGTGGTTACTAGAGCATTGCTAAGGTGTTCTGGGTGGTTGATAGGACATTGCTAAGGTGTTCTGGGTGGTTACTAGAGCATTGCTAAGGTGTTCTGGGTGGTTGATAGGACATTGCTAAGGTGTTCTGGGTGGTTACTAGAGCATTGCTAAGGTGTTCTGGGTGGTTGATAGGACATTGCTAAGGTGTTCTGGGTGGTTGATAGGGCATTGCTAAGGTGTTATGAATGGATGCTAGGACGTTGCTAAGGTGTCCTGGGTGGTTGCCAGGGCATTGCTAGGGTGTTCTGTGTTGTTGATGGGACAGTGCTAAGGTGTTATGAGTGGATGCAAGGGCGTTGCTAAGGTGTTCTGGGTGGTTGCTAAGGTGTTCTGTGTGATTGCTAGGGCGTTGCTAAGATATGATTGGTTTCTAGGGCGTTGCTAAGGTGTTATGAGTGGATGCTAGGGTGTTGCTACGTTATTCTATGGCATTGTTAGGGTGTTATAAGTGGATGATAGGTTGTTGCTAAGGTGTAATGAGTGGTTGCTATGGTGTTATGAGTGGTTGCTAAGGTGTTATGAGTGGTTGCTAAGGTGTTATGAGTGGTTGCTAAGGTGTTCTGTGTGATTGCTAGGGCGTTGCTAAGATATTATGAATGGCATTGTTAAGGTTTTATGCATGGATGCTAGGGTGTTGCCAAGGTGTGCTAGGCCATTACTAATGTGTTCTGGGTGGTTTTTAGGACATTGCTAAGATATTATAATTGGTTTCTAGGGCGTTGCTAAGGTGGTATGAGTGGATGCTAGGGTGTTGCTACGGTATTCTATGGCATTGTTAGGGTGTTATGAGTGGATGATAGGTTGTTGCTAAGGTGTTATGAGTGGTTGCTATGGTGTTATGAGTGGTTGCCAGGGTGTTGCTATGGTGTTCTGGGTGGTTGCTAGGGTCTTGTCAGGATGTTCCCGAGACTATGAGACCAAATCAAAATGCTGAGTTACACACTGATGTTTACTACTAATCACATGATCAATAATAATAATTACT
>JARQWZ010000336.1:270000-272500 GCA_033150135.1 Gobio occitaniae
AAGCGCACGCATCCGTCTACCATAGGGGAGGGAATGGCGCAGCAAGCCGACACTAGAACAGGCATTTCGGTGTTACTGACTATGGGAAGTGAGCACACAGGAAGATACCGGCTCTACACGGAGGCTATAGAATCTAGCGAACGTGTTAGGTGTCGCCCAGCCCGCAGCTCTACAATATCTGTCAGCGAGGCGCCATGAGCCAGCGCCCAGGAAGAGGCAACACCCCTAGTGGAGTGGGCTCTTAACCCGAGCGGGCAGGGCACGTCTTGGGACTGATAAGCCAAGACGATGGCATCCACTATCCAGTGGGCCATCCTCTGCTTGGAGACAGCCTTTCCCTTCTGCTGTCCTCCGTAACAGACGAAGAGCTGCTCTGAGGTCCTGAAGCTTTGCGTTCTATCCACGTAAGTCCGGAGAGCACGGACGGGACAGAGAAAAGCTAGGGCTGGGTCTGCCTCCTCCGAAGGCAGCGCTTGCAGGCTCACCACTTGGTCCCGGAAGGGAGTAGTGGGAACCTTGGGCACATATCCAGGCCGGGGTCTCATGATCACATGAGAGTTACCGGGCCCGAATTCCAGGCACGGTTCGTCAACCGAAAATGCCTGCAGGTCCCCTACCCTCTTGATGGAGGCCAACGCAGTCAGGAGTATTGTCTTTAACGACAGAATTTTCAACTCAGCTGACTGCAGAGGCTCAAAGGGTTCTCTCTGTAGTGCAGTTAGCACCAGAGTTAAGTCCCAAGAGGGTATGGAGGGAGGACGAGGCGGATTTAACCTCCTCGCCCCCCTAAGGAACCTGTCGACCAGATCGTGCTTACCTAGAGATTTTCCATCTACTAGCTCATGATTAGCGGCGATAGCGGCAACATAGACTTTGAGGGTGGAGGGAGACAGCCTTCACTCCAACCCATCTTGTAGAAAGGCAAGCACAGATCCGATCGAACATCTTCGGGGGTCTTCTCGGCGAGAAGAGCACCAATCGACGAACAGGTTCCACTTCAACGCACAGAGGCGCCTCGTAGGGGGGCTCTAGCGGAAGTGATGGTGTCAACTACCGCTTGCGGTAGGTCACCTAGAACCTCTGCGTCCCGTCCAGGGACCAGACATGGAATTTCCAGAGGTCTGGACGCAGGTGCCAAGGGTGCCCCGTCTCTGAGTCAGGAGGTCCTTCCTCAGAGGAATGGGCCAGGGAGGTGCTGTCGCAAGGAGCACTAGTTCCGGGAACCAAGTCCGGTTGGGCCAATATAGAGCGACCAACAGGACTTGCTCCTTGTCCTCCCTGACTTTGCACAGTGTCTGCGCAAGAAGGCTCACTGGGGGAAACGCATACTTGCGTTCTTCCCGGGGCCAGCTGTGGCCAGGGCATCCGACCCGAGGGTTCCCTCGGTCAAGGAATAAAACCACTGACAGTGGGTCGTCTCAGGGGGGCAAACAGGACTACCTGTGCGGCCCGAAACGACTCCAGATTAGCTGGACCGCCTGGGGATGGAGTCGCCATTCTCCCGGAAGCACCGGCTGACGTGACAGCTCGTCGGCTGCACGATTGAGCAGGCCCGGAATGTGAATGGCACGAAGCGACCTCAGATGCTTCTGACTCCATAAGGGGAGATGGCGGGCGAGTTGTGATATGCGACGAGAGCGTAGACCACCCTGTTTTTTGACCTACGCAACTGTCGCAGTGTTGTCCGTACGGACCAGAACGTGCTTGCCTCTGAGCGGAACTTTGAAGCGGCTGAGTGCAAGACGAACTGCTAACAACTCGAGGCAATTGATATGCCATTGCAGTTGAGGCCCCGTCCACAGACCCGAAACTGCAAGCCCGTTGTACGTGGCACCCCAACCCGTGGATGAGGCATCCGTGGAGACAACGGAGTGCCTGGACACTTGTTCTAGGGGAACTCCCGCCCGTAGAACAAAGGGTCCGACCACGGGCCGAAGGTTTGGCGGCTCCTCGGAGTCACTTGGACACGGAGGGAACCGCTGTGCCACGCCCATCTCAGGACTCGATCGTGTAGCCAGCGTTGAAGCGGTCTCATATGAAGCAATCCGAGCGGCGTTACTGCGGCTGCGGATGCCATATGCCCCAGGAGCCTCTGAAAATGTTTCAGTGGTACCGCTGTCCTGCCTTTGAACGAATTCAAGCAGTTCAACACTGACTGGACGCGCGCTCGGTGAGGCGCGCTGTCATGGCGACCGAGTCTATCTCCATACCGAGAAAAGAGATCCTCTGTGTGGGACAGAGTTTGCTCTTCTCCCAGTTGACCCGAAGTCCCAACTGGCTGAGGTGACGGAGCACCTTGTCCCTGTGTTCGCACAACTGCTCTCACGACTGGGCAAGGATCAGCCAGTCGACGAGGTAGTTGAGAATGCGAACACCATGCTCTCTCATGGGGGCAATGGCCACTTCCGCAACCTTCGTAAAGACGCGGGCGACAGGGACAGGCCAAAGGGCAAGACGCGGAACTGACATGCCCGTCCCTCGAACACGAAGCGCAGAAAGG
>JARQWZ010000336.1:282500-300000 GCA_033150135.1 Gobio occitaniae
GTTAAAATTGTGTTAGTCAAAATTGCGATAATGTCAAAATTATGATAAAGTCAAAATTGTAATAGGGTCAAAATTATGATAAAGTCAAACTATTCCTTTTGTTTCAGGTGAATTGTGATAAAGTCAAAATTGTGATAAAGTCGAAATTGCCATAAAGTCAAAATTGCCATAAAGTCAAAATTATGATAAAGTCAAAATTGTGGTAAGTCAAAATTGTGATTAAGTCAAAATCGCGATAAGTCAAAATTGCGATTAGTCAAAATTGTGATAAAGTCAAAATTGTGATAAAGTCGAAATTGCCATAAAGTCAAAATTGTGATAAAGTCAAAATTGTGATAAAGTCAAAATCGCGATAAGTCAAAATTGCGACAAGTCAAAATTGCGATTAGTCAAAATTGTGATAAAGTCAGAATTATGATAAAGTCAAACTATTCCTTTTGTTTCACGTGAATTGTGATAAAGTCAAAATTGCGATAAAGTCAAAATTGCGATAAAGTCAGAATTATGATAAAGTCAAAATTGCGACAAAGTCAAAATTATGATAAAGTCAAAATTATGATAAAGTCAAAATTGTGATAGGGTCAAAATTATGATTAAGTCAAAATTGTGATAGGGTCAAAATTATGATAAAGTCAAAATTGCGATAAAGTCAAAATTATGATAAAGTCAAAATTGTGATAGGGTCAAAATTATGATAAAATCAAAATTGTGATAGGGTCAAAATTATGATAAAGTCAAACTATTCCTTTTGTTTCACGTGAATTGTGATAAAGTCAAAATTGCGATAAAGTCAAAATTGCGATAAAGTCAGAATTATGATAAAGTCAAAATTGCGATAAAGTCAAAATTATGATAAAGTCAAAATTGCGATAAAGTCAAAATTATGATAAAGTCAAAATTGCGATAAAGTCAAAAATTGCGATAAGTCAAAATTATGATAAAGTCAAAATTGCGATAAAGTCAAAATTGCGATAAAGTCAAAATTGTGATAAAGTCAGAATTATGATAAAGTCAAAATTGCGATAAAGTCAAAATTATGATAAAGTCAAAATTGTGATAAAGTCAAAATTATGATAAAGTCAAAATTGTGATAGGGTCAAAATTATGATAAAGTCAAAATTGTGATAGGGTCAAAATTATGATAAGTCAAAATTATGATAAAGTCAAAATTGCGATAAAGTCAGAATTATGATTATATAAAATCAGAATTGCAGGATATCTTTATGCAATTCTGACTTTATTCGTCACATTTCTGACTTTAAAGTCAGAATTGCATGATAATCAAGTCAAACTATTCCTTTTGTTTCACGTGAATTGTGATAAATTTAAAATTGTGATAAAGTCAAAATTGCTATAAGTCAGAATTATGATAAAGTCAAAAATTGCGATAAGTCAAAATTATGATAAAGTCAAAATTGCGATAAGTCAAAATTATGATAAAGTCAAAATTGCGATAAAGTCAGAATTATGATTATATAAAATCAGAATTGCAGGATATCTTTATGCAATTCTGACTTTATTCGTCACATTTCTGACTTTAAAGTCAGAATTGCATGATATAATCATGATATAAACATTTAGTCCAAATTGTGAGATAAAGCCTTTGTTTTTATAAATGGCAGAAACAAGCTTCCGTGGATTAATCTTTATGTTGAATTATGCTAAATGCTTTCTGTTGTGTAGTGATGTCACATCTGCAGAACAAACACTGCAGGACGCACACTCAGTGTTTAGTGCTAGCGGCTTTAACTCAACAGTAATCTTGATGGCTGTATTAGCAAACACCATTAATAATTCGGTAATTCCTGAGAGGCTGTGGTAATATTAAGGTATAACAGCTACAGTATTCTTCAGCAGTTCTGAGCGCGGCTCATGCAATCAGGCGGGGGGGTTTATATTCTTATTCGATTCCACAATGTGTACTTTCCTGCTGTTCCACAATCTTTTTCAAGCAATAAATAAAACATGTGATCACTCCTATACAAGCAACATCCAAACACACTGATCCCGGCGGTGTTGAATTATGGAATACAGAAGCCGCCGCACCGTAATCCCCTCAGAAACAGAAATCAATATATCTCCAGCTAACTCTGCGGAGTATGAGAGTCTTCCACATCATTTAAAACATGCTCACGTGCCGGAGAACACATGCTGTAACATCAGTGTAATAACACACTCTTCACCAAACTAGGGGAACAATGACCGAAAAAGAAGATTCATCACTAACTTTTTCTGGGTGGTTACTAGGGTGTTGCTATGCTCCGTCAGATTAGCAGTTACCAAGGCATTCTAGGTGGTCACTATGGTGTTGCTATGTGCCGTCATCTAAGAAGTTACTAAGGCATTCTGGGCGTTTGCTAGGGTGTTGCTATGCATCAGCAGATTAACAGTCACTAAAGTGTGCTGGGTGGTTGCTAGGGTGTTGCTATGCACTGTCATATTAGCAGCTACTGAAATGTTCTGGGTGGTTGCTAGGGTGTTGCAATCCACCATCAGATTAACAGTTACTAAGGGTTTCTGGGTGATTGCTAGGGTGCTGCTATGCACCATCAGATTAACAGTTACTAAGGTGTTCTGGGTGTTTGCTAGGTTGTTGCTATGCACCATCAGATTAACAGTTACTAAGGTGTTCTGGGTGTTTGCTAGGGTGTTGCTATGCACTGTCATATTAGCAGTTACTAAAGTGTGCTGGGTGGTTGCTATGGTGTTGCTATGCACCATCAGATTAACAGTTACTAAGGTGTTCTGGGTGGTTTCTAGGTTGTTGCTATGCACCATCAGATTAACAGTTACTAATGTGTTCTGGGTGTTTGCTAGGGTGTTGCTATGCACTGTCATATTAGCAGTTACTAAAGTGTGCTGGGTGGTTGCTAGGGTGTTGCTATGCACCATCAGATTAACAGTCACTAAAGTGTTCTGGGTGGTTGCTAGGGTGTTGCAATCCACCATCAGATTAACAGTTACTAAGGGTTTCTGGGTGGTTGCTAGGGTGCTGCTATGCACCATCAGATTAACAGGTACTAAGGTGTTCTGGGTGTTTGCTAGGGTGTTGCTATGCACTGTCATATTAGCAGTTACTAAAGTGTGCTGGGTGGTTGCTAGGGTGTTGCTATGCACCATCAGATTAACAGTTACTAAGGTGTTCTGGGTGGTTTCTAGGTTGTTGCTATGCACCATCAGATTAACAGTTACTAAGGTGTTCTGGGTGTTTGCTAGGGTGTTGCTATGCACTGTCATATTAGCAGTTACTAAAGTGTGCTGGGTGGTTGATAGGGTGTTGCTATGCACCATCAGATTAACAGTTACTAAGGTGTTCTGGGTGGTTAATAGGGTGTTGCTATGCACCATCAGATTAACAGTTACTAAGGTGTTCTGGGTGGTTAATAGGGTGTTGCTATGCACCATCAGATTAACAGTTACTAAGGTGTTCTGGGTGGTTGCTAGGGTGCTGCTATGCAACATCAGATTAACAGTCACTAAAGTGTTCTGGGTGGTTGATAGGGTGTTGCTATGCACCATCAGATTAACAGTTACTAAGGTGTTCTGGGTGGTTGATAGGGTGTTGCTATGCACCATCAGATTAACAGTTACTAAGGTGTTCTGGGTGGTTAATAGGGTGTTGCTATGCACCATCAGATTAACAGTTACTAAGGTGTTCTGGGTGGTTGATAGGGTGTTGCTATGCACCATCAGATTAACAGTTACTAAGGGGTTCTGGGTGGTTGATAGGGTGTTGCTATGCACCATCAGATTAACAGTTACTAAGGTGTTCTGGGTGGTTTCTAGGGTGTTGCTATGCACCATCAGATTAACAGTTACCAAGGTGTTCTGGGTGGTTTCTAGGGTGTTGCTATGCACCATCAGATTAACAGTTACCAAGGTGTTCTGGGTGGTTTCTAGGGTGTTGCTCTGCACCATCAGATTAACAGTTACCAAGGTGTTCTGGGTGGTTTCTAGGGTGCTGCTATGCACCATCAGATTAACAGTTACTAAGGTGTTCTGGGTGGTTTCTAGGGTGTTGCTATGCACCATCGGATTAACAGTTACTAAGGTGTTCTGGGTGGTTGATAGGGTGTTGCTATGCACCATCAGATTAACAGTTACTAAGGTGTTCTGGGTGGTTAATAGGGTGTTGCTATGCACCATCAGATTAACAGTTACTAAGGTGTTCTGGGTGGTTGATAGGGTGTTGCTATGCACCATCAGATTAACAGTTACTAAGGGGTTCTGGGTGGTTGATAGGGTGTTGCTATGCACCATCAGATTAACAGTTACTAAGGTGTTCTGGGTGGTTTCTAGGGTGTTGCTATGCACCATCAGATTAACAGTTACCAAGGTGTTCTGGGTGGTTTCTAGGGTGTTGCTATGCACCATCAGATTAACAGTTACCAAGGTGTTCTGGGTGGTTTCTAGGGTGTTGCTCTGCACCATCAGATTAACAGTTACCAAGGTGTTCTGGGTGGTTTCTAGGGTGCTGCTATGCACCATCAGATTAACAGTTACTAAGGTGTTCTGGGTGGTTTCTAGGGTGTTGCTATGCACCATCAGATTAACAGTTACTAAGGTGTTCTGGGTGGTTGATAGGGTGTTGCTATGCACCATCAGATTAACAGCTACTAAAGTGTTCTGGGTGGTTTCAAGGGTGTTGCACCATCAGATTAACCGTTACCAAGGTGTTCTGAGTGGTTTCTAGGGTGTTGCTATGCACCATCAGATTAACAGTTACCAAGGTGTTCTGTGTGGTTTCTAGGGTGTTGCAATCCACCATCAGATTAACAGTTACTAAGGGTTTCTGGGTGGTTGCTAGGGTGCTGCTATGCACCATCAGATTAATAGTTACTAAGGTGTTCTGGGTGTTTGCTAGGGTGTTGCTATGCACCATCAGATTAACAGTTACTAAGGTGTTCTGGGTGGTTTCTAGGTTGTTGCTATGCACCATCAGATTAAGAGTTACTAAGGTGTTCTGGGTGTTTGCTAGGGTGTTGCCATGCACTGTCATATTAGCAGTTACTAAAGTGTGCTGGGTGGTTGCTAGGGTGCTGCTATGCAACATCAGATTAACAGTCAATAAAGTGTTCTGGGTGGTTGATAGGGTGTTGCTATGCACCATCAGATTAACAGTTACTAAGGTGTTCTGGGTGGTTGATAGGGTGTTGCTATGCACCATCAGATTAACAGTTACTAAGGGGTTCTGGGTGGTTGATAGGGTGTTGCTATGCACCATCAGATTAACAGTTACTAAGGTGTTCTGGGTGGTTTCTAGGGTGTTGCTATGCACCATCAGATTAACAGTTACCAAGGTGTTCTGGGTGGTTTCTAGGGTGTTGCTATGCACCATCAGATTAACAGTTACCAAGGTGTTCTGGGTGGTTTCTAGGGTGTTGCTCTGCACCATCAGATTAACAGTTACCAAGGTGTTCTGGGTGGTTTCTAGGGTGCTGCTATGCACCATCAGATTAACAGTTACTAAGGTGTTCTGGGTGGTTTCTAGGGTGTTGCTATGCACCATCAGATTAACAGTTACTAAGGTGTTCTGGGTGGTTGATAGGGTGTTGCTATGCACCATCAGATTAACAGCTACTAAAGTGTTCTGGGTGGTTTCAAGGGTGTTGCACCATCAGATTAACCGTTACCAAGGTGTTCTGAGTGGTTTCTAGGGTGTTGCTATGCACCATCAGATTAACAGTTACCAAGGTGTTCTGTGTGGTTTCTAGGGTGTTGCAATCCACCATCAGATTAACAGTTACTAAGGGTTTCTGGGTGGTTGCTAGGGTGCTGCTATGCACCATCAGATTAATAGTTACTAAGGTGTTCTGGGTGTTTGCTAGGGTGTTGCTATGCACCATCAGATTAACAGTTACTAAGGTGTTCTGGGTGGTTTCTAGGTTGTTGCTATGCACCATCAGATTAAGAGTTACTAAGGTGTTCTGGGTGTTTGCTAGGGTGTTGCCATGCACTGTCATATTAGCAGTTACTAAAGTGTGCTGGGTGGTTGCTAGGGTGCTGCTATGCAACATCAGATTAACAGTCAATAAAGTGTTCTGGGTGGTTGATAGGGTGTTGCTATGCACCATCAGATTAACAGTTACTAAGGTGTTCTGGGTGGTTGATAGGGTGTTGCTATGCACCATCAGATTAACAGTTACTAAGGTGTTCTGGGTGGTTGATAGGGTGTTGCTATGCACCATCAGATTAACAGTTACTAAGGTGTTCTGGGTGGTTTCTAGGGTGTTGCTATGCACCATCAGATTAACAGTTACCAAGGTGTTCTGGGTGGTTTCTAGGGTGTTGCTATGCACCATCAGATTAACAGTTACCAAGGTGTTCTGGGTGGTTTCTAGGGTGTTGCTATGCACCATCAGATTAACAGTTACCAAGGTGTTCTGGGTGGTTTCTAGGGTGTTGCTATGCACCATCAGATTAACAGTTACTAAGGTGTTCTGGGTGGTTTCTAGGGTGTTGCTATGCACCATCAGATTAACAGTTACTAAGGTGTTCTGGGTGGTTGATAGGGTGTTGCTATGCACCATCAGATTAACAGTTACTAAGGTGTTCTGGGTGGTTGATAGGGTGTTGCTATGCACCATCAGATTAACAGTTACTAAGGTGTTCTGGGTGGTTGATAGGGTGTTGCTATGCACCATCAGATTAACAGTTACTAAGGTGTTCTGGGTGGTTGATAGGGTGTTGCTATGCACCATCAGATTAACAGTTACCAAGGTGTTCTGGGTGGTTTCTAGGGTGTTGCTATGCACAATCAGATTAACAGTTACTAAGGTGTTCTGGGTGGTTGATAGGGTGTTGCTATGCACCATCAGATTAACAGTTACTAAAGTGTTCTGGGTAGTTGCTAGTGTGTTCAGATTGTTACACTTTACCAGGAGATACAGAAATACGTTTTTATCAGGTTAAAAAAAAACATATTATACTGAACAATGACAGTCTGATGTCTCGGTCAAGACAACATAATGAATCTTGAAAATTAGAATTGCAAAAGAGCCGCACAGAGCAGATCCAGTGCCGTGTGTTTGTGTATGTGGGCTTTGTCATAGTGAATTATCTAATGCAGGGATTTAAGTGGCTTTTAATTTGCTTTATGGAGCAACAAGCACATTTTCCAGAAGACAATGAGTGTGGGATAATATCAGCAGCCTCGTGCAGTTCACTGATCTTATTTCCACTATATCTGAGATTATACTGCAAACATCAGCCACGCAAATGTGAAACAGGATTAAACCGAAATTGAATCATTTACGTTAAAACCTGGATCATCTCATTGATAGACAGAAACAGATCCGGGTTTTGTCTGTTTCTCCCCAAGCTACAGATGAATGTGTTATTCACATAAATCACATGTCAAAGTGACAGCTCACCACAATAACATACTTTATATTTTGCATAAAGAAAATTGTTAAATGTCAATCTCATGCATTCGTCATTCGTCTTATTATAATTATAATATTCTCTTAATAGTAACACTATAGCAATTTTGCTGTTTTATAGTAAGAATGCCATAATACACACTCACCTAAAGGATTATTAGGAACACACACTAATACTGTGTTTGACCCCCTTTGGCCTTCAGAACTGCCTTAATTCTACGTGGCATTGACTCTACAAGCTGCTGAAAGCATTCTTTAGAAATGTTGGCCCATATTGATAGGAGAGCATCTTGCAGTTGATGGAGATTTGTGGGATGCACATCCAGGGCACGAAGCTCCCGTTCCACCACATCCCAAAGATGCTCTATTGGGTTGAGATCTGGAGACTGTGGGGCCATTTTAGTCCAGTGAACTCATTGTCATGTTCAAGAAACCAGTTTGAAATGATTGGAGCTTTGTGACGGTGCATTATCCTGCTGGAAGTAGCCATCAGAGGATGGGGACATGGTGCTCATAAAGGGATGGACATGGGCAGAAACAATGCTCAGGTAGGCCGTGGCATTTAAACCATGCCCAATTGGCACTAAGGGGCCTAAAGTGTGCCAAGAAAACATCCCCCACACCATTACACCACCACCACCAGCCTGCACAGTGGGAACAAGGCATGATGGATCCATGTTCTCATTCTGTTTACGCCAAATTCTGACTCTACCATCTGAATGTCTCCACAGAAATCCAGACTCATCAGACCAGGCAACATTTTTCCAGTCTTCAACTGTCCAATTTTGGTGAGCTGGTGCAAATTGTCGCCTCTTTTTCCTATTTGTAGTGGAGATGAGTGGTACCCGGTGGGGTCTTCTGCTTTTTGTAGCCCATCCGCCTCAAGGTTGTGTGTGTTGTGGCTTCACAAATGCTTTGCTGCAGACCTCGGTTGTAACGAGTGGTTATTTCAGTCAAAGTTGCTCTTCTATCAGCTTGAATCAGTCGGCCCATTCTCCTCTGACCTCTAGCATCAACAAGGCATTTTCTCCCACAGGACTGCCGCATACTGGATGCTTTTCCCTTTTCACACCATTCTTTGTAAACCCTAGAAATGGTTGTGTGTGAAAATCCCAGTAACTGAGCAGATTGTGAAATACTCAGACCGGCCCGTCTGGCACCAACAACCATGCCACGCTCAAAATTGCTTGAATCCCCTTTCTTTCCCATTCCGACATTCAGTGTGGAGTTCAGGAGATTGTCTTGACCAGGACCACACCCCTAAATGCATTGTGATTGGTTGATTAGATAATTGCATTAACGAGAAATTGAACAGGTGTTCCTAATAATCCTTTAGGGGAGTGTAGTTGTCAATCAATCAATATTATGCAGTAATACTACCATGATCAATTTCTATATGACGAAAACCACGTTATTTTAGAAATCAAAACTGCAGCTGGAGGAGCATGCCATCTTTTATAACTATAAATAGCAGAAAGAAATATGTTTTTCAGTGCGAACGGCTCATTTCCATCTCAAACCCTGATGATTAACACGGCCAGGCGTTGTGTGGGTCAGAGCTGATGGCCTACATGAGCGAGCATTAAAATCAGCCGTCGCCGGGTCAAGCGGTTTCGCTCCAACACTGTCAGCGGATAAACCGCAGTGTGACTGAGAACAAACATGGCAACTCCTCTCCAGAGCTCGGCCGACATTTGCCCTTTATGTCTTACAGCCACTTTGAATTAAGCCAACATGATCACAGCTCAAACACACACACACACACACACTCCACTTTTCCAGACGAGAAAACTGACAGGGTCGAAATTTAGAGCAGCATCAGTCGTGGGGTTAGAGACGGTGTGAGATGATGCAAGGCTGCACAAGCCAGAGACTGATGGGTCTTACAGAAAATAAACATTCTGTCATCATTCACTCCGCCTTCATGTGACTCAGGCTTTCTCCAAGCAGCACAAAAGGAGAACAACATGCATCTTTATAGGCTGGACTATTCCTGTCCCCTGGTCAGAAGAAAACATTGTAAGGCAAGAAGACACTACATCGCTATTTCATGCACTGGGCACAGATTCTGGGCTATTTGGCTTTCATTTCACAAACACGCTGGAAGCGCTTGACCAATCACAACACACTGCTCCAGCCGACCAATCACAACACACTGCTCCAGCTGACCAATCATAACACACTGCTCCAGCCGACCAATCACAACACACTGCTCCAGCCGACCAATCACAACACACTGCTCCAGCTGACCAATCACAACACACTGCTCCAGCTGACCAATCATAACACACTGCTCCAGCCGACCAATCATAACACACTGCTCCAGCCGACCAATCACAACACACTGCTCCAGCCGACCAATCACAACACACTGCTCCAGCCGACCAATCACAACACACTGCTCCAGCTGACCAATCACAACACACTGCTCCAGCTGACCAATCACAACACACTGCTCCAGCCGACCAATCACAACACACTGCTCCAGCCGACCAATCACAACACACTGCTCCAGCTGACCAATCACAACACACTGCTCCAGCCGACCAATCACAACACACTGCTCCAGCTGACCAATCATAACACACTGCTCCAGCCGACCAATCACAACACACTGCTCCAGCCGACCAATCAAAACACACTGCTCCAGCCAACTTGGTGGTTACTAGGGTGTTGCTATGCGCTGTCATCTTGGCAGTTAGTAAGGGATTCTGGGTAGTTGGTGTTGCTATGCGCCATCATCTTAGAAGTTACTATGGCATTCTGGGTGGTTACTAGGGTGTTGCTATGCGCCATCATCTTAGCAGTTGCTATGGCATTTTGGGTAGTTACTAGGGTATTGCTAAACGCCGTCATTTTAGCATTCTGCAAATGCTGAGTTACTAGGTGCTATGCGCGTCATCTTAGCAGTTACTAAGGAATTCTGGGTGGTTACTAGGGTGTTGCTATCCTCCATCAGATTAGCAGTCACTAAAATGTTCTAGACGGTTGCTAGGGTGTTGCTATGCGCCATCATCTTAGCAGTTCCTAAGGCATTCTGAGTGGTTACTATGGTGTTGCTATGCGGCATCAGATTATCAATAACTAAGGTGTTCTGTGTGGTTGCTAGGGTGACTACGCTTGACCAATCACAACACACTGCTCCAGCCGACCAATCAGAGCACAGTGTGCTTTTCAGAAGGAGAGACAGGAAGTAAACAGAGCGTTACTGACAGACTGGGAAGAGAGGAGCCGCAACACTGGAGAATATGAGGAAATAATCAACACTCAAGCAGGAAAACCTGCTCTAGTAGAGCCAGAAACACAACATGACTGTATAGAGGGAATAATAACCAGCCTAACTGGTTTGCTGGTCTTAACAAAGCTGAGAAGACCAGCTTACGGTTTTTAGCAGGTCAGAAATTGATCATTCTTCATATAAAAAAAAAAAAACATTGGCATAACACAAACCAGATTGACAGCAATCTAGTAAGCAACAGTTCTTTGTGATTCTTTTCCCAAACCTAGAGAACACGCACGAGGAAATTGATTTGGTCTTCACTAACATAACATGATACTTGCATTATTTTTAATCAATACATTTCTGCATTGAACAAATTAGCATATTTATTACTCAACCTTTCCCTCCCTTCATCCAGCATCTCGGATAGTTTTCTTCTAGGAGCGTTTGCGTGCCTTTAAAATGCCAGCTCTGTGTTTTGGAACAGAGCCTTTGAGTAAAGGTTCAATTATGAGCATCAGTGAATATGAACCGCAGCAAAGCAAAGTCCAATCTGATGGTTGAACTCATTACAGAGGCCTTTAACGTTTGAAAGACATTACTATAAGCACTGCAAAACATAAAACTTGCTTTCAGAATGTATCTTGTTTAGCTTTTTAAACTGGTAAATAGTTTTTTTCTTAAACATAAACCTTTTGTTAGATACACTAAAGCTGTGTTTATTTGATCAAAAATACAGTAAATATATAGTAAAGTGTCATTTATTCACGTGATCAAAACTGAATTTATCATCATTACTCCAGTCTTCAGTCTCACATGACCCTTCACTGATCATTCTGCTTTATGATAAATTAACATTTAAGTTTAGAGTAAAAATATTTTATTCATCAAGGATGCATTAAACTGACCTAAAGTGACATTTATAATGTTCCAAAATGCTGTTATTTTGAACTTTCTATTCATCAAAGAATCCTGAGAAATTAAATGTATGATGGCCCACTTTGATAAGGCTTGTCTGAAGTATATTGAAATGAATGCCGACTGATTATGATTCATATTGCAATCAAATCTAATGCACAAAATCTATGTTTCCCAATGACTCTCAGACTGTGAATTAGCATAGCGCAACAGTCGGGTTCTTGAAGTAAAAATCCCATTCTGATTTTTAATAACTCATAAGACAGACCGACCATAAGCTCTGAGGAAAGTAAAGTTCTGGAAATTACACAATTGAATTGTCTCTATATTCCCAAACAACCTAAATATATGCACTAGTCTGAATACATGCAATAAACCAATATATTTCATCTTATTGTATCCTCTTGTCCATCGCTTATTATTCATTACATTTGCAAAACAATCGTTTCTTCAAATATTTGAAATTTTGTGATTTATCTCAGCGATGGTTGGTGTGTTTCAAGTCTCTAATTTCTAGTTTTCCTGCTTGAATGTTGATTATCTCCTCATATTCTCCATTGTTGCGGCTCCTCTCTTCCCAGTCTGTCAGTAACGCTCTGTTTACTTCCTGTCTCTATGAAGCCCCTCCTTCTGAAGCACACTGTGCTCTGATTGGTCAGGCACTTCCAGCATGTTTGGGAAATGTCCCACCCCTTACCATAACCACCAGTTTCAACACACTACTAATTAACTCAACCAGGCCCCGTCCCTTACCATAACCACCAGTTTCAACACACTACTAACTAACTCAACCAGGCCCCGCCCCTTACCATAACCACCAGTTTCAACACACTACTAACTAACTCAACCAGGCCCCGCCCCTTACCATAACCACCAGTTTCAACACACTACTAACTAACTCAACCAGGCCCCGCCCCTTACCATAACCACCAGTTTCAACACACTACTAACTAACTCAACCAGGCCCCGCCCCTTACCATAACCACCAGTTTCAACACACTACTAACTAACTCAACCAGACCCCGCCCCTTACCATAACCACCAGTTTCAACACACTACTAACTAACACAACCAGGCCCCGTCCCTTACCATAACCACCAGTTTCAACACACTACTAACTAACTCAACCAGGCCCCGCCCCTTACCATAACCACCAGTTTCAACACACTACTAACTAACTCAACCAGTCCCCGCCCCTTACCATAACCACCAGTTTCAACACACTACTAACTAACACAACCTGACCCCGCCCCTTACCATAACCACCAGTTTCAACACACTACTAACTAACACAACCAGGACCCGTCCCTTACCATAACCACCAGTTTCAACACACTACTAACTAACACAACCAGGACCCGTCCCTTACCATAACCACCAGTTTCAACACACTACTAACTAACAAAACCAGGACCCGTCCCTTACCATAACCACCAGTTTCAACACACTACTAACTAACTCAACCAGGCCCCACCCCTTACCATAACCACCAGTTTAACACACTACTAACTAACTCAACCAGGCCCCGCCCCTTACCATAACCACCAGTTTCAACACACTACTAACTAACTCAACCAGACCCCACCCCTTACCATAAACACCAGTTTCAACACACTACTAACTAACTCAACCAGACCCCGCCCCTTACCATAACCACCAGTTTCAACACACTACTAACTAACTCAACCAGGCCCCGCCCCTTACCATAACCACCAGTTTCAACACACTACTAACTAACTCAACCAGACCCCACCCCTTATCATAACCACCAGTTTCAACACACTACTAACTAACTCAACCAGACCCCACCCCTTACCATAACCACCAGTTTCAACACACTACTAACTAACTCAACCAGTCCCCGCCCCTTACCATAACCACCAGTTTCAACACACTACTAACTAACTCAACCAGACCCCACCCCTTACCATAACCACCAGTTTCAACACACTACTAACTAACTCAACCAGACCCGCCCCTTACCATAACCACCAGTTTCAACACACTACTAACTAACTCAACCAGACCCCACCCCTTACCATAACCACCAGTTTCAACACACTACTAACTAACTCAACCAGACCCGCCCCTTACCATAACCACCAGTTTCAACACACTACTAACTAACTCAACCAGGCCCCGCCCCTTACCATAACCACCAGTTTCAACACACTACTAACTAACTCAACCAGGCCCCGCCCCTTACCATAACCACCAGTTTCAACACACTACTAACTAACTCAACCAGGCCCCGCCCCTTACCATAACCACCAGTTTCAACACACTACTAACTCAACCAGACCCGCCCCTTACCATAACCACCAGTTTCAACACACTACTAACTAACTCAACCAGACCCCGCCCCTTACCATAACCACCAGTTTCAACACACTACTAACTAACTCAACCAGGCCCCGCCCCTTACCATAACCACCAGTTTCAACACACTACTAACTAACTCAACCAGGCCCCGCCCCTTACCATAACCACCAGTTTCAACACACTACTAACTAACTCAACCAGGCCCCGCCCCTTACCATAACCACCAGTTTCAACACACTACTAACTCAACCAGGCCCTGTCCCTTATCATAACCATGAGAGGTGATCTAAACCAGTGATGGATGTTATGCTGAAGCGTTCTCTCAGTTTCAGGGCGAGTGGATCCTTGACTCTTAAAAACTTCCATTAGAGAAACTCTTCAGAGGGAAGAGCAGAAGTCGATAAAGCTGGAGCAGAATGAGTATAACGGTCCACTGTAGCATAATCAGTCTTAAAGATCTGCAGAATTAGGCCCGCTTCATAAATCTTGTGCCTTTAAGTGACACTTCTATACTGGAAACCCAGAGATGTCTTTATATTGTGTGGAGAAACGCAGCCGGCAGGATTTCGTCATTCTTACTGAGCAAGCAGCAGAACAGCAGAAATCAGAGCAGCTGCAGAACAAATGCTGCCATTATCAGGAACTGCTCGACTCTGAAGAACCGAATCCACTGCTGGATTTACCTCAGACACACTGAGGAACTTTTCCTGATAACGGCGAAACAAAAGCTTTTGTAAAATAAAGAAAACAAACTGTGTGTGTGTGTGTTCTGCCGCCTCGGCCTCTGAAACACATCACAAAAATGAACCGATACTGAAACACACCAATACAAACAAACAAACAAACAAACACACACACACACACACACACACACACACACACACACACACACACACACACACACACACACACACACACACACACACACATGTTGGGTTTTCATGTTTTATGGGGACTTTCCATATGCATAATGGTTTTTATACTGTATAAACTGTATATTTTATCCCCCTACACTGCCCCTAAACCTACCCATCACACACACACACTGCCCCTGCCCCTAAACCTACCCATCACACACACACATACACACACACACACACACACACACACACACACATAATAAACCAGTAAAAAACAAAACTAGTGACAGACTTACACTAAAGTTCAAAAGAAAATATAGAAATAAAAGCGAGTGAAGATATAAACCCTCTGAAGGTCTGCAGTGAGTGTGGGGTTAATGATGGCCGGTGGAGCAGCGCCGCTTCCCACACGCGACCGGGATGAGAGGGACCACATCTCTCTCACACACACACACACACACACACACACATCTCTCTCTCTCTCCGCTCCATTTGATTTCTTATTCTCTTTGTGACATTCGGCTGCGGAACATCCGCTCAGTCTCTCATTAGAGCCAGCGCTGGATCTCATGCTCAACACGAGGAGTTCATGAGCCTCGTCATATCCCAGAATCCCTCGGGAAACCACAGAGCAAAGCCCCTGCGGCCCGTTCATCGGACACACACACACACACACACTCACACACACACACACACACACACACACACACACACACACACACACACACACACACACACACACACACACACACACACACACACACACACACACACTCACACACACACACACACACACACACACACACACACACACACACTCACACACACCACACACACACACACACACACACACACACACACACACTCACACACACCACACACACTCACACACACTCACACACACACACTCACACACACACACACACACACACACACACACACACACACACACACACACACACACACACTCACACACACACACACACACACACTCACACACACACACACACACACACACACACACCACACACACTCACACTCACACACACACACACACACACTCACACTCACACACACTCACATACTCACATTCTCAACCACACCTCTGAATGAGAAATATACATATTCATGCTTAATTCTCCTGCTGGAAAGATGCTGACACACACACACACACACACACACACACATACTGAAGCTACTAATAACACACACACACACACACACACACACACACACACACACACACACACATACTGAAGCTGTTAATCCAGTTTTTTACAATCACTTAGTTACTATTTTCAGAACCTTGATGCCATTTTTCACAACTCTAGACACAAAACTCACAACCAATGATCAAAATGCACATTTTTCAAAACTCTAACCCTTTTCTCAATTGCTTGGATACAATACACATAAAACTTAGATCATTTGTTCATTCAACAAAAATCACCTGTTCAATATGACACAACTTAACATCAAATTACTACTATTTCAAAAGGCAATTCACACATTACATTTCAAATGAGTGTCTATTCATTTCCTTACAATGATCTAACTATCAATTGATACAACTGCTCAAAATGATAAGTAACTGTTGCATTACTCTTAATGCATAGTTGTATGGAAACAGACAAACAATCTTCCATGTTTACAGTAAATCATGAACAGTTTGTTCAATGTTTGTTCAATCATGAAAGTTTCAAGATAACGAGATTCCTTGTCACTAATAAGTGTGAAGCATGAACCAATTAGACTACAATACCCATGGATGTAGCCTACAGTAATATTTTACTGTATCATAATGCTTCATCAGACACTGTGTCTATGGTCCCAAATACTGTTACACCTTTTCAGACTATTTACAGTATTGACAGCACTGCACTGTATTCAGGCCCTTGTAATTGCTTGTCCAATTCTGCCAACTCGTTACTAATGATTGAGTGCACTTTGTGGAATGAGTATATAAAGAGTTGATTGGGATCCAATTGCAAGAGCGTAGTGATATGTAACATGGAGCCAGCAGGTGATCCAGGTCACAATGAAGATCAAGCAGTGGTGGGAGGAAGACGAGGAAGACGAGGAAGACGAGGAAGACGAGGAAGACGAGGAAGACGAGGAAGACGAGGAAGACGAGGAAGACGAGGAAGACGAGGAAGACGAGGAAGACGAGGAAGACGTGTTGGTCAGAGGAATGGCAGGGGACAGGCAGCCCTTCTGAGAGGTGGTCGTGGGCCTGGTTTGAGAGGTGTGGGGGAACGTGCTAGAGGACAAGACCACGGACCAAGACAGCGGCAGCAACAGCATAGAGTGTCCAATGAAATTCGGGCAATAGTTGTAGACCATGTCATAAATCATGGCATGACAATGACTGAGGCGACTGCAATGATTCAACCAAACCTCAGAAGGTCAACCGTGGCCTCAATAATCAGAACATTCCGCAATGAGAACCGGTAAGTTATCAGCATGCACTAAACATTATGCTACTCTCAATTGTCAAATGACTGCATACCAACGTGTATCACAGAATAGGTGATGTGACCAAGTGTCTTCTTACTCTAATTTTCCCTGTAGAATTGAGACCAGGCCAAATAGTGGAGGCAGAGGCAAAATTCTAACTGACCAACAGGAGCAGGCTGTGGTCGATTTGGTTCGGGCCAGAAATGATATTCGCCTTACAGAAATTCGCCAGCATATCTTGGACAATGAAGACATGTTCAACAATGTGGGATCCATAAGTTTGCCGACTATTGCACGCATACTGAAAAGGCACCAGGTATCTATAAAACAACTATATCATG
>JARQWZ010000336.1:305000-342500 GCA_033150135.1 Gobio occitaniae
CTAAAGAGTGGGCGGCATCGGATACTCGCCAACAGTATACGCATCTCAAACTTCTCCCATTCAGACCTTCGCTGTGAGAATATCAGATGTGTAAATGTGCCTTTGAGGCTTGGGATTTCACTATTTACTGCTCTTCTTCTTTTACTATCCTCACACACTGACTGCTCAACAGATGGAGGGTGCAGTTGGTCCACATTAGCGGCCTAATCTGCATACAGCGCTCAGAGAAACAAAGCAATACATAAGTTGTGTGCGAAAGCTTTCTCCGATGGGTACTAAAGTTCTGCAAACACACACAAGACCCCGTCTGCTTATTCCCCATCTGTTGTGAGGCGAGACCGGGTCTTTTATATGGAAAACAGCTCTTATATTACCACCTGAGCGACAGATCGGAGACTGAAGGCAGCTCAGCGCCGATCCATTAGAATGAACGATTCTGACATTTTATTAATAGAGAAGCTGTCAGAGAGCAGCGATGAGGTTTTTATATTCAATAATACCACCCGAATATGATTACACACCGGACAGAGTGACACAATAATCTGGCGGAATGGAGAGGTGTGTAAAAATAAATATATGCATATTCATCCAGAAGCTGTTAATTGATGTTCTCGGCTCACGAAAATCATAAAACAACATTCCTCTAGTTCCTCGTGTGCTGTTTTGAAGATGTTCAACACTTTATGGCTTGACTGCACGCAAAACACACCATCTGCAGCCCTATTATGAGTTTATGACAAAAAAAAAATCATTTTTATATTGCCAGTTATTTCCCCCTCTACCATTTTCGCTCAGAAATTGCCAGTTAATTTCACAAATAATTACAAAGAAATGGCAAGTAACACATTGAAAAGCTCAAGTATTTAATTTACAACACTTTTTTTCAGTTTCTTTTCCTTAGATACAGTAATCAAGTAAATTAATTTTAATTTAAGTAAAGTAAACTAAAAACAATTTGAACTGAGGTAACAAACAAAGTAAGGAAGCAGATTCAAAGATATTGGCATTTTTAACAAGAAAAGTAACTATTTTGAATGTCGTCTTTTTAGTTTGAATATTTTTAGGCTTTACAGACAGAAGGAATGATAAACATTCACACAGAGTTTACATATTTCGCATAACCCTGATATTAACTTTGGCAAATGCTAGTTAATGCCCTTGTGTTTAATTTAAAGTGTTTTGAAATGATCTCTAGTAGGTGATTATGCAGCCATTGTGAATTAATCACCATAAGGAGCCTGTGAGCGACGTCCAATCAGGTGAGGTATTTGTTCATGTTCAGTAGTGTGGATTTAATGGATGTTTGGTTTAAGTCTTACCTCTCAGGTAGGTCCTTGTGAAGAGATGAGGTGTCTAAGTCACAACATCTAGAGCTACTAGAGTGCCTCAGGGCTCAGTGCTGGGACCGCTTCTCTTCTCCATCTCCATCTCATCACTAGATCTGTCCTTCAGAAACATGGTTTCTCCATCACTGCTATCATCTAGAGCTACTGGAGTGCCTCAGGGCTCAGTACTGGGACCGCTTCTCTTCTCCATCTCCATCTCATCACTAGATCTGTCCTTCAGAAACATGGTTTCTCCATCACTGCTATCATCTAGAGCTACTGGAGTGCCTCAGGGCTCAGTGCTGGGACCGCTTCTCTTCTCCATCTACATCTCATCACTAGATCTGTCCTTCAGAAACATGGTTTCTCCATCACTGCTATCATCTAGAGCTACTGGAGTGCCTCAGGGCTCAGTGCTGGGACCGCTTCTCTTCTCCATCTACATCTCATCACTAGATCTGTCCTTCAGAAACATGGTTTCTCCATCACTGCTATCATCTAGAGCTACTGGAGTGCCTCAGGGCTCTGTGTTGGAACTGCTTCTCTTCTCCATCTACATCTCATCACTAGATCTGTCCTTCAGAAACATGGTTTCTCCCATCACTGCTATCATCTAGAGCTACTGGAGTGCCTCAGGGCTCTGTGTTGGAACTGCTTCTCTTCTCCATCTACATCTCATCACTAGATCTGTCCTTCAGAAACATGGTTTCTCCATCACTGCTATCATCTAGAGCTAATGGAGTGCCTCAGGGCTCAGTGCTGGGACCGCTTCTCTTCTCCATCTACATCTCTTCACTAGATCTGTCCTTCAGAAACATGGTTTCTCCATCACTGCTATCATCTAGAGCTACTGGAGTGCCTCAGGGCTCAGTGCTGGGACCGCTTCTCTTCTCCATCTACATGTCATCACTAGATCTGTCCTTCAGAAACATGGTTTCTCCATCACTGCTATCATCTAGAGCTACTGGAGTGCCTCAGGGCTCAGTACTGGGACCGCTTCTCTTCTCCATCTACATGTCATCACTAGATCTGTCCTTCAGAAACATGGTTTCTCCATCACTGCTATCATCTAGAGCTACTGGAGTGCCTCAGGGCTCAGTACTGGGACCGCTTCTCTTCTCAATCTACATCTCATCACTACTGTCAAACCTCTGCAACTGATCCAGAATCTGCAGCAAGAATGGTTTGTTTGCTTTTATTGTTCTCATTTGTTGCTTTGGATAAAAGAGTCTGCTAAATGATTAAATGCACATGTAAATGTAATGAAATAAATAAAGACAGAAAACCAACATGAGTGTCTGTAATTGTGTGTATGAGTCAGATTTGCATTGCTGCCGCCACTGGCGTGTAACACACACTTATATATGAGGCATTACCGCAGTGCAGCGGATCAGCACACAGCAGGGACGTTTCCTTTATACACAGTATATTTATGAATACTCTATCATTGCTTTTAACTTCAGCACATGCGGGCAGGGACGCAGAAAATCCAGTGGTTTTGCACTGGACAGAATTCTAATGATGTTGCTTATATAATGCAGCTTACATAATACACTCGGTGATGGTTAAAGGTTTTCACCAGTGATTGAATGTAGTTTAATTCTAATAGGGTTTGAAGGTTCATGTGCGTCATGCAGTTTTCAGGTCAGTTGACATGAGGGGTCTAACAACGCTGCAGAAAATATAAATATTAAATGTGTTTGAATTGTATGGTGTTTATTATCAAGAGTAATTCTCTGTACTGACAGAGCAGAACAACTACAAACAGATGTAATGGATGAATAAAGGGGTGAGACTAATACATTTTTTTGTTTTGTTTTAGCTGTAATATCTTTAAACGGGGGAAATTTAGACACAGTTTCTCAGAGAGAGTTTAAAGTCCTTTTGCATTTCAAGTGAATGTATAAGCCCACATGAAAAAATACTATAGTATATTTTAGTAAAATTTAGGGCTGTCAAAAGATTAATCGCGATTAATCGCATCCAAAATAAAAGTTTGTGTTTACATAATATATGTGTGTGTACTGTGTTAATTATTATTTATATATAAAAACACACACAAGCACGTATATATTTAAGAAAAAAAAAATATTTTTATATATAAAACATTTATATTTATATATATTATAGATTATATAAATGTATATACATGCAAATATTTCTTAAATATATACATGAATGTGTGTGTATTTATATATAAATAATAATTAACAGAGTACACACACACACACATATATTATGTAAACACAAACTTTTATTTTGGATGCGATTAATCGCGATTAATCTTTTGACAGCCCTAGTAAAATTACTCTAGTAAATACTATAGTGTTTTTGAACCGTACTATAGTAAATATACTACAGTAAATTAACAAAGTGTAGTAAATACTATAATATACTACAATTTACTTTAGTATCTTTACTATAGTATGGTTCAAAAACACTATAGTATTTACTAGAGTCATTTTACTGTAATTTTACTATAATATACTATAGTATTTTTTCATGTGGGAGTGAAAATATATTTGTACTGGTAAGAAAGACTGAGCAAGAAAAACATTTTTTGCAGTGCATTTATGTTACTGGAAGAACGTTTGATCATAATGTCAACTTCTGAGAACGTTCCCTGTTCGATGAGAAGTTTCGTCTGAATTCACCCACTAATATAAGCCATCAAAGAAACTTAAGAACCTCTGACTGATTCTATCCAGTCAAAAACACTACAATTCATTTTAACATCACGCTTCCCGTATTGTAATGAAAACAGGCCAGAATCGTGCCTGACCTGTGTGTCCTGAAATGGTCAGAGAGCTGGACGAGAGGAACAAAGCATGAAAACAGCCTCATTATCTCCTTGGTGAGTCTGAAGATCGTGTGCATCAGCTGACAGTGAAGCAGGTGTTGAGTTCAGTCGTGTGTCGGTTTGCCGCAGGTGTGTTGTGTTGCACTGCTGCTTCTCTGAACACTGGTGGCAGACTTCAATTCCCATGCAGCGCTGTGTTCCTGTCCACATACTCCAGCTAACTTATGCAGATTTACTGTGATTAGAACACTTTACGCCAAAAAGGTTCTAAATAGAACTCTAGGTTTCTCGACTCAATTTTAAAGAACACTTTATACCAAAAAGGTTCTATAAAGAACTCTAGGGTTCTCGACTAAATTTTAGAGAACGCTTTACGCCAAAAAGGTTTTATATAGAACTCTAGGGTTCTCGACTCAATTTTAGAGAAAACTTTACGCCAAAAAGGTTTTATATAGAACTCTAGGGTTCTCGACTCAATTTTAGAGAAAACTTTACGCCAAAAAGGTTTTATATAGAACTCTAGGGTTCTCGACTCAATTTTAGAGAAAACTTTACGCCAAAAAGGTTTTATATAGAACTCTAGGGTTCTCGACTCAATTTTAGAGAAAACTTTACGCCAAAAAGGTTTTATATAGAACTCTAGGGTTCTCGACTCAATTTTAGAGAAAACTTTACGCCAAAAAGGTTATATATGGAACTCTGGGGTTCTCGACTCGATTTTAAAGAATTCTTAACGCCATAAAGGTTCTATATAGAACTCTAGGGTTCTCGACTCGATTTTAAAGAATTCTTAACGTCATAAAGGTTCTATATAGAACTCTAGGGTTCTCGACTCAATTTTAAAGAACGCTTTGTGCCAAAAAAGTTCTATATAGAACTCTAGGGTTCTCGACTCAATTTCATAGAACCCATTATATATGAACAAATTAATATTAGAAAATAGTGAGAACAACACGTCAGATCAAGATTAACTCTGTGTAAAGAGATCACTCTTGTGATGTTTAACCCAGACTACATTATGACTAACAAATCCCTTTAGCAACATTATTTATTTGATGCTGTATTTTCACTTTAATTCGTGTTCTTTCATCACTCTCAGTTATAAATAATGTAATGTCCTTTCCCACTGATTGCCACATATATACACTGTAGTATAAAGCTTGATACATTTCTACCGTGCAGCCATGCGTGTTTTAACAGTGAATTCTGTTCATTACGCAGCTGTCAATAGCAGTTGCAGCAAAGCCTCATGGGAAGGTGTTTTATATACCCATGAGAAAACACAGTATGTTAGTGTGAGATTGCTCAAGGGTTCAATCAGCTGGATAACGTCCCTAATGCAATTTCACTCACTCAATGTCTCACTGGCCGGCAAAAAGAGTCTGCTGTCCATGACTTGTTGCTCTTTTCTCCTCTATTGTGTCGTATATAGAGTGAATCACTTCCCAAACAAGGACAAATGTAGGCGGGCTTGATTGTGTCTGTGGGGAATTGATTGGATGGTTGTGGTTTGCTATTGGTTGATCTCATGTGAGTGACAGGTGGCCCCGCCCTCGTCATCAGAGAAGAGATGAAGTTATTCTGATTTAGGATATAGGAACAATAATTATGTGCAATAAATACACACTGCAATATTCCATAGAACTCCATTTAATGTCATCTTATTAAGGATTAGATTTGAAATAAAATCTATATTATATATGAGGCGTTTACACATGTAAGTAGTTCTTATGTTCAGTAAAACCTTTTTTTTGGATTTTTGATGAAAAGGCTACTGTGGTTCCAAATGCCGTAACTTTTGATTGCTTTGAGATATCAACACAAACTTTGGCTCAGATGTAGTTGACATGATTATGAGCTTCCATACACTCTAAAAAAATAAGGTTCTATATGACACCAAAAATGGTTATTCGTCGTAATCATAGAGGAACCACTTTTGGTGCTATATAGCACCACATCTTAACATGTTCTGTATATTTTAGCGCTCAAAGAACCGCTGAAGAACCTCTGAAGAACCACTGAAGAACCTCTGAAGAACCGCTGAAGAACCACTGAAGAACCTCTGAAGAACTGCTGAAGAACCACTGAAGAACCACTGAAGAACCGCTGAAGAACCACTGAAGCACCACTGAAGAACGGCTGAAGAACCGCTGAAGAACCGCTGAAGAATCACTGAAGAACCTCTGAAGAACCACTGAAGAACCTCTGAAGAACCGCTGAAGAACCACTGAAGAACCACTGAAGAACCACTGAAGAACGACTGAAGAACCGCTGAAGAACCACTGAAGCACCGCTGAAGAACCGCTGAAGAACCGCTGAAGAACCGCTGAAGAACCACTGAAGAACAACTGAAGAACCGCTGAAGAACCACTGAAGCACCGCTGAAGAACCGCTGAAGAACCACTGAAGAACCGCTGAAGAACCTCTGAAGAACCGCTGAAGAACCGCTGAAGAACCCCTGAAGAACCACTGAAGAACCACTGAAGAACCGCTGAAGAACCACTGAAGAACCGCTGAAGAACCACTGAAGAACCGCTGAAGAACCACTGAAGAACGACTGAAGAACCGCTGAAGAACCACTGAAGCACCACTGAAGAACCGCTGAAGAACCACTGAAGAACCACTGAAGAACCGCTGAAGAACCTCTGAAGAACCGCTGAAGAACCCCTGAAGAACCACTGAAGAACCACTGAAGAACCGCTGAAGAACCACTGAAGAACCGCTGAAGAACCACTGAAGCACCACTGAAGAACGACTGAAGAACCGCTGAAGAACCTCTGAAGAACCGCTGAAGAATCACTGAAGAACCTCTGAAGAACCACTGAAGAACCTCTGAAGAACCGGTGAAGAACCACTGAAGAACCGCTGAAGAACCACTGTAGAACCACTGAAGAACCACTGAAGAACCACTGAAGAACCACTGAAGAACCTCTGAAGAACCGCTGAAGAACCACTGTAGAACCACTGAAGTACCTCTGAAGAACCGCTGAAGAACCACTGTAGAACCACTGAAGAACCTCTGAAGAACCACTGAAGAACCACTGAATAACCACTGAAGAACCTCTGAATAACCACTGAAGAACCACTGAAGAACCGCTGAAGAACCACTGTAGAACCACTGAAGAACCTCTGAAGAACCGCTGAAGAACCGCTGAAGAACCGCTGAAGAACCTCTGAAGAACCTCTGAAGAACCACTGAAGAACCACTGAAGAACCTCTGAAGAACCACTGTAGAACCACTGAAGAACCTCTGAAGAACCACTGAAGAACCGCTGAAGAACCGCTGAAGAACCACTGAAGAACCACTGTAGAACCACTGAAGAACCTCTGAAGAACCACTGAAGAACCGCTGAAGAACCACTGAAGAACCTCTGAAGAACCGCTGAAGAACCGCTGAAGAACCACTGAAGAACCTCTGAAGAACCACTGAAGAACCGCTGAAGAACCGCTGAAGAACCACTGAAGAACCTCTGAAGAACCGCTGAAGAACCGCTGAAGAACCGCTGAAGAACCACTGAAGAACCTCTGAAGAACCTCAAAATGAATGATCAAAATGAATTTTTTTTTTTTATTTGAAACATGCACTTGTATATATCTTTATAAGCCATTACTTTTGAGGTATGCCACTTAGACGTGAAATGCCTTCACGGTGTAAGTAACGAAGCTCAGAATAAACTTTTCATTATACAAATGTGTCATTAAATGTCTACAAATGTATAAAGTTGACCCGAGATCAGCCATACAGACGCTGGTTCATGGGTTCAGATCAGTGGCGAAACACTGGCATTACAAACTCCTTCCTTTGAGCTCCATCACTGCTCCAATAACTGAATATATTACAGCATCGTGATTTTCATAAGCCGTCCGTTGATGTCTCGCGTGTCCTTCTGGTCCAGTATTGATGAATCCATCAGCGATCACATGGGGAAGGTTTTCATCATCCGCTGAATGATGCTCAGCTGCCAGAGGAGCACAGCTCTTCATGGGATACAGAGGGGATGAGCTCCATCACATTTAGATTCTCTCAGACACGATTGGTGGGCTCGCATACACTCTAAAAAAAAAGGCTCGTAATCATAGGGGAACCTTTTTTAGTGCTATATAGCACCAATTTTGGTGCTTCAGTGGTTCTTCAGCGGTTCTTCAGCGGTGCTATATAGCACCTTAGTCAAAGAACCGGTGAAGAACCTCTGAAGAACCACTGAAGAACCGCTGAAGAACCGCTGAAGAACCACTGAAGAACCGCTGAAGAACCACTGAAGAACCGCTGAAGAACCACTGAAGCACCAAAATTGGTGCTATATAGCACTAAAAAAGGTTCCCCTATGATTACGAGCCAAGAACCATTTTTGGTGCCATATAGAACCTTTTTTTTTTAGAGTGTATGGGTCTTATGATCATATTAGCGAAGATTCACAGGCAAAAGGTCCAACTATTGTCAATAGGGTAGCGATGTATGAAGCTCACACTGATGAAATTATGACATAAAAAGTCAAAATTATGAGGCAAAAAGTCAAACTTATGACATACTAAGACATAATTATGACATAAATTAAAATTATGATTAAAAAAGTCAAAATTACTAGATTAAAAGTCAAAATTATAACACACTAAATCAGAAATTTGACATAAAAAGTCAAAATTATGAGGCAAAAAGTCAAACTTATGACATACTAAGACATAATTATGACATAAATTAAAATTATGATTAAAAAGGTCAAAATTACTAGATAAAAAGTAAAAATTACTAGATAAAAAGTCAAAATTATGACATACTAAGTCAAATTTTATAATTTAAAAAGTAAAAAATTTGAGAAAAACGTCACATTTATGACATACTAAGACATAATTATGACATAAATTACAATTATGATTAAAAAAAGTCAAAATTATGACACACTAAGTCAGAAATTTGACATAAAACGTCAAAATTATGACATACTAAGACATAATTATGACAAAAATTAAAATGATAAAAAAAGTCACAATTACTAGATAAAAAGTCAAAATTATGACATACTAAGTCAGAAATTTGACATAAACAGTCAAAATCATGAGACATAAAAAGTCAAACTTATGACATACTAAGACATCATTATGACTAATTAAAATTATGATAAAAAAAGTAAAAATTACTAGATTAAAAGTCAAAATGATGACATGCTAAGTCATAATTTTGACATAAAAAGTGAAAATTATGAAACAAAAAGTCAAACTTATGGCATACCAAGACAATTATGACAAAAATCTAAATTATGAATAAAAAATTCTAAATTACTAGATAAAACGTCAAACTTATGACATACTAAGACATAATTACGATAAAAAGGTCAAAATTATGACATACTAAGTCAAAATGTTTACATAAAGTCATAATTATGAGATAAAAGGTCACACTTATGACATACTATGACATAAATTAAAATTATGATAAAAAAAGTCAAAATTACTAGATTAAAAGTCAAAATTATGACATGCTAAATCAAGATTTTGACATAAAAAGTCAAAATTATGAAACAAAAAGTCAAACTAATGACATACTAAGACAATTATGACAAAAAAAATTTATTATGATTAAAAAAAACAAAATTACTAGATAAAAAGTCAAAATTATGACCTAATAAGTCAAAATGTTTACATAATAAGTAATAATTATGAGATAAAACGTCCAATTTATGACATACTAAGACATGATTATGACAAAAATTTAAATTATAATTAAAAAAGTCAAAATTACTAGATAAAAAGTCAAAATTATGACATACTAAGTCAGAAATTTGACATAAAAAATCTAAATTATGAGACAAAAAGTCAAACTTATGACATTCTAAGACAAGTTTTTATCTCATAATTTAGTAATGCCATCATCTCTATTTTTTCATCATAATTTTGATTTTTTTAATCTCATAATTTTGACTTTTTATGTCATGATCATGATTTACCGGATGTTTTTCTCGTGTGGCAGACAGTCCGAGAGCATGAAGTGTATTTGTGCAATTGAATGAGTTTTGTGAGAAGTGTGTGTGTTGAACAGATCCACACACACGTCATGTGTCCGTCTGTGCTGTTGGGTTCTTACACACTGAATCTGTGCAGGATTCTCACATCACACAATTATTACAGTTAACAAAAGAAACAAATAAAGTTTAAGAAATTCAGAAATCAGTTGGGAATTTGGAATTGAATTAAAATATTAGCGTTCAGTGTGTGAATGATTCCACCTCTCTCCAGGGTTTGTGAAGTTAACCATAACCCTGACACAGGTAACAGCGCTGGAGTGTGTGTGTGTGTGTGTGTGTGTGTGTGTGTGTGTGTGTGTGTGTGTGTGTGTGTGTGTGTGTGTGTGTGTGTGTGTGTGTGTGTGTGTGTGTGTGTGTGTGTGTGTGTGTGTGTGATGAAGCTCTCTGTCAGTTTAAGGTTGACGCAGCCGAGGTTCAGAGCACAGAGTAAATGCCACATTATCATATTGATTACAGCCTGAACGACACACACCATCATAATCAGCTCCTCACACACACACACACACACACACACACACACACACACACACACACACACACAGCACACACACACGCACACAGCACACTTGAGTTCACATGCAGTCAATGTGTTTTATCATGAACACATGAGCGTTGATGTGAGTTTGTTTGACGTTGTGTGTGTTAGAGTTGTTGAAGCCGGAAACAGGCCGTTCTCATCTCATTTACAGCACATTCAGCGACACACACACACACACTCACACTCACACACACACACACACACACACACACACACACACACACACTCACACACACACACACAGAACACAAATCCGCAGCTTTAATTACCGTCCTCAGACACACACATCCTAACAGCTCAAATCCTTTTACTCATCTCTGTGTGTAACTCTCCTACGCTCGACATTTCATGACTTTCGGCTCAAACTACTCCACATTTACACACTTAACAAGTCAGAATTTCAACTTAGTACATCATAACACACACACTAAAAACACACACGATACACACACTCATAACACACACGATACACACACTAATAACACACTCATAACACACTCATAACACACTCATAACACACACGCCAGCTCACTCACAACACACACTCCATCTCACACTCATAACACACACGCCATCTCACACTCATAACACACACACCAGCTCACACTCATAACACACACACCAGCTCACACTCATAACACACACTCCATCTCACACTCATAACACACACTCCAGCTCACACTCATAACACACTCGCCATCTCACACTCATAACACACACGCCATCTCACACTCATAACACACACGCCAGCTCTCACTCATAACACACTCCAGCTCACACTCATAACACACACGCCAGCTCACACTCATAACACACACACCAGCTCACACTCATAACACACACGCCAGCTCACACTCATAACACACACGCCAGCTCACACTCATAACACACACGCCATCTCACACTCATAACACACACGCCAGCTCACACTCATAACACACACGCCAGCTCACACTCATAACACACACGCCATCTCACACTCATAACACACACGCCAGCTCACACTCATAACACACACGCCATCTCACACTCACAACACACACGCCAGCTCACACTCATAACACACTCCAGCTCACACTCATAACACACACGCCAGCTCACACTCATAAGACACACGCCATTTCACACTCATAACACACACGCCATCTCACACTCATAACACACACGCCAGCTCACACTCATAACACACACACCATCTCACACTCATAACACACACGCCAGCTCACACTCATAACACACACGCCAGCTCACACTCATAACACACACGCCATCTCACACTCATAACACACACGCCAACTCACACTCATAACACACACGCCAGCTCACACTCATAACACACGCCAGCTCACACTCATAACACACACGCCAGCTCACACTCATAACACACACGCCATCTCACACTCATAACACACACGCCAGCTCACACTCATAACACACACGCCAGCTCACACTCATAACACACACGCCAACTCACACTCATAAGACACACGCCAACTCACACTCATAACACACGCCAGCTCACACTCATAACACACACACCATCTCACACTCATAACACACACGCCAGCTCACACTCATAACACACACGCCAGCTCACACTCATAACACACACGCCATCTCACACTCATAACACACACGCCAACTCACACTCATAACACACACGCCAGCTCACACTCATAACACACGCCAGCTCACACTCATAACACACACACCATCTCACACTCATAACACACACGCCAGCTCACACTCATAACACACACGCCATTTCACACTCATAACACACACGCCAGCTCACACTCATAACACACACGCCAACTCACACTCATAAGACACACGCCAGCTCACACTCATAACACACTCCAGCTCACACTCATAAGACACACGCCAGCTCACACTCATAACACACGCCAGCTCACACTCATAACACACACGCCAGCTCACACTCATAACACACACGCCATCTCACACTCATAACACACACGCCAGCTCACACTCATAACACACTCGCCAGCTCACACTCATAACACACACGCCAGCTCACACTCATAAGACACACGCCATCTCACACTCACAACACACACGCCAGCTCACACTCATAACACACACGCCATCTCACACTCATAACACACACGCCAGCTCACACTCATAACACACTCGCCAGCTCACACTCATAACACACACGCCAGCTCACACTCATAACACACACGCCAGCTCACACTCATAAGACACACGCCAGCTCACACTCATAACACACTCCAGCTCACACTCATAAGACACACGCCAGCTCACACTCATAACACACGCCAGCTCACACTCATAACACACACGCCAGCTCACACTCATAACACACACGCCATCTCACACTCATAACACACACGCCAGCTCACACTCATAACACACTCGCCAGCTCACACTCATAACACACACGCCAGCTCACACTCATAACACACACGCCAGCTCACACTCATAAGACACACGCCATCTCACACTCACAACACACACGCCAGCTCACACTCATAACACACACGCCATCTCACACTCATAACACACACGCCAGCTCACACTCATAACACACTCGCCAGCTCACACTCATAACACACACGCCAGCTCACACTCATAACACACACGCCAGCTCACACTCATAAGACACACGCCAGCTCACACTCATAACACACTCCAGCTCACACTCATAACACACACGCCAGCTCACACTCATAAGACACACGCCATTTCACACTCATAACACACACGCCAGCTCACACTCATAACACACACGCCAACTCACACTCATAAGACACACGCCAGCTCACACTCATAACACACACGCCAGCTCACACTCATTACACACTCCAGCTCACACTCATAACACACGCGCCATCGCACACTCATAACACACACGCCAACTCACACTCATAAGACACACGCCAGCTCACACTCATAACACACACGCCATCGCACACTCATAACACACACGCCAGCTCACACTCATAACACACACACACCATCTCACACTCATAACACACTCCAGCTCACACTCATAAGACACACGCCAGCTCACACTCATAACACACACGCCAGCTCACACTCATAACACACACGCCAACTCAGACTCATCAGACACACGCCAGCTCACACTCATAACACACACGCCAGCTCACACTCATAAGACACACGCCAGCTCACACTCATAACACACTCCAGCTCACACTCATAACACACACGCCAGCTCACACTCATAAGACACACGCCATCTCACACTCATAACACACACGCCAGCTCACACTCATAACACACACGCCAGCTCACACTCATAACACACACGCCAGCTCACACTCATAAGACACACGCCAGCTCACACTCATAACACACGCCAGCTCACACTCACAACACACACGCCATCTCACACTCATAACACACACGCCATCTCACACTCACAACACACACGCCATCTCACACTCACAACACACACGCCATCTCACACTCATTACACACTCCAGCTCACACTCATAACACACGCCAGCTCACACTCATAACACACACGCCATCTCACACTCATTACACACTCCAGCTCACACTCATAACACACGCCAGCTCACACTCATAACACACACGCCATCTCACACTCACAACACACACGCCAGCTCACACTCATAACACACACGCCATCTCACACTCATAACACACACGCCATCTCACACTCATAACACACACGCCAGCTCACATTCATAACACACACTCCAGCTCACACTCATAACACACACGCCATCTCACACTCATAACACACACGCCATCTCACACTCATAACACACACTCCAGCTCACACTCATAACACACGCCAGCTCACACTCATAACACACACGCCATCTCACACTCATAACACACACGCCATCTCACACTCATAACACACACTCCATCTCACACTCATAACACACACGCCAGCTCAAATTCATAACACACACTCCAGCTCACACTCATAACACACACGCCATCTCACACTCACAACACACACGCCATCTCACACTCACAACACACACGCCATCTCACACTCATTACACACTCCAGCTCACACTCATAACACACGCCAGCTCACACTCATAACACACACGCCATCTCACACTCATAACACACACTCCATCTCACACTCATAACACACACGCCAGCTCACATTCATAACACACACTCCAGCTCACACTCATAACACACACGCCATCTCACACTCACAACACACACGCCATCTCACACTCACAACACACACGCCATCTCACACTCATTACACACTCCAGCTCACACTCATAACACACGCCAGCTCACACTCATAACACACACGCCATCTCACACTCATTACACACTCCAGCTCACACTCATAACACACGCCAGCTCACACTCATAACACACACGCCATCTCACACTCACAACACACACGCCAGCTCACACTCATAACACACACGCCATCTCACACTCATTACACACTCCAGCTCACACTCATAACACACACGCCATCTCACACTCATAACACACACGCCATCTCACACTCTAACTCTAATCGCTGGAGCATTAGGAAGTGAATAAACATGAGCTGCATGCGTTTAATTACTGCCCCAGTTTGAGAAGGATTATGATATTGCACCTGTGAGATGATGGCACGGATCTGAAGCTGTACTGGGCGGTTCTAATCCGGTCTGAGGCGGAAGGGTCTTAACGTCACGTCCAGATGTGTGTGTTCTTATCAGGGTGTGCAGATGAACAGCACCAGAGCAGGAACCGTTTCTCTATCTGAACTCTTTCTGCATCTCACCGCTTCAAACAGACCCTCTCATGCCTTCATGTGTTCTGGCTCTACTAGAGCAGGTTTTCCTGCTTGAGTGTTGAGTATCTCCTCATATTCTCCAGTGTTGCGGCTCCTCTCTTCCCAGTCTGTCAGTAATGCTCTTCTGAAAAGCACACTGTGCTCTGATTGGTCGGCTGTAGACAAACAGCAGGTCTCAGAAAGAGCCGTGATTCTGCTTGTTTTTCATCTCTTGTTTATTAATACACCAGTTCACAACAGGAGTGACACGATAAAGCCTGTCAGTGACATTCACATTTAATGACCTGTAATTCTCTTCCCTTGTACCTGCGTCACATTATCCTGTCAGGACGCAGAACACAATCAGCTCTCATTAAGGAAGCTTGTAAACTTCAGACTTCAGCGCCCGTCTCTAGTCATACAGATAACATACATGACAACACAACACGGCTGGATTCACAGACCTGAACAGATGCTGGGCAGAATATTCTGGAACGTTCCCCTAAAGTTATGAACAAACATCCTTACAGAACATTCGTTCAAAGTTATCTGGTCTCTACACTCTAAAAAATGCTGGATTAAAAATAACCCAAGTTGGGTTGAAAATGGATTTACCCAGCGATTGGGTTGTTTTAATACAGCGATTGGGTTGTTTTAAACCAGCGATTGGGTTGTTTTAATCCAGCGATTGGGTTGTTTTAAACCAGCGATTGGGTTGTTTTAATACAGCGATTGGGTTGTTTTAAACCAGCGATTGGGTTGTTTTAACCCGGCGATTGGGTTGTTTTAATCCAGCGATTGGGTTGTTTTAATCCAGCGATTGGGTTGTTTTAACCCGGCGAATGGGTTGTTTTAACCCAGTGATTGGGTTGGTTTAACCCAGCGATTGGGTTGTTTTAACCCAGCAATAGGGTTGTTTTAACCTAGTGAAAGGGTTGTTTTAACCCAGAAATTGGGTTGTTTTAATCCAGCGATTGGGTTGTTTTAACCCAGCGAATTGGTTGTTTTAACCCAGCGATTGGGTTGTTTTAACCCAGTGAATGGGTTGGTTTAACCCAGCGATTGGGTTGTTTTAACCCGGCGAATGTGTTGTTTTAACCCAGCGATTGGGTTGTTTTAATCCAGCGATTGGGTTGTTTTAACCCGGCGAATGGGTTGTTTTAACCCAGTGATTGGGTTGGTTTAACCCAGCGACTGGGTTGTTTTAATGCAGCGATTGGGTTGGTTTAACCCAGCGATTGGGTTGTTTTAACCCGGCGAATGGGTTGTTTTAACCCAGCAATTGGGTTGTTTTAACCCAGCGAATGGGTTGTTTTAACCTAGTGAAAGGGTTGTTTTAACCCAGAAATTGGGTTGTTTTAATCCAGCGATTGGGTTGTTTTAACCCGGCAATTGGGTTGTTTTAACCCAGCGAATGGGTTGTTTTAACCCAGCGATTGGGTTGTTTTAACCCAGTGATTGGGTTGTTTTAACCTAGTGAAAGGGTTGTTTTAACCCAGAAATTGGGTTGTTTTAATCCAGCGATTGGGTTGTTTTAACCCGGCAATTGGGTTGTTTTAACCCAGCGAATGGGTTGTTTTAACCCAGCGAATGGGTTGTTTTAACCCAGCGATTGGGTTGTTTTAACCCAGTGATTGGGTTGTTTTAACCCAGCATTTTTTAGAGTGTAATGTTCTCATAACACACAGCATTAATGGAACTTTTTTCAGAACTTTAGTTTTTTTGTTTGGAACCTTCAGAGAACATCCCATAATGTTTGAAGAATTATACAATGTTCATGTTTCCTTAACGTTCACATAAACAAGAATAAAAAAAAACAAACATTTAAAGGCACAGTGTGTAATTACTCGACTCAGAGGCGTGGCTTAACTCTTGAGTGGGCGGAGCCTTTATTTATTCCGCTCATGCGTGTGTGTGTGCGTTTGATCCTCTCACACACATGTGAGTGTGTTAAAGTGATGTTGTAATGTTGTCTGGGCGCTACTATGAGACGCTTGTTCACACTGCAGTGAGTGAGATCATATGAGGCGGTAAAACATGGCATTCTGGGTAAATCTACAACAGCAGATTTACACAATCAGACTAACTGTGTTGAGCTGGAGAACAATGAGGAGTTTCTGTCCATCAATGATCCAAACAGTGGCTAATAAAACACAGCAGATATTAAAGCGCCGCTAGTGTTGCCATGGTTACCGCACAATAACACGCGGGGATGATGTCACTGATGGGCGACACACACACACACACATGGGCCGTGTCCTGGAGAAAATCACTGATTTACACATTCACGGACACATTTGGGATAATGCACTAAATGCACTAAATAATGCACTGTTAAAAACGTACATACTGCACCTTTAACTGTGTTAAAAACTTACATACTGCACCTTTAACTGTGTTAAAAACTTACATACTGCACCTTTAACTGTGTTAAAAACTTACATACTGCACCTTTAACTGCGTTAAAAACTTACATACTGCACCTTTAACTGTGTTAAAGACTTACATACTGCACCTTTAACTGCGTTAAAAACTTACATACTGCACCTTTAACTGTGTTAAAAACTTACATACTGCACCTTTAACTGTGTTAAAGACTTACATACTGCACCTTTAACTGTGTTAAAAACTTACATACTGCACCTTTAACTGTGTTAAAAACTTACATACTGCACCTTTAACTGTGTTAAAAACTTACATACTGCACCTTTAACTGTGTTAAAAACTTACATACTGCACCTTTAACTGTGTTAAAAACTTACATATTGCACCTTTAACTGTGTTAAAGACTTACATACTGCACCTTTAACTGTGTTAAAAACTTACATATTGCACCTTTAACTGTGTTAAAGACTTACATACTGCACCTTTAACTGTGTTAAAAACTTACATACTGCACCTTTAACTGTGTTAAAAACTTACATATTGCACCTTTAACTGTGTTAAAGACTTACATACTGCACCTTTAACTGTGTTAAAAACTTACATACTGCACCTTTAACTGTGTTAAAAACTTACATATTGCACCTTTAACTGTGTTAAAGACTTACATACTGCACCTTTAACTGTGTTAAAAACTTACATACTGCACCTTTAACTGTGTTAAAGACTTACATACTGCACCTTTAACTGTGTTAAAAACTTACATACTGCACCTTTAACTGTGTTAAAGACTTACATACTGCACCTTTAACTGTGTTAAAATCTTACATACTGCACCTTTAACTGTGTTAAAGACTTACATACTGCACCTTTAACTGTGTTAAAGATTTACATACTGCACCTTTAACTGTGTTAAAGACTTACATACTGCACCTTTAACTGTGTTAAAGACTTACATACTGCACCTTTAACTGTGTTAAAAACTTACATACTGCACCTTTAACTGTGTTAAAAATTTACATACTGCACCTTTAACTGTGTTAAAAACTTACATACTGCACCTTTAACTGTGCTAAAAATTTACATACTGCACCTTTAACTGTGTTAAAGACTTACATACTGCACCTTTAACTGTGTTAAAAATTTACATACTGCACCTTTAACTGTGTTAAAAACTTACATACTGCACCTTTAACTGTGTTAAAAATTTACATACTGCACCTTTAACTGTGTTAAAGACTTACATACTGCACCTTTAACTGTGTTAAAAACTTACATACTGCACCTTTAACTGTGTTAAAGACTTACATACTGCACCTTTAACTGTGTTAAAGACTTACATACTGCACCTTTAACTGTGTTAAAAACTTACATACTGCACCTTTAACTGTGTTAAAGACTTACATACTGCACCTTTAACTGTGTTAAAGACTTACATACTGCACCTTTAACTGTGTTAAAGACTTACATACTGCACCTTTAACTGTGTTAAAAATTTACATACTGCACCTTTAACTGTGTTAAATACTTACATACTGCACCTTTAACTGTGTTAAAGACTTACATACTGCACCTTTAACTGTGTTAAAGACTTACATACTGTACCTTTAACTGTGTTAAAAACTTACATACTGCACCTTTAACTGTGTTAAAAACTTACATACTGCACCTTTAACTGTGTTAAAAACTTACATACTGCACCTTTAACTGTGTTAAAGACTTACATACTGCACCTTTAACTGTGTTAAAGACTTACATACTGCACCTTTAACTGTGTTAAAAACTTACATACTGCACCTTTAACTGTGTTAAAAACTTACATACTGCACCTTTAACTGTGTTAAAGACTTACATACTGCACCTTTAACTGTGTTAAAGACTTACATACTGCACCTTTAACTGTGTTAAAGACTTACATACTGCACCTTTAACTGTGTTAAAGACTTACATACTGCACCTTTAACTGTGTTAAAGACTTACATACTGCACCTTTAACTGTGTTAAAGACTTACATACTGCACCTTTAACTGTGTTAAAGACTTACATACTGCACCTTTAACTGTGTTAAAAACTTACATACTGCACCTTTAACTGTGTTAAAAACTTACATACTGCACCTTTAACTGTGTTAAAAACTTACATACTGCACCTTTAACTGTGTTAAAGACTTACATACTGCACCTTTAACTGTGTTAAAGACTTACATACTGCACCTTTAACTGTGTTAAAGACTTACATACTGCACCTTTAAAAAACTGATGTTTTGAGAGTTCAGAGAACATATTTTTGTTAACTGGGATTCCATAAAGCAATAGTGATGCACAAACTTCAGCAATGACAAAAAATCTGAAAGTTAATCTTAGATTAAATTAAAACAAACTTCCAAATGTAAATTTAAATGTATAGTATGAATTAAAAATTTGAATTAACATAATTACAATTGTCAGAGAAGTGTATATGGTGGCCTAAAGTGATTAATGAACACATGTTAACATGACAAAAGTGTTTTACTGACACAATAACCAGAATATTATGTAAAATTAATCTAAATACAATTTTTTTTATAATTTTTACAGTGCAGAAATCATGTGATGCTTCGTTTGAGAAACAAACCACAAATCCTGCCCTAAAGTGCAACTCTCAAATATCTTGTGCATATATTGAAATATGAAGACTAATTTTAATATTTAACTGAAGAATGTCACTTTTTTTGCTCGTTTTACTTTATCAGAATGGTATGACAAAAAAAAAGATGTGAACGATTCAAAAATGTGTAAACAACCGCAATAAAAATTAATGAGAATATGGGGGTAAAATATGAAAAATACAGAGAATGTTTTTGTGTGTGTGTGATTAATACATTTTATTGTATTAGAAAAATGTATCATAATTATTGGATAAATATTTCTTGGTACCATAAAATTCCCTCAAAATATTAATAAAAAATATTATTGAATAAAAATATAATTACATATTATTATTAGTAACCCCTAAATTGAAAGTAAATGATATAATATTAATTTAATGGTGAACTGTCGCTTTAAAGGTGTCTACTCTGCTGTCACTGTATAACTCATATTTCAAAACTTCATGAATGTATTGTTTGGTTTTATGGAGTGTGACGACTGTTGAATGCGGGATCAGATGAAGAGCATTCAGAGGTCAGAGGTCAGGCGCTGACCGTTTCCCGCTCTTTCATCCGTGCCGTTTGTCACAGGGTCACGGACTGAAGCTCTTTCCCACATCAGACGCTCCTCAGTGGATCTGTGTGTGTGTGTGTGTGTGTGTGTGTGTGTGTGTGTGTGTGTGTGTGTGTGAGAGTGTGTGTGTTTGTGATGGGTAGGTTTAGGGCAGGGGCAGTGTGTGTGTGTATGTGTGTGTGTGTGTGTGTGTGTGTGTGTGTGTGATGGGTAGGTTTAGGGGCAGTGTGTGTGTGTGTGTGTGTGTGTGTGTGTGTGTGTGTGTGTGTGTGATGGGTAGGTTTAGAGGCAGTGTAAGGGGATAGAATATAAGGTATGTACGGTATAAAAACCATTACGCCTATGGAAAGTCCCCATAAAACATGAAAACCCAACATGTGTGTGTGTGTGTGTGTGTGTGTGTGTGTGTGTGTGTGTGTGTGTGTGTGTGTGTGTGTGTGTGTGTGTGTTGTTGGGTTAGTGTTACTGTATTCTTTAGAATAATGAATCCTGAGGGATCAAACGCTGCTCAGGCCGTCTCGTGTGACCGGAGAGAAGCGCTCCATCTGCTCCTCGTGGTCCCGATGCTCCTGTGTGTGAACAATATGTGCCATCGCTTTACAATATCAACACAAGCTGGCGCGGATGAGATCGTCAGGACGGCATATGTGGGCTTGACATGGACTTGTGTCCGTGAATATTAAAGCTCAATTATCTAATCAACCAATCACATGTCAGTGTCTTCAATGCATTTAGGGGTGTGGTCCTGGTCAAGACAATCTCCTGAACTCCACACTGAATGTCGGAATGGGAAAGAAAGGGGATTTAAGCAATTTTGAGCGTGGCATGGTTGTTGGTGCCAGACGGGCCGGTCTGAGTATTTCACAATCTGCTCAGTTACTGGGATTTTCACGCACAACCATTTCTAGGGTTTACAAAGAATGGTGTGAAAAGGGAAAAGCATCCAGTATGCGGCAGTCCTGTGGGAGAAAATGCCTTGTTGATGCTAGAGGTCAGAGGTCATGGGCCGACTGATTCAAGCTGATAGAAGAGCAACTTTGACTGAAATAACCACTCGTTACAACCGAGGTCTGCAGCAAAGCATTTGTGAAGCCACAACACACACAACCTTGAGGCGGATGGGCTACAACAGCAGAAGACCCCACCGGGTACCACTCATCTCCACTACAAAGAGGAAAAAGAGGCGACAATTTGCACCAAAATTGGACAGTTGAAGACTGGAAAAATGTTGCCTGGTCTGATGAGTCTGGATTTCTGTTGAGACATTCAGATGGTAGAGTCAGAATTTGGCGTAAACAGAATGAGAACATGGATCCATCATGCCTTGTTTCCACTGTGCAGGCTGGTGGTGGTGGTGTAATGGTGTGGGGGATGTTTTCTTGGCACACTTTAGGCCCCTTAGTGCCAATTGGGCATGGTTTAAATGCCACGGCCTACCTGAGCATTGTTTCTGCCCATGTCCATCCCTTTATGAGCACCATGTCCCCATCCTCTGATGGCTACTTCCAGCAGGATAATGCACCGTCACAAAGCTCCAATCATTTCAAACTGGTTTCTTGAACATGACAATGAGTTCACTGGACTAAAATGGCCCCACAGTCTCCAGATCTCAACCCAATAGAGCATCTTTGGGATGTGGTGGAACGGGAGCTTCGTGCCCTGGATGTGCATCCCACAAATCTCCATCAACTGCAGATGCTCTCCTATCAATATGGGCCAACATTTCTAAAGAATGCTTTCAGCACCTTGTTGAGTCAATGCCACGTAGAATTAAGGCAGTTCTGAAGGCCAAAGGGGCTCAAACACAGTATTAGTGTGTGTTCCTAATAATCCTTTAGGTGAGTGTGTATAGAACCCTTTTTGGCTTAAAGCGTTCTTTAAAATCAAGTCGAGAACCCTAGAGTTCTATATAGAACATTTTGGCGTAAAGTGTTCTTTAAAATTGAGTCGAGAACCCTAGAGTTCTATATAGAACATTTTTGGCGTAAAGTGTTCTTTAAAATTGAGTCGAGAACCCTAGAGTTCTATAAAGAACCTTTTTGGTGTATTATATAGAACCCTTTTTGGCTTAAAGCGTTCTTTAAAATCAAGTCGAGAGCCCTAGAGTTCTATATAGAACCTTTTTGGTGTATTATATAGAACCCTTTTTGGCATAAAGTGTTCTTTAAAATTGAGTCGAGAACCCTAGAGTTCTATATAGAACATTTTTGGCGTAAAGAGTTCTTTATAATTGAGTCAAGAACCCTAGAGTTCTATATAGAACCTTTTTTGGCATAAAGCGTTCTTTAAAATTGAGTTGAGAACCCTAGAGTTCTATATAGAACCTTTTTGTTGTAAAGAGTTCTTTATAATTGAGTCAAGAACCCTAGAGTTCTATATAGAACCTTTTTGGCATACTATATAGAACCTTTTGACATAAAGTGTTCTTTAAAATTGAGTCGAGAACCCTAGAGTTCTATACAGAACCATTTGGGCATAAAGCGTTCTTTAAAATTGAGTAGAGATCCTTAGAGTTCTATATAGAACCTTTTTTGGCATAAAGCGTTTTTTAAAATTGAGTTGAGAACCCTAGAGTTCTATATAGAACCTTTTTGGCGTAAAGCGTTCCCTAAAAATGAGTTGAGAACCCTAGAGTTCTTTATATAACCTTTTTGGCGTAAAGTGTTCTTTAAAATTGAGTCGAGAACCCTAGAGTTCTATATAGAACCTTTTTGTTCTAAAGAGTTCTTTATAATTGAGTCAAGAACCCTAGAGTTCTATATAGAACCTTTTTGGTGTAAAGCGTTCCTTAAAAATGAGTTGAGAACCCTAGAGTTCTTTATATAACCTTTTTGGCGTAAAGTGTTCTTTAAAATTGAGTCGAGAACCCTACAGTTCTATATAGAACCTTTTTGGCGTAAAGCGTTCTTTAAAATTGAGTCGAGAACCCTACAGTTCTATATAGAACCTTTTTGGCATACTATATAGAACCTTTTTGGCGTAAAGTGTTCTTTAAAATTGAGTCGAGAACCCTAGAGTTCTATATAGAACCTTTTTGGCGTAAAGTGTTCTTTAAAATTGAGTCGAGAACCCTAGAGTTCTATTCAGAATCATTTTGGTGTAAAGCGTTCTTTAAAATTGAGTCGAGAACCCTACAGTTCTATATAGAACCTTTTTGGCATAAAGAGTCAACTTCTGTTTCTTTAAACAAAATGTCCTTTTTTTATTTTAGGAGTGAGATGTAATTGATATTATATTACAATAATACATGACCAAGATGAACATGAACTGAATTTAGTAGTTACTGGACGTCAATGAAACCATCAGAAGATTTGTAATGGTTCTGTTCAGCTGTGACAGTAATTTCCGGTGTTGACGTTTGTTCCAGGATCAGTAAATCTGTTTCCCAGCTGATGATTTGTGCTGATAAATCACAGCCTCGGGATACACGTGTCATCTACATGAAATAACCCTGCTCAGTGTGTCCTTCTACAGAAACGGATCCCTCGCCGCGTTTGATGGACGATCTGGAGAAGTGTGTGTGAGGCCTGAGCTTTGAAATGACTTCCCGTCGCCCGGATCACGCCTTTGAGTCTCAGGATTCATCTTTAAATATTCCCCGTTTCCATTCACAGGTATTTAGGCAAAAGTCTTAGTGGGGTTTGAAGTTTGACATTCACTTATTAACATATGACCAGCACATTTACATATCAACACCTGTTCAGTATTCGGTATCATGACCTACCCTGATAAGAGCTTAGCCAATCATAACACACGTCATTTACATATAGTCTTAAAGGCACAGTAGCCTGTTTCTTTGAAAGGGTCAGAGAAAATGATTATAATGTGCTAGAAAAACATCTCAGAATCTCAGATAATAACAGTCGCAAATTGGAGCAGTTTAGAGCATTTAATGTATTTTTATAGCATCTTTAACTCCTGTTCAGCCATATTTAGACCATCTATTGTGGCTTTTAAACTGGGGAATGTTGTGAACTGCAAAATATTATCTTAAAATGAGGTCAATTATTACACTCCATGTAAAAGCAGCGAGTGAAGTGATCCCCAAAGACCTGGTTCTGCTCTGCCACGGTTTCATAAGCACAGAATGAAGGCCTGGATATAAAATGTGATTGGAATCGATGTTATTAATGCAAAATAAACAAATGACAACGAAAAGAATGCATTAAATGAAAATCACATTTCACCCCTAAAATATAAAAGGACATTTTGTTTAAAGAAACAGAAGTTGACTCTTTACGCCAAAAAGGTTCTATATAGAACTCTAGGTTTCTCTGCTTAATTTTAAAGAACGCTTTATGCCAATAAGGTTCTATATAGAATTATAGGGTTCTCGACTCAATTTTAAAGAATGCTTTACGGCAAAAAGGTTCTATATAGAACTCTAGGGTTCTCGACTCAATTTTAAAGAACACTTTATGCCAAAATGTTCTATATAGAACTCTAGGGTTCTCGAGTCAATTTTAAAGAACACTTTACGCCAAAAAGGTTCTATATTGAACTCTAGGGTTCTCGACTCAATTTTAAAGAACGCTTTACACCAAAAAGGTTTTATATAGAACTCTAGGGTTCTCGACTCAATGTTAAAGAACACTTTACGCCAAAAAGGTTCTATATAGAACTCTAGGGTTCTTGACTCAATTTTAAAAAATGCTTTATGCCAATAAGGTTATATATAGAATTATAGGTTTCTCAACTCAATTTTAAAGAACACTTTACGCCAAAAAGGTTATATATAGTACGGCAAAAAGGTTCTATATAGAACTCTAGGGTTCTCGACTCATTTTTAAAGAACGCTTTATGCCAAAAAGGTTCTATATAGAACTCTAGGGATCTCGACTCAATTTTAAAGAACACTTTATGCCAAAAAGGTTCTATATAGAACTCTAGGGATCTCGACTCAATTTTAAAGAACACTTTATGCCAAAAAGGTTCTATATAGAACTCTAGGGTTCTCGACTCATTTTTAAAGAACGCTTTATGCCAAAAAGGTTCTATATAGAACTCTAGGGTTCTTGACTGATGAGATGATTCTATAATATGAAAAACTTTAGGATTCCATATAGAACCTTTTCTTCTAAGAGTGAAAAAAGGACAGTCTTAAAAATGTTTATGCAAACTACGTATTTTCTTACTTTTGCGTTTGGGTTGAATTATGACCTGAACATGTTTCCTTTTTTAGATTCACCTAAAAATTTAATTTGCACCCAGCAAGGCACAAAACTAGCAATAAATTCAACAACAACCACAAAAAAAGACTTCAAACCATGTTGCACTGAAAGAAAGAAGCTGCAAATCCTGTCTAATGATGTTGAGTTAAAAGCAAACTTCAATTATTCAACCCGTTCAAGGACTCACGCCAGAGACACTCAAAAGCAGCCCAGGTTCTTCAAAGCAACATTCACCAAACACACACACACTCGTCTCCGTCCATTACAAGAGAACTCAATAACAATGAACGTCAATGACATTAGAATATTTCTGAGGAGCAAAACACAAGGGCTGAGTGAGCAGCGTGTCAAAAAGATTCATCCCGAGTAAGTGACATGAATTAGTTTCATAAGACGCCTCTGCTCGCGTTGCAGCACTGAGGCTTGATTGGGCGGCTGTTTGTGTGCGTCTCCAGTCAGCTTCAATCATGGCGAAGCTGGGATTTCACAGAAATCTTTGTGAGGCTTTTTCACTTGAATATTTCAAAGCCATCAGAGAAAATCGCTGCGAGCAGATAGTGGGCTTTCAAATGCCTGCGAGCTGTTTCTCTGCAAACACCATTTGCCATCCGTGAAAGACTTTTCAGATGAGTGTTTCTGGCTCTGCTCGGCCCTCTGATGCTGTTTTCGTGCTCTGTGTTCATGGATGAAATAGAGTTCTGTGGGATTTCTGGTTGTATCTGATGATTGACGCAGTTTGCCAAGTCAAGCATCACTAGGTGATCTGCTCTTGCCGATAGTTATGTTCACAACACAGCATGTCTTCCTTTCCCTTAATGCTTAAGTATGCAAACAATAAGAACACTAGCATTCCATTCCAAACACATGAGACAAACTGTCAACATGAGCTGCAGTAATCGCACACAACACGCATGAGATCTCATGAATAATACTCAAAACACAACACTTTTATTTTAAAGAACGCTTTATGCCAAAAAGGTTCTATATAGAACTCTAGGGTTCTCGACTCGATTTTAAAAAACGTTTTACGCAAAAAAGGCTCTATATAGAACTCTAGGGGTCTCGACTCAGTTTGAAAGAACGCTTTTCTAAGAATGGATGGATGGAATGGTCAGTTGGGATGGAACGGTTGGTCAAGATGGAGGGATGGAATGGTTGGTCAAGATGGAGGGATGGAATGGTCGGTTGGGAAGGAACGGTTGGTCAGGATGGATGGATGGAATGGTCAGTTGGGATGGAACGGTTGGTCAAGATGGAGGGATGGAATGGTTGGTCAAGATGGAGGGATGGAATGGTCGGTTGGGAAGGAACGGTTGGTCAGGATGGAGGGATGGAACGGTTGGTCAAGATGGAGGGATGGAATGGTCGGTTGGGAAGGAACGGTTGGTCAGGATGGAGGGATGGAATGGTCGGTTGGGAAGGAACGGTTGGTCAAGATGGAGGGATGGAATGGTTGGTTGGGAAGGAACGGTTGGTCAGGATGGAGGGATGGAACGGTTGGTCAAGATGGAGGGATGGAATGGTCGGTTGGGAAGGAACGGTTGGTCAGGATGGAGGGATGGAATGGTCGGTTGGGATGGAACGGTTGGTCAAGATGGAGGGATGGAATGGTTGGTCAAGATGGAGGGATGGAATGGTCGGTTGGGAAGGAACGGTTGGTCAGGATGGAGGGATGGAACGGTTGGTCAAGATGGAGGGATGGAATGGTTGGTTGGGAAGGAACGGTTGGTCAGGATGGAGGGATGGAATGGTCGGTTGGGAAGGAACGGTTGGTCAGGATGGAGGGATGGAACGGTTGGTCAAGATGGAGGGATGGAATGGTCGGTTGGGAAGGAACGGTTGGTCAGGATGGAGGGATGGAACGGTTGGTCAAGATGGAGGGATGGAATGGTCGGTTGGGAAGGAACGGTTGGTCAGGATGGAGGGATGGAACGGTTGGTCAAGATGGAGGGATGGAATGGTCGGTTGGGAAGGAACGGTTGGTCAGGATGGAGGGATGGAATGGTCGGTTGGGAAGGAACGGTTGGTCAGGATGGAGGGATGGAACGGTTGGTCAAGATGGAGGGATGGAATGGTCGGTTGGGAAGGAACGGTTGGTCAGGATGGAGGGATGGAATGGTCAGTTGGGAAGGAACGGTTGGTCAGGATGGAGGGATGGAATGGTTGGTGGCCAAAAAGGTTCTATATAGAACTCTAGGGTTCTCGACTCAGTTTGAAAGAACGCTTTATGCCAAAAAGGTTCAATATAGAACTTTAGGGTTCTCTACTCAATTTTAAAGAACGCTTTACGCCAAAAAGGTTCTATATAGAACTCTAGGGTTCTCGACTCAGTTTGAAAGAATGCTTTATGCCAAAAAGGTTCTATATAGAACTCTAGGGTTCTCGACTCAGTTTGAAAGAACACTTTATGCCAAAAAGGTTCTATATAGAACTCTAGGGTTCTCGACTCAGTTTGAAAGAATGCTTTATGCCAAAAAGGTTCTATATAGAACTCTAGGGTTTTCGACTCAGTTTTAAAGAACGCTTTTGTCAGAATGGATGGATGGAATGGTCAGTTGGGATGGAACGGTCGGTCAGGATGGAGGGATGGAATGGTTGGTGGCCAAAAATGTTCAATATAGAACTCTAGGGTTCTCGACTCGATTTTAAAGAATGCTTTATGCCAAAAAGGTTCTATATAGAACTCTAGGGTTCTTGACTCAGTTTGAAAGAATGCTTTATGCCAAAAAGGTTCTATATAGAACTCTAGGGTTCTCGACTCAGTTTGAAAGAACGCTTTATGCCAAAAAGGTTCAATATAGAACTCTAGGGTTCTCGACTCAATTTTAAAGAATGCTTTATGCCAAAAAGGTTCTATATAGAACTCTAGGGTTCTCGACTCAATTTTAAAGAATGCTTTATGCCAAAAAGGTTCTATATAGAACTCTAGGGTTCTCGACTCAATTTTAAAGAACGCTTTATGCCAATAAGGTTCTATATAGAACTCTAGGGTTCTCGACTCAGTTTGAAAGAACGCTTTATGCCAAAAAGGTTCTATATAGAACTCTAGGGTTCTCGACTCAGTTTGAAAGAACGCTTTATGCCAAAAAGGTTCTATATAGAACTCTAGGGTTCTCGACTCAATTTTAAAGAATGCTTTGTGCCAAAAAGGTTCTATATAGAACTCTAGGGTTCTCGACTCAATTTTAAAGAACGCTTTTGTCAGGATGGATGAATGGAATGGTCAGTTGGGATGGAATGGTCGGTCAGGATGGAGGGATGGATGGATGGAACAGTCGGATACATGTATGGATGGATGGATGGAGCGGGTAAGTCTTTTAGCATGGATGGATGGAAAGGATGGATAGATGAAACGGTCAGATGGGATGGATACATGGATAGATAGATAGAAATGAAAATGCTAACATTTATTTTTATTTGATAACTGGACATCCTGTACACATAATAATAAATGTAGAATGTTTGTTTTCTAGTAGAACATTATATTATTTATTAGTTTCCTATTAAACTCATTATTTAATTGGCCGGCCATGGACGTTTAATTCAGTTTGTTGCTGTCGGTTTGCTGTAATTGTTTGTGAAATCTACTAGTGAAGATTGTGGCTTTATCCTCATCTGTACAGGTTTTACTCTCAGTTACATTTCCTCCCGCTCCGGAGAGACGGCGTTCCCTGAAGCAGATGGTGAAGCTGTGCAGAGAGGAAAAATATCCCATTAGCTTCTGCAAATTAATGGATTCTGCTCTTTAGAGCCGAGTCTGGAATAAACCCGGCCGGATTCAGGACAACTCTGTGTTTAATCAAACCTCCAAAGAGTCCCAGCATGACCTCGAACACACCTGCATTACGGCCGGACCATCAGGCACAGCGTCAGGTGACCTGGAGCCAGTGACATCATCAGCACTGAGGGCGTGGCTTACTAACACACTACTCACACTCTCTCATAGTGTGTGTACTGCAGATCCTCAGTGTGCATGGACTGCGACTATACTACAGGATACAAGCGATCTGACCTTCCATATCATAAGAGATAAATGAAGCTGTTTACTGAATTTACTGAATACTATACCGTGTACACATTAAATATGAAATGAAACAGTTTGCATATGCAATAGTAGACGTTTCAATCTGTATTGTGCTAAATTGCAGGTCCAGTTATCAAATAAAAACAGTTTTGCTGTTTAATGGATGGTGCATGCATGGGTGATGGATGTATGGATGGATGGTGTATAGATGGATGTATGATTTATGGATGGATGGATGGTGTATGTATGGATGGTGTATGGATGGATGATGGATGTATGGATGGATGGTGTATGTATGGATGTATGATTGATGGATGGATGGTGTATGGATGGATGGATGATTTATGGATGGATGGATGGTGTATGTATGGATGGTGTATGGATGGATGATGGATGTATGGATGGATGGTGTATGTATGGATGATGGATGGTGTATGTATGGATGGTGTATGGATGGATGTATGGATGGATGGTGTATGTATGGATGTATGTATGATTGATGGATGGATGGTGTATGGATGGATGATGGATGTATGGATGGATGGTGTATGTATGGATGTATGATTGATGGATGGATGGTGTATGGATGGATGGATGATTTATGGATGGATGGTGTATGTATGGATGTATGATTGATGGATGGATGGATGATGTTTGTATGGTGTATGTATGGATGATGGATGGTGTATGGATGGATAATGGATGTATGAGTGGATGGATGATTGATGGATGGATGTATGGATAATGTATGGATGGTGTATGGATGGATGTATGGTGTATGGATGGATGTATGAATGAATGGTGTATGCATGGATGATTGATGATGTATGAGTGGATGTATGAGTGGATGGATGGATGGTGTATGTATTGTTGATGATTGATGGATGGTGTATGTATGTATGGAAGGATGGATGGGTGTTGTATGCATGGATGATTGATGGATGGATGGATGGATGGATGGTGTATGTAGGGATGGATGGTGTATGGATGGATGATTTATGGATGTATGGATAATGGTGTATGTATGGATGTATGATTGATGGATGATTAATGGAGGTATGGATTGATGGATGGATGATTAAGGGATGGATGATTGATGGAGGTATGGATTGATGGATGGATGATTGAGGGATGGATGATTGATGGAGGTATGGATTGATGGATGGATGATTAATGGAGGTATGGATTGATGGATGGATGGATGATTGAGGGATGGATGATTAATGGAGGTATGGATTGATGGATGGATGATTAATGGAGGTATGGATTGATGGATGGATGATTGATGGATGGATGATTAATGGAGGTATGGATTGATGGAGGTATGGATTGATGGATGGATGATTAATGGAGGTATGGATTGATGGATGGATGATTGATGGATGGATGATTAATGGAGGTATGGATTGATGGATGGATGATTGATGGATGGATGATTGATGGAGGTATGGATTGATTGATGGATGGATGATTGATGGATGTAAGGATGGATGGATGATTAATGGAGGTATGGATTGATGGATGAATAATTGATGGATGTAAGGATGGATGGATATTAATGGATGTATGGATTGATGGATGGATGGATGATTGATGGAGGTATGGATTGATGGATGGATGGATGATTGATGGATGTAAGGATGGATGGATAATTAATGGAGGTATGGATTGATGATGGATGATTGATGGAGGTATGGATTGATGGATGGATGATTGATGGAGGTATGGATTGATGGATGGATGATTGATGGAGGTATGGATTGATTGATTGATGGATGGATGTACGGATGGATGGATGATTGATTGATGGAGGTATGGATTGATGGATGGATGATTGATGGAGGTATGGATTGATGAATGGATGATTGATGGATGTATGGATGGATAATTGATGGATAGATGGATGGATGGATGGATGATGGATGGAGGTATGGATTGATGGATGGATGATTGATTGATGGCTGGATGATTGATGGCTGTATGGATTGATGGAGGGATGGCACTCACTGAATTAAACATGAAATATAATAAGGTCATGTTCCATATTACATATCTTTGCACATGCATATGATATTAATCTACACTATACAGACGACATAAGGCCCAGTCTGCAGAAACACGTCTGAACATCCACACATGAAAACTCCACCTTTATTAAGAATCTGCTTATGCTGATTATGACGAGTGACAGGAGGCAACAGCTGCTTTCAATCAAGCACAATTATATTAGCTGTCAATCATGCACAACAATAACAAAAGCAATGCCAACTGTGTGTCATTTCAAGGCAAACTGCCGTCATCCAGATCTCCTCATTAACCAGCGGTGGCTCTGATTTTAGATTAGCACATTAGCTTTCATCGCTAACATATCAATTATGCAGCCGACACTGCTTTAGTTCTCCTTTCAGGAGTTTGTTGCTTGTCCTGAGGGGATTGTGATGTTGGGGGACTATAAAGGATGCTTTGGACAATATTTTTCTTTAGAATATAGAGAATAATAAGAGTTTAAAGGGCAGCTATTCTGCTTTTAGTCCATATTCATCTTTCTTTAGAGTGTAATGTTGCTCTATGAGCATGAAAGATCAGTGTCTGAACTCTCACTAGTTTAGCAGTGTGTTGAAACTGGTGGTTATGGTAAGGGGCGGGGCCTGGTTGAGTTAGTTAGTAGTGTGTTGAAACTGGTGGTTATGGTAAGGGGCGGGGTCTGGTTGAGTTAGTTAGTAGTGTGTTGAAACTGGTGGTTATGGTAAGGGGCGGGTCTGGTTGAGTTAGTTAGTAGTGTGTTGAAACTGGTGGTTATGGTAAGGGGCGGGGTCTGGTTGAGTTAGTTAGTAGTGTGTTGAAACTGGTGGTTATGGTAAGGGGTGGGGTCTGGTTGAGTTAGTTAGTAGTGTGTTGAAACTGGTGGTTATGGTAAGGGGCGGGTCTGGTTGAGTTAGTTAGTAGTGTGTTGAAACTGGTGGTTATGGTAAGGGGCGGGGTCTGGTTGAGTTAGTTAGTAGTGTGTTGAAACTGGTGGTTATGGTAAGGGGCGGGGCCTGGTTGAGTTAGTTAGTAATGTGTTGAAACTGGTGATTATGGTAAGGGGTGGGGCCTGGTTGAGTTAGTTAGTAATGTGTTGAAAATGGTGATTATGGTAAGGGGCGGGGCCTAGTTGAGTTAGTTAGTAGTGTGTTGAAACTGCTGGTTATGGTAAGGGGCGGGGCCTGGTTGAGTTAGTTAGTAGTGTGTTGAAACTGGTGGTTATGGTAAGGGGTGGGGCCTGGTTGAGTTAGTTAGTAATGTGTTGAAACTGGTGATTATGGTAAGGGGCGGGGGCCTGGTTGAGTTAGTTAGTAGTGTGTTAAACTGGTGGTTATGGTAAGGAGTGGGGGCCTGGTTGAGTTAGTTAGTAGTGTGTTGAAACTGGTGGTTATGGTAAGGGGCGGGGGCCTGGTTGAGTTAGTTAGTAGTGTGTTGAAACTGGTGGTTATGGTAAGGGGTGGGGCCTGGTTGAGTTAGTTAGTAATGTGTTGAAACTGGTGATTATGGTAAGGGGCGGGGCCTGGTTGAGTTAGTTAGTAGTGTGTTAAACTGGTGGTTATGGTAAGGAGTGGGGGCCTGGTTGAGTTAGTTAGTAGTGTGTTGAAACTGGTGGTTATGGTAAGGGACAGGGCCTGGTTGAGTTAGTTAGTAGTGTGTTGAAACTGGTGGTTATGGTAAGGGACAGGGCCTGGTTGAGTTAGTTAGTAGTGTGTTGAAACTGGTGGTTATGGTAAGGGGCGGGGCCTGGTTGAGTTAGTTAGTAGTGTGTTGAAACTGCTGGTTATGGTAAGGGGCGGGGCCTGGTTGAGTTAGTTAGTAGTGTGTTGAAACTGCTGGTTATGGTAAGGGGCGGGGCCTGGTTGAGTTAGTTAGTAGTGTGTTGAAACTGGTGGTTATGGTAAGGGGTGGGGCCTGGTTGAGTTAGTTAGTAATGTGTTGAAACTGGTGATTATGGTAAGGGGCGGGGGCCTGGTTGAGTTAGTTAGTAGTGTGTTAAACTGGTGGTTATGGTAAGGAGTGGGGGCCTGGTTGAGTTAGTTAGTAGTGTGTTGAAACCGGTGGTTATGGTAAGGGGCGGGGGCCTGGTTGAGTTAGTTAGTAGTGTGTTGAAACTGGTGGTTATGGTAAGGGGTGGGGCCTGGTTGAGTTAGTTAGTAATGTGTTGAAACTGGTGATTATGGTAAGGGGCGGGGCCTGGTTGAGTTAGTTAGTAGTGTGTTAAACTGGTGGTTATGGTAAGGAGTGGGGGCCTGGTTGAGTTAGTTAGTAGTGTGTTGAAACTGGTGGTTATGGTAAGGGACAGGGCCTGGTTGAGTTAGTTAGTAGTGTGTTGAAACTGGTGGTTATGGTAAGGGACAGGGCCTGGTTGAGTTAGTTAGTAGTGTGTTGAAACGGGTGGTTATGGTAAGGGGCAGGGTCTGGTTGAGTTAGTTAGTAGTGTGTTGAAACTGGTGGTTATGGTAAGGGGCGGGGTCTGGTTGAGTTAGTTAGTAGTGTGATAAAAACTGGTGGTTATGGTAAGGGGCAGGGTCTGGTTGAGTTAGTTAGTAGTGTGTTGAAACTGGTGGTTATGGTAAGAGGCGGGGTCTGGTTGAGATAGTTAGTAGTGTGTTGAGACTGGTGGTTATGGTAAGGGGTGGGGTCTGGTTGAGTTAGTTAGTAGTGTGTTGAAACTGGTGGTTATGGTAAGGGACGGGGTCTGGTTGAGTTAGTTAGTAGTGTGTTAAAACTGGTGGTTATGGTAAGGGGCGGGGTCTGGTTGAGTTAGTTAGTAGTGTGTTGAAACTGGTGGTTATCGTAAGGGGTGGGGACTGGTTGAGTTAGTTAGTAGTATGTTGAAACTGGCGGTTATGGTAAGGGGCGGGGCCTGGTTGAGTTAGTAGTGTGTTGAAACTGGTGGTTATGGTAAGGGGCGGGTCTGGTTGAGTTATTAGTGTGTTGAAACTGGTGGTTATGGTAAGGGGCGGGGCCTGGTTGAATTAGTTAGTAGTGTGTTGAAACTGGTGGTTATGGTAAGGGGCGGGGCCTGGTTGAATTAGTTAGTAGTGTGTTGAAACTGGTGGTTATGGTAAGGGGCGGGGTCTGGTTGAATTAGTTAGTAGTGTATTGAAACTGGTGGTTATGGTAAGGGGCGGGGTCTGGTTGAGTTAGTTAGTAGTGTGTTGAAACTGGTGGTTATGGTAAGGGGCGGGGTCTGGTTGAGTTAGTTAGTAGTGTGTTGAAACTGGTGGTTATGGTAAGGGGCGGGGCCTGGTTGAGTTAGTTAGTAGTGTGTTGAAACTGGTGGTTATGGTAAGGGGGCAATTCTGGTTGAGTTAGTTAGTAGTGTGTTGTAACTGGAGGTTATGGTAAGGGGCGGGGTCTGGTTGAGTTAGTAGTGTGTTGAAACTGGTGGTTATGGTAAGGGGTGGGGTCTGGTTGAGTTAGTTAGTAGTGTGTTGTAACTGGTGGTTATGGTAAGGGGCGGGGCCTGGTTGAGTTAGTTAGTAGTGGGTTGAAACTGGTGGTTATGGTAAGGGGTGGGGTCTGGTTGAGTTAGTTAGTAGTGTGTTGAAACTGGTGGTTATGGTAAGGGGCGGGGCCTGGTTGAGTTAGTTAGTAGTGTGTTGAAACTGGTGGTTATGGTAAGGGGCGGGGCCTGGTTGAGTTAGTTAGTAGCGTGTTGAAACTGGTGGTTATGGTAAGGGGCGGGGTCTGGTTGAGTTAGTTAGTAGTGTGTTGTAACTGGTGGTTATGGTAAGGGGCGAGCCTGGTTGAGTTAGTTAGTAGTGTGTTGAAACTGGTGTTATGGTAAGGGGCGGGGTCTGGTTGAGTTAGTAGTGTGTTGAAACTGGTGTTATGGTAAGGGGCGGGGTCTGGTTGAGTTAGTTAGTAGTGTGTTGAAACTGGTGTTATGGTAAGGGGCGGGGTCTGGTTGAGTTAGTTAGTAGTGTGTTGAAACTGGTGTTATGGTAAGGGGCGGGGTCTGGTTGAGTTAGTTAGTAGTGTGTTGAAACTGGTGTTATGGTAAGGGGCGGGGTCTGGTTGAGTTAGTTAGTAGTGTGCCGGTTACACGCTGAAATCGCTTGACCAATCACAACACACTGCTCCAGCCGACCAATCAGAGCACAGTGTGCTTTTCAGAAGGAGAGACAGGAAGTAAACAGAGCGTTACTGACAGACTGGGAAGAGAGGAGCCGCAACACTGGAGAATATGAGGAAATAATCAACACTCAAGCAGGAAAACCTGCTCTAGTAGAGCCAGAAACAACAGCAAGACTGTGTAAAAAGGCATAATAGTTGCGTCAATATAACTTGAATGCAGCATAACAATTTTCCAGCTTATTTTCCACCGGATTTCTTAAACAGAGCAACATTTTCATCATATATTCAAAACAAAATGCATGCACGTGCATATTTTACACATTTAGCTCTCGGATGAATGGCTCTGAGTGTCTAGTTAGCTCTGGATATGCCGGGAAGGTTAATCACAACCCAGTTATCCAGACATAACTGTGTCTTAATTAGAAAATCCCACTGATATCGCAAACCTACGCCGCTCTCACAGTGGCAGCTCAGGGCTTTCATACGCATTTCATTACAGAAGCACTCATACATTTCTGTTTAATGGGGGAAATGCAGAATTAGTGTCACAGCTTTGGTGGCAATAAAACTACACATGACTGTGGAGACCTGACAAAGAAATGCAGATTAGTCAGCTAATTGTTGCCACTTTATACAAGTAAAAGACATGTTGTTTGTTATTATTATATGGCACAATTTCTTCGGGGATCTGCTGCAAACACCAATCTCCAGAATGTTTATATTGGTCTACCTGCAAAACACTGCAAGCCTTCAATTTACACTCATTTGCACTAATGCTTTAGCTGTGATATGGATATTTACACTGCTCAGCTGAAAGCACAAAGAAATTGGACATGTATTAATGTACTTCACAACCCCAGAGAATCAAGCTTAGAGGCTTTTAATGATGTTTTTCTCACCAGTGACGGATCGAGTCATGCCGGCTTTTATCAGGAGGGGTCATGTGGAGTTTTTCCCCAGGGAATGTTTTTCCTCCTATGATTTTTTAAACCGCAGCTGAAAAACAAAAGCGATCTGGATCACAGATGGGGACATGTCTGCTTGATTAACACTGCGCTGAGAGCACATCACTTCTGTCTAGAGGAAAGTGAAGTCAAGCATTTCTATCTTTACTCAACAAACCCCGAACGCGTGTGTGTGTGTGTG
>JARQWZ010000336.1:347500-375000 GCA_033150135.1 Gobio occitaniae
CCGCTCTGTGACCCTCAGCATGAGCTGACCCCGCTCTGTGACCCTCAGCATGCAATTTATTGCACACATAATTTTATGGGATTATATGGTACTAAATTATATTTATGCAGTTTTTGAGCATGGAAAATGGACTAAAAATGTAATGTTTTTCCAACTTTAACTGTGGTAAATCTTGAATGGTTTGATCTCTTGGTCTCTTTTTAAAGACGACACTTGGCAGATTATTGCTGAAGAGACAAAAGTTTAAAAAGTGAACATAAAAAAGTTATAGAAGTTTATTGTCAGGAAAAATGCACAAAAATACTATTTTCTGTTTTTATATGATTTCAAAAACACATTTTACACATTAAACTAAAGAAGTTGTGTTCAAAATTTGAGGTTATCTAAAAAAAAAAAGTTTATTTTTTTAGTTTGTTTGGGCGCAAACATTCATTTCTAATGCGCGAACAACACAAGTTTTTCAGAATCATTTAACCTTCTTGAATCATGTCCATGATTATTTGGTGTTTACCAAGTTTCGCACCATCCCGAAGAACTAAAACATTCTAAAAAAAACAAAACGTAACATTTTTCGGTCCAAACGAAGAGCACCAAAGGGTTGTGTTATTCTTAAAAAACAAAATGATTTCAAATATATATTAAAAATGTGAATAGAAATGAACTAATATATCTCAGTATATTTCTTTATATGACTGATTACAATTATTGCAAACTTCTATCTATTACAAGTTTTCTGAAGTGTTACGTTTAAATATGCAAATGAGGTGTCTTTAATCTAATTTAATATGCACACATTTGCATTCATTTCCAGAACAGAAATCTGAACACTGGATAAAGTCTAATTCTGGTTTGATTTTGTTGACATATTAGAGTTAAAGGTTTTAACAGAGGAGGTTTGGATTTCTCTTTTTATCATAAATCAGAAAATACGACTGAAAGAAATACATTTTCATCATGTTTAGGAATAAACTAGTGTGAATTATATTTGAACAAACCTTCAGAATATAGATATGAAACTAAAGTTTGCAATACAATATTAAAAATGTGTATTTTGGATGTTTTCTTTCCACTAGTCTGATGTTATAGACGGGACGCCGCTAAGGGGGGCGCTAACAAGTTTTTGGGATTGGTTTATTAGTAGTAACAGTACTAGTAGTAATGTAATGGAAATTATAAATGAATAATCTACCAAAGAGTTAAAAATATAACAAAATAATACAAACAATATATTAAAATATACCGCTCACGGGTAAACGAAATTTGCACAAATTCCCCTCCGACATGACGTTTCTCTGGAGGCTACTATACTTGTTGTAGCCATTAAGAAAAGGTATTTAGTTTTATATTTATGTTTAAATATTATAATGCTATTTTTTTATGTCTATCTATGTTGATTATGAAAAGTGAACAGCATAAGATGCGCAACGCCAGGAGACATGGAGTGGGTCAGGCATGATTTTGACCACTTCATTAAGTTTTGTTTTGTAGAAATCCTTTCTTTAAAGTACATTTCGTTTCGTATGAATTCTTAAAATTATCTTAATTTTAATCAATGTTTCATCCACCCCACCACCACCAGGATGGTCCCTTCCATACCTCACGGGGGGTCGGCTGCGCCTCTGCCTTCGTCTTCAGGCAGGATATGCAGAGTCCGGACCCTCAGATTGCGAGCTACGGACGGGGCCTATGCCAAAGTACTTTATTGCTTGCTGGGTTGTTAATAAATGGATAATTGTCACAGTATTTATTCTCCCGAGTCTTTCTGGTAGAACTTAAAGTGATAGTTCACCCAGAAATGATCAATGATCGTTTCTGTGCTCAACCGAAAAAAGGCTTTTCCTTTCCAACCAAAACCCAACCAAGCAGATCATATGAAGAAAGTTTGTGGTGAAAAGACAGTGTGTGGAAAGTTATAAATGTTTATTGTCCCCTGGATCCATCTGAAACTGCATTAGGAGATTCTCACAGGCTTGCGGGCTGAATATTAGATTTCGAGGAAAGTCAATAGAGGACCTTGTTATTAAAGTGAATAAATATTCTCACCCCTCAAAGCGATCGCAAATCCTGCATTTCTCAATGCTTTTCTGAGTTTCTTTATTTATTATCGACAGGATAATGCTGACACACACTATTCTGAATCATGGCTTTTTATATGAAAGTGAATGTGTGTGAACAGAGAAACTGGCCAATAACTCATGAATGACTTTATTAGACGAGATTGCTTCACCTCGTCTGTCTGCGGGTGGAGGCCGGAGTCTGTATCTGCACTACATTCATTTTACATTTGATTGATTTCTGTTTTTTTCAGCGACGCTGGAACACAAACTTGATCCTGATAGCCTCCGACCGGCTCTGTGCGGCTTTCTTTGGATTTTAAACAACAATAAAAGTTGCCATTACACTTACACACACTCAGAGTTATAAATGCAGGATTATCAGAGTGTTTCACAAGAAAATATACTAGTAATAATAAAGCACTTATAAAAATGTATGAAAAATTTAAATAAAAATTGGTGTGGAAACAGTTTTCACTCCAAAATTGCTAGTAAATCATTTTTAAGTCAATTCTACATTGAAAGAAATTAGTGTAGAAACAGTTTTCACTCTAAAATTGGTAATAAATAATTTCTAAGTCAATTCTTTATTGAAAGAAATTGGTGTAGAAACAGTTTTCACTCTAAAATTGGTAATAAATAATTTCTAAGTCAATTCTTTATTGAAAGAAATTGGTGTAGAAACAGTTTTCACTCTAAAATTGCTAATAAATAATTTTTAAGTCAATTCTACATTGAAAGAAATTAGTGTAGAAACAGTTTTCACTCTAAAATTGGTAATAAATCATTTCTAAGTTAATTCTATATTGAAAGAAATTGGTGTAGAAACAGTTTTCACTCTAAAATTGCCAGTAAATAATTTCCAAGTCAATTCTACAAAGAAAGAAATTGGTGTAGAAACAGTTTTCACTCTAAAATTGCTAGTAAATCATTTTTAAGTCAATTCTACATTGAAAGAAATTAGTGTAGAAACAGTTCCCTTTCGTTCAGTCACTACGACGTACGTTAGTGACTAACGAATGGGGGTTTCGCCTAGAAGCCAATCATCTTCTTCGTATTCAACAGCGCCCAATGGCAGTGCCAATGCCATGGGCATGCGGAATTTGCATGCGTAACTCCGCCCCACCTCGTGGGTATATAAGGAAGTACGCTGGCAACATCGCATTATGTTTCTACTTTGGAGCCAAGAGTATCTCTTCACTCCTTCAAGCCTGAATTCTGAAGTCTTCTCTTCAGTCTTCGAGGCGAGCGGTTCTCCAGGGTGTTGGTGTGACGGCGCGTTCCAGCGATCTCATGCTGCCTGCCTGCTGATCTGTGCAGTGATCTGCAACAGCTGTGTGTGTGTTTCCCTGGGCGCTTCGGCACTCTGCAGAGCTTTCCTCTCACAAAAAGAGCTTGCGCGTGGCACGTCTTTTTCAAGACGGTTCGCCCGTGCACTTCCGGGTGCGATCGATTTCCGTTGCTGTCTATGGGCACATTCACTGCTCGATGTGTTTGGGCTTCAGCACGTTCGGGCAGTGTTTGTGGATGCGTCATGTTCCCACTGCGGGAACGTGACCATCGCGATGTTGCGGTCGAGACTCAGTGATCTCCGTGAGGAGAGAGAGTCCCCTCTGCCACACCCCAATCTACCATCTCCGAGTGAGGTGGTACTTTGGCTGGTGGCCAGGGTGACTTGAGTGCGGTGCCGTGGTATTAAGAACCCCGACGATCATTCCTCGGGCCACGCCCCCTCTTGCACATTGCTTTAACCCGCGAGTGTTGGACTGAAACAGCGGCCCGTCTCTGACGCCTCGTTCGTTTCGTTCACGCTCCAGATAGCAGTGAGATGTCGATCGCCGCATCCCAAGGTGGGCTGGAGTCCTTTGGGGATGACGATTAGGAGTTGTGCTCCGCCTCCGGGTGTGTCAGCACTGCCTGATCCGACCTAAGGTTGACAGCCATGTTATCTCGGGCAGCCGCGAGTCTCGCGCTGGTGTGGAACTCCGCCCAGTCGCGAGTGCTCTTGGTTGCGCGATTGGTTTTTGGGGACGGCACCCGACAGCTGTTGGGCCCCGCCCCCAATGCCTTTCGCTCCCGAGGTGCATGAGGAGATCACGCGGTCCTGGAAGTCCCCGTGCTTCCCGCGATCGTTTGGTGGCCTCCTCCGCCTTCTCTGCCCTTGATGGGGCCGCGGCCTAGGGTACACTGGGGCCCCCTCACCCCCACTGTTGAACTCTCTGTTGCGCACTACGGTGTCCACAGAGGGCTTGACGTGGCGTGGTGTGGCTGTCCTAAGCACCCTCCCAAAGCCTGTGGGCTCGTCTACTTCGGTGGCGTGGTCCTGCAGAGCTACGGGCAGGCCGCCGCCCCTTTGCACATGCACAAGGGTGGAGCCGACCCAGGGCTCTTCATTGAGCTGCGTGCCGCGACTGATCCCGCCCCCGGGCGGTGAAGGTGGCCACACGCTCCCTGGGTCGGGAGATGTCCACAGCTGTGGTCCGGGAGAACACCTGGCCTTACCTGGTGATTTGGAGGACGTTGAGTGGGCCCGCCCCCTCAACTCACCCATATCCCAGGCTGGCCTCTTCGGCGGCGCGGCTGGGAACTGCGCCCAACAGTTCTCGGCCGCCCCAGAGCAGACTGAGGCTGTAACACGTACTGCCCCGGCGGCCAGCTGCTGCACCAGCCGCCGGCTCAGTCGCCTCAGTCCGCTCGCCGCCGAGGGCGCCCTCCCTCTTCCCGCCCGGCCCCAGCAGCAGCTTTAACCTGGGCCGCGCCGTGGAGGTGGTTGAGGATGTCGCCCAGTCCGCTCCCCAGACTGGTTAAACGCCACGCTGGAGGTGGACAACTCAGAGATGGGTTCCAGTTCTTCCCAGGGGATGGTAGCAGGGCCTCTCCTTCCCCCGGTGGAGGGCCGGGGGAAAATCCTTCCGCTGCTGGCCCCCGGGCTAGCAGCGCTTGGGAAGAACTCATGTTCCTGTCTCTGAGGACCCAGAGACCGGTGATGACAGTGCGCGCCACCCACGGGTCCCGCCACTCGCATCCCTCTCTGTCGCCAGCCTCCTGGCAGAGCAGACCCCAGTGGAACGCGCGTCCTTCCCTGGTCTCCTCTGTCAGGACGCAGCCGTTAACCGCACCCCCACACCGGGACGCCCAACAGCCTCCCTTGTCCGGGTCGGTAACGCTGCATCGCTGCCCCACTCCGGGTACACCTGTAGTCCGATTGACCCCGCTGGTGCAGTTCCTGGGAGCCTGACTTCAGATTCCAGGGCTGTCCCGTTGGGTCGCGAAGACAGTCAGGTGCGGCTACGCGATTCAGTTCGCGCAGGTTCCTCCCTGCTTCCGGGGAGTCCGTTCCACTATGATCGGGGCTAATGCCCCCGTCATGCGAGCGGAGGTTGCCACCCTACTGGCGAAGGGTGCGATCGAACCTGTCCCTCCAGCCGAGGTGAATTCCGGGTTTTACAGCCCGTACTTCATTGTACCCAAAAAAGACCGGTGGGCTTGACCGATCCTGGACCTGCGCGTCTTGAACCGTTACCTCCACCGGTTTCCGTTCAAGATGTTGACAGCGAAACGCCTTTTCGAAGGCGTTCGTCCACACGATTGGTTTGCAGCGATCGACCTGAAGGACGCCTACTTCCATGTCTCCTTTTTGCCTCGACACAGACCGTTCCTACGGTTTGCTTTCGAGGGGCGGGCATATCAGTACGCAGTTCTACCATTCGGGCTATCTCTGTCCCCTCGCGTCTTTACGAAGATTGCCGAGGCAGCCCTTGCGCCCCCTCGGCAGCACGGGGTCCGCATCCTGAATTACCTCGACGACTGGCTCATACTGGGTCCCTCTCGAGAGCAGGTTTGCGGACACAGAGATTTGGTGCTCCATCACCTAGCCCGTCTGGGCCTTCGGGTCAACTGGGAGAGGAGTAACTTTGCCCCGCGCAGAGGGTCTCTTTTCTCGGTATGGATATCGACTCGGTCGCCATGTGCGCGCAGCTTTCGAGCGCGCGCGCGCAGTCTCTGCTGACTTCCCTTCGTCAAATCGAGGGCAAGAATGCGGTTCCACTGAAACATTTCAGAGGCTCCTGGGGCATATGGCATCTGCAGCCGCGGTAACGCCGCTCGGATTGCTTCATATGAGACCGCTTCAGCACTGGCTACGCGATCGAGTCCCGAGATGGGCATGGCGGTCTGGCACGCTCCGGGTACAAGTGACTCGGGCCTGCTTACAGACTCTCTCCCCGTGGTCGAACCTCAGTTTTCTACGGACCGGAGTGTCCTTAGAACGAGTTTCCAGGCATCTTGTTGTATCAACAGATGCATCATCCACGGGCTGGGGTGCCGTGTGCAATGGACAAGCAGCCGCGGGCTCCTGGATAGGACCCCAGCGCCTTCTGCGTGTCAATTGCCTCGAGTTGCTGGCAGTACGGTTCGCCCTGCACCGCTTCCGAGCGTTGCTGAAGGGTCAACATGTACTAGTCAGGACAGACGACACGGCCGGGCGGTCTTCGCTCCCGCCGTATGTCTCAACTCGCCCGCCATCTCGTTTTATGGAGTCAGAAGCATCTGAGGTCCCTTCATGCTGTCCACATCCCGGGAGACCTGAACCGTGCAGCCGTCGAGCTCTCACGGCTTCAGCCTCTTCCTGGAGTGTGGAGACTCCATCCCCAGACGGTCCAGCTGATATGGGAACGGTTCGGCGACGCACAGGTAGATCTGTTTGCCTCCCAGGACTCTTCCCATTGCTCCCTGTATTATTCCCTGACCTATGGTCGGCACGGATGCACTGGCGCACAGCTGGTCGTCGGGGCTACGCAATTATGCGTTCCCCCAGTGAGCCTTCTCGCACAGGTACTGTGCAGGATCAGGGAGGACAAGGAGCAGGTCATGTTGGCCGCCCCGTTGGCGGCCGGACCTGGTTCTCAGAACTGCTACTCCTTGCGACAGCCCCTCCCTGGCCTATTCCTCTGAGTCAAGACCTTCTCACTCAGAGACGGGGCACCCCTTGGCACCCGCGTCCAGCGTTCTGGAAGCTCCACGTGTGGCTTCTGGACGGGACGCGGCTGGTTTGAGTAGCCCTCCACCTGCGGTGGTCGCTACCATCACTTCCGCTAGGGCAGAGTCTACACGACACCTCTATGCGTTGAAGTGGAACCTCTTCGTCACATGGTGTCTTCCCGCAAGAAAATGCCCGATCGGGTCTGTGCAATCGTTTCTCCAGGAGGGGGTGGAACGAAGGCTGTCTCCTTCCACTCTTAAGTGTACGTGGCCGCAATATCTGCCTACCACGATCTCCTGGGAGACAAAAAGGTAAGTAGCAGCACGACCTGATCATCAGGTTCCTGAGGGGGGCGAGGAGACTGAATCTTCCTCGCTCTCCTCTCGTTCCCTCTTGGGACCTCTCAGTAGTCTTAAGTGCTCTGCAGAGGCCTCCCTTGAGCCTTTGCGGTCGGCCGAGATTAGGTTCTTGTCTATGAAGACGGCTCTGCTGACCGCATTGGCCTCGCTTAAGAGGGTCAGGGACCTGCAAGCATTTTCGGCTGACGAAGCGTGCCTTGAGTTCGGGCCGGCTAACTCTCACGTGATCCTGAGACCCCGGCCCGGATATGTGCCCAAGGTTCCCACCACTCCGTTCCGAGATCAGGTGGTGAACCTGCAAGCGCTGCCTTTGGAGGAGGCAGACCCAGCCTTGGCATTGCTCTGTCCAGTACGCGCTCTCCGCGCCTACGTAGACATGACGCAGTGTTTCAGGACCTCAGACCAGCTCTTTGTCTGTTATGGTGGAGAGCAGAAGGGAAGTGCTCTCTCAAAGCAGAGGTTGTCTCACTGGATAGTGGACACCATTGTTTTGGCTTACCAGCAGCAGGGCCGACCATGTCCCCTTGGTGTGAGGGCACACTCCACCCGGAGTGTGGCCTCCTCTTGGGCTCTAGCGCATGGCGCCTCGCTAACAGACATCTGCAGAGCTGCAGGCTGGGCGACACCCAACACATTCGCCAGATTCTACAATCTCCGAGTGGAGCCAGTGTCCGACTTTGTACTCGCCCCCCCGAGGGGCCGGTAATGGACCAGGCTCAGGTGTCTTCGCTTGCTCGCCATTCCACTCCCAGGACTGGATACGTGCGATATTTTCCTCAGGTGAGCTCCCCGAGAGCCCTGAGCTCCTCCAGCACTGCTGACGCCGACATCAGTTCAGTCTGCCCTCTCGAGCCCAGACCCTCATGTCCGGCCAGGTGCTCCGTGTGCATGGTTCCCCTCCGGCGACCCCCACACGAGTATTCCCACCGTAAGCCTCCTCAGTGAGCAGGTGTCTTTCCCTTGGCAAGTCCCTGCCGCACCTAGGGTTAAAAATCCACCTTCGGCTGGTACCCTAGAGATCTTCCATATGCAGCCCTTAGCGGGTCATATGTGTATTCTCTAAGTCCTCCCCACGGGTAGGCATCTTGGCATTCCCTCACTGGGATATGCTTCCCAGTGTACCTTGGTAATCCTGTGATAAGTGGGAGTCCTAGGGCCTTAAGTGGCGGGATCTCACATTTACGCAGGGCACTGGATGACAGCTGAGTGGCGCTGTTTTACAGGTTCCCCCATTCGTTAGTCACTAACGTACGTCGTAGTGACTGAACGAAAGGGAACGTCCGGTTACGTATGTAACCCTCGTTCCCTGAGGAGGGAACGGAGACGTACGTTTCCTTAGCCACGTCAGCTGTGCTGCCTGGAACGCGGAGTTCAGTCTTGGCTCCTGCAGCAGTAACATAATGCGATGTTGCCAGCGTACTTCCTTATATACCCACGAGGTGGGGCGGAGTTACGCATGCAAATTCCGCATGCCCATGGCATTGGCACTGCCATTGGGCGCTGTTGAATACGAAGAAGATGATTGGCTTCTAGGCGAAACCCCCATTCGTTAGTCACTAACGTACGTCTCCGTTCCCTCCTCAGGGAACGAGGGTTACATACGTAACCGGACGTTTTCACTCTAAAATTGGTAATAAATAATTTCTAAGTCAATTCTTTATTGAAAGAAATTGGTGTAGAAACAGTTTTCACTCTAAAATTGCTATTAAATAATTTTTAAGTCAATTCTACATTGAAAGAAATTAGTGTAGAAACAGTTTTCACTCTAAAATTGGTAATAAATCATTTCTAAGTCAATTCTACATTGAAAGAAATTGGTGTAGAAACAGTTCCCTTTCGTTCAGTCACTCCGACGTACGTCAGTGACTAACGAATGGGGGTTTCGCCTAGAAGCCAATTACCTTCGAGGTGTTTAACAGCGCCCAATGGCGTGCCAATGCCATGGGCATGCGGAATTTGCATGCGTAACTCCGCCCCACCTCGTGGGTATATAAGGAAGTACGCTAGCAACATTGCATTATGTTTCTGCTTTGGAGCCAAGAGTATCTCTTCACTCCTTCAAGCCTGCTAACTGAGTCTTTGTCAGCCTTCGAGACGAACAGCTTTCCAGAGGCGTTGGATCTACGGCGCGTTCCAGTGATCGCATACTGCCTGCCTGCTGATCTGCGCAGTGGTCCGTCCGACAGCTGGTGTGTGGTCCCTGGGCGCTTCGGCGTCTCTGCGAAGCTTCCTCTCATAAAAGAGCTTACACGTGGCACGTCCTTTTCAGCATGTCTCGCCCGTGTACTTCTGGGTCAGTGAGAGAATGAAGTGAGAGTCCCCTCAACCACACCCCGATCTACCGTGCCCCCCGTGGCCAGTACTTCGGCTGGTGGTCAGGGTGACCTGAGGGTTACGGTGTGGAACAAAGCCCCGACGCTCATGCCTCAGGCCACACCTCCCTCTAGCGTTCCGCAACCCGCGAGTGTCCAGGCTGAAATCGCGGGGCCAGCTCCGGCTCCCCCGCGCATTTCGTTTGGCGCTCCGGAAGATGACGCGATGTCGGTCACCGCATCACAAGGTGGGCTCGACTCCTCTGAGGATGATGACTCGGCTGTGCTGCCGCCTTCGGGCGCGCCAGCATTGCCCGAGTCGGACCCAGAGCTGACAGCCATGCTGTCTCGGGCAGCCGCGAGTCTAGGGATAGAGTGGAACCCTCCACCCTGTCCCGAACGCTCGCGGCTCGATGATTGGTTTTTGGGAGCCCGCGCTGACTCACGTCCGTCCCCGACCTCAATACCTTTCTTTCCCGAGCTGCATGAGGAGATTGCCCGGTCCTGGAAGTCCCCGTTGTCTTCCCGTGATCGGTCTGCAGTCTCCTCCGCCTTCTCCATCCTCGATGGGGCCGCGGCCAAAGGGTACACTGGGGTCCCCCAGGTTGAACGTTCTGTTGCGATGCAACTGTGTCCTCAGAGCGCTTCAACCTGGCGAGGTGATCCTAAGCACCCCTCCAAAGCCTGTCGATTCACATCAACCTTGGTGGCGAAATCGCACAGAGCTGCGGGGCAGGCTGCCGCCTCTTTGCATGCCATGGCGATCCTACAGGTCTACCAGGCCAGGATCCTCAGGGACATGCACGAGGGTGGAGTTGATCCGGGGCTCTTAAATGAGCTGCGTGCCGCCACCGACCGAAGGTGACCGCACGCTCCCTGGGTCAAGTGATGTCCACAAATGTGGTCCAGGAGCGACACCTGTGGCTAAACCTGGCCGATATGCGGGACACCGAGCGGACACGTTTCCTTGATGCCCCCATATCCCAGGCTGGCCTCTTTGGCGGAGCGGTTGAAAACTTCGCCCAACAGTTTTCAACCGCCCAGAAGCAGACTGAGGCTATAAAGCATATACTGCCCCGGCGGCCAGCTGCTGCCTCCACTCAGCCACTGGCACAGTCGCCTCAGCCTGCTCGCCGCCGAGGACGCCCTCTTAAGGCTCCCGCCCCTTCCACCCGGTCCAAGCAGCAGCCTTCACCCGGGCCGGGTCGCGGAGGAAGCCGTAGGAAGGCGTCCAAATCCCCTCAGGCCGCCCCGCGCCCCGCTAAACGCCAGGCCAAGTGGCGCTCCTGAGACGGACGCCGGGTACACCTGTAGTCCGTATGACCCCACTGGTGCAGTTCCTGGGAGCCTGGCTTCAGATTCCAGGGCTGTCCCGCTGGGTCGCGGAGACAGTCAGGCGCGGCTACGCGATTCAGTTCTCGCAGGTTCCTCCCTGCTTTCGGGGAGTCCGCTTTACTATGGTCGGGGCCAATGCCCCTGTCATGCGAGCGGAGGTTGCCACCCTACTGGCGAAGGGTGCGATCGAACCTATCCCTCCAGCCGAGATGAAGTCCGGGTTTTACAGCCCCTACTTCATTGTACCCAAAAAGACCGGTGGGTTAAGACCAATCCTGGACCTGCGCATCTTGAACCGTTACCTACCCAGGCTTCCGTTCAAGATGTTGACAGCGAAACGCCTTTTCGAATGCGCTCGTCCCGGCGATTGGTTTGCAGCGATCGACCTGAAGGACGCCTACTTTCATGTCTCCATCCTACCTCGACACAGACCGTTCCTACGGTTTGCTTTCGAGGGGCGGGCATACCAGTACGCGGTCCTCCCATTCGGGCTATCTCTGTCCCCTCGCGTCTTTACGAAGATTGCCGAGGCAGCCCTTGCGCCCCTACGGCAGCACGGGGTTCGCATCCTGAACTACCTCGACGACTGGCTCATACTGAGTCACTCTCGAGAGCAAGTTTGCGAACACAGAGATCTGGTTCTCCACCACTTAGCCTGTCTGGGCCTTCGGGTCAACTGGGAGAAGAGCAAACTCTGCCCCGTGCAGAGGATCTCTTTTCTCGGTATGGAGATCGACTCGGTCACCATGTGCGCGCAGCTTACGAACGAGCGCGCGCAGTCTCTGCTGACTTGCCTCCATCAAATCGAGAGCAAGAGTGCGGTTCCACTGAAACACTTTCAGAGGCTCCTGGGGCATATGGCATCTGCAGCCGCGGTGACGCCGCTCGGATTGCTACATATGAGACCGCTTCAGCACTGGCTTCGCGATCGAGTCCCGAGATGGGCATGGCGGTCTGGCACGCTCCGGTTCCAAGTAACCCGGGCCTGCTTACAGACACTCACTCCGTGGTCGAACCTCAGTTTTCTACGGACCGGCGTGTCCTTAGAACGAGTTTCCAGGCATGTTGTTGTATCAACGGATGCCTCCTCCACGGGCTGGGGTGCCATGTGCAATGGACAAGCAGCCGCGGGCTCCTGGACAGGACCCAAGCGCCTTCTGCATGTCAATTGCCTCGAGTTGCTGGCAGTACGGTTCGCCCTGCACCGCTTCCGAGCGTTGCTGAGGGGTCAACACGTACTTGTCCGGTCAGACAACACGGCCACTGTAGCGTACATCAACCACCAGGGCGGTCTACGCTCCCGCCGTATGTCTCAACTCGCCCGCCATCTCGTTTTATGGAGTCAGAAGCACCTGAGGTCCCTTCGTGCTATCCACATCCTGGGAGACCTGAACCGTGCAGCCGACGAGCTCTCACGGATTCAGCCACTTCCTGGAGAATGGAGACTCCATCCCCAGACGGTCCAGCTGATTTGGGAACAGTTCGGCGACGCACAGGTAGATCTGTTTGCCTCCCACGACTCTTCCCACTGCAGCCTGTACTATTCCCTGTCCGAGGGCACGCTCGGCACGGATGCACTGGCGCATAGCTGGCCTCAGGGCCTACGCTTATATGCGCTTCCCCCAGTGAGCCTTCTCGCATGAGTACCGTGCAAGATCAGGGAGGACAAGGAGCAGGTCATGTTGGTCGCCCCGTATTGGCACGGCCAGACCTGGTTCTCAGAACTGCTACTCCTTGCGACAGCCCCTCCCTGGCCTATCCCTCTGAGACCGGACCCTCTCTCAGAGACGGGGCACACTATGGCACCCGCGTCCAGCGCTCTGGAATCTCCACGTGTGGCTTCTAGACGGGACGCGGCAGGTTTGAGTGGCCTGCCACCTACGGTGGCCGCCACCATCACTTCTGCTAGGGCAGAGTCTACACGACACCTCTATGCGTTGAAGTGGAACCTCGTCGTCACCTGGTGCTCTTCCCGCCAAGAAGACCCCTGGAATTGCCCGATCAGGTCCGTGCTTGAGTTTCTCCAAGAGGGGCTGGAGCGAAGGCTGTCTCCCTCCACCCTGAAAGTGTATGTGGCTGCAATATCTGCCCATCACGACCTCTTGGGAGACAAAAAGGTAAGTCAGCACGACCTGATCATCAGGTTCCTGAGGGGGGCGAGGAGACTGAATCCTCCTCGCTCTCCTCTCGTTCCCTCTTGGGACCTCTCAGTAGTTCTAAGTGCTCTGCAGAGGCCTCCCTTGAGCCTTTGCGGTCGGCCGATATTAAGTTTCTGTCGATGAAGACGGCTCTGCTGACCGCATTGGCCTCTCTTAAGAGGGTCGGGGACCTGCAGGCTTTTTCAGTTGACGAAGCGTGCCTAGTATTCGGGCCGGCTAACTCTCACTGAACCTTGAGACCCCGGCCTGGATATGTGCCCAAGGTTCCTACCACTCCCTTCAGAGATCAGGTAGTGAACCTGCAAGCGCTGCCTTTGGAGGAGGCAGACCCAGCCTTGGCATTGCTCTGTCCAGTACGCGCTCTCCGCGCTTACGTAGACATGACGCAGTGTTTCAGAACCTCAGACCAGCTCTTTGTTTGTTATGGTGGAGAGCGGAAGGGAAGAGCTCTCTCAAAGCAAAGGCTGTCTCACTGGATAGTGGACACCATTGTTTTGGCTTACCAGCAGCAAGGTCGACCATGTCCCCTTGGTGTGAGGGCACACTCCACCCGGAGTGTGGCCTCCTCTTGGGCTCTAGCGCATGGCGCCTCGCTAACAGACATCTGCAGAGCTGCAGGCTGGGCGACACCCAACACATTCGCCAGATTCTACAATCTCCGAGTGGAGCCAGTGTCCGACTATGTACTCGCCCCCCCGAGGGGCCGGTAATGGACCAGGCTCTGGTGTCTTCGCTTGCTCGCCACTCCACTCCACGGACTGGATACGTCAAGTCAAGTCAAGTCAACTTTATTTATATAGCGCTTTTAACAATGTAGATTGTTTCAAAGCAGCTTTACAGTGTTAAACAGGAAAATAATGCAGCATAATTTTATTCAGCTGTATAGCCATTCTGGAAAAATTTCAAGTATCATACAGTGACAGTGTGGGCTTTAGATCAATAATTTGATCAGTAATTTAGTTTAAATGGTTAATTTATTTTATTATTTAGATGTATTTCGATGTTTAGTTGAAAAATGTAGTGTCCCCAACTGAGCACGCCAAGCCAGAGGCAACAGTGGCAAGGAAACCAAAACCCCATTAGGTGACCTAATGGAGAAAAATAAACCTTGGGAGAAACCAGGCTCAGTCGGGGTGCCAGTTCTCCTCTGGCCAATTAACAAACAGCGTATTATTATTATTATTCTGGCAGTTTTACAGCTCGGAGGTCATAATAGATCAGAATATTCGAGGGACCAGGGGCAACATGCTGGAGACGGGTTTATTGAGGATGATGTTGATTAAATAATTATTAAAGTGCAATATTCGAATGATCGGAGGCAACACGCTGGAGACGGGTTTATTGAGGATGACATATCGATTTAAGTATTATTTAATTGTAATATTCGAACAATCTGAGTCAACACGCCGGAGACGGGTTTATTGAGATGCCGTGTCGATGAGGCAGTTGCAGGGGAGTCTAATCACGGTCTCCCAGACACTTCGGGGTCCTGTGTTGGTCTTCTCTGGGCGCAGGTCCACCATCTGAACTGGATACGGCCCGGATCCAGCTGACTGCAGTAAACCTCGGGATAAAACAGAGAGACTATCATTAGCGTAGGTGCCATTCTTCTGATACGTGCGATATTCTCCTCAGGTGAGCTCCCCGAGAGCCCTGAGCTCCTCCAGCACTGTCGACGCCGACATCAGTTCAGTCTGCCCTTTCGAGCCCAGACCCTCATGTCCGGCCAGGTGCTCCGTGTGCATGGTTCCCCTCCGGCGACCCCCACACGAGTATTTCCACCGTAAGCCTCCTCAGTGAGCAGGTGTCTTTCCCTTGGCAAGCCCTGCCACCCCTAGGGTTAAAAATCCACCTTCGGCTGGTACCCTAGAGTTTCCCATATGCAGCCCAGAGCGGGTCATATGTGTACTCTTTAAGTCCTCCCCACGGGTAGGCATCATTGGCATTCCCTCACTGGGATATGCTTCCCAGTGTACCTTGGTAATCCTGTGATAAGTGGGAGTCCTACGGCCTTAAGTGGCGGGATCTCACACTTACGCAGGGCACTGGATGACAGCTGAGTGGCGCGGTTATACTGGAACCCCCATTCGTCAGTCACTGACGTACGTCGGAGTGACTGAACGAAAGGGAACGTCTCGGTTACGTATGTAACCCTCGTTCCCTGAGGAGGGAACGGAGACGTACGTTCCTCAGCCACATCAGCTGTGCTGCTGGAACGCGGAGTTCAGGTCTTGGCTCCGCAGCAGAAACATAATGCGATGTTGCCAGCGTACTTCCTTATATACCCACGAGGTGGGGCGGAGTTACGCATGCAAATTCCGCATGCCCATGGCATTGGCACGCCATTGGGCGCTGTTAAACACCTCGAAGGTAATTGGCTTCTAGGCGAAACCCCCATTCGTCAGTCACTGACGTACGTCTCCGTTCCCTCCTCAGGGAACGAGGGTTACATACGTAACCGAGACGTTTTCACTCTAAAATTACAAGTACATTATTTCTAAGTCAATTCTACATTGAAAGAATTTGGTGTAGAAACAGTTTTCACTCTAAAATTGCTAGTAAATAATTTCTAGGTCAATTATACATTTTAGAAATTAGTGTAGAAACAATTTGCACTCTAAAATGGCCAGTAAATCATTTCTAAGTCAATTCTACATTGAAGGAAATTGATGTAGAAACAATTTTGACTCTAAAATTGCCAGTAAATCATTTCAAAGTCAATTCTACATTGAAAGAAATTGATGTAGAAACAATTTTCACTCTAAAATTACTAGTAAATCATTTCTAAGTCAATTCTACATTGAAAGAAATTAGTGTAGAAACAGTTTGCAGTCTAAAATTGTTAGTAAATCATTTTTAAGTCAATTCTACATTGAAAGAAATTGGTATAGAAACAGTTTTCACTCTAAAATTGTTAGTAAATGATTTCTAAGTCAATTCTACATTGGAAGAATTTGGTGTAGAAACAGTTTTCACTCTAAAAGTGGTAATAAATCATTTCTAAGTCAATTCTACATTGAAAGAAATTAGTGTAGAAACAGAAATCATTTACTATCAATTTTAGAGTGAAAACTAAGTTAATTCTACATTGAAAGAAATTGGTGTAGAAACAGTTTTCACTCTAAAATTTGTAATAAATCATTTCTAAGTCAATTCTATATTGAAAGAAATTGGTGTAGAAGCAGTTTTCACTCTAAAATGGCCAGTAAATTATTTCGAAGTCAATTCTACAATGAAAGAAATTAGTGTAGAAACAGTGTTCACTCTAAAATTGCCAGTAAATCATTTCTAAGTCAATTCTACAATGAAAGAAATTAGAGTAGAAACAGTGTTCACTCTAAAATTGCTAGAAAATCATTTCTAAGTCATTTCTATAATGAAAGAAATTAGTGTAGAAACAATTTCACTCTAAAATTGCTAGTCAATTATTTCTGAGTCAATTCTATATTGAAAGAAATTGGTGTAGAAACAATTTTCACTCTAAAATTGCCAGTAAATCATTTCTAAGTCAATTCTACATTGAAAGAAATTGGTGTAGAAACAATTTTGACTCTAAAATGGCCAGTAAATAATTTCTAAGTCAATTCTACAATAAAAGAAATTGGTGTAGAAACAGTTTTCACACCAAAATTGCTAGTAAATCATTTCTAAGTCAATTCTATATTGAAAGAAATTGGTGTAGAAACAGTTTTCACTCTAAAATTGCTAGTAAATCATTTCTAAGTCAATTCTACATTGAAAGAAATTGGTGTAGAAACAATTTTGACTCTAACATGGCCAGTAAATAATTTCTAAGTCAATTCTACATTGAAAGAAATTGGTGTAGAAACAGTTTTCCCTCGAAAAATTGGTAATAAATCATTTCTAAGTCAATTCTACATTTAAATAAATTGGTCTAGAAACAGTTTTCACTCTAAAATTGCTAGTAAATCATTTCTAAGTCAATTCCACATTGAAATAATTTGGTGTAGAAACAGTTTTCACTCTAAAATTGCCAGTAAATCATTTCTAAGTCAATTCCACATTGAAATAATTTGGTGTAGAAACAGTTTTCACTCTAAAATTGCTAGTAAATCATTTCTAAGTCAATTCTACATTGAAAGAAATTAGTGTAGAAATAATTTTCACTCTAAAATTGCCAGTAAATCATTTCTAAGTCAATTCTACATTGAAAGAAATTGATGTAGAAACAATTTTCACTCTAAAATTGCTAGTAAATCATTTCTAAGTCAATTCTACATTGAAAGAAATTGGTGTAGAAACAATTTTCACTCCAAAATTGCCAGTAAATCCTTTCTAGGTCAATTCTATATTGAAAGAAATTGGTGTAGAAACAGTTTTCACTCTAAAATTGCTAGTAAATAATTTCTAAGTCAATTCTACATTGAAAGAAATTAGTGTAGAAACAGTTTTCACTCCGAAGTTGAGAATTAATTACAAAGAAATGGCTGAAATAGTATTTTCCTGTAAAAGGTTTGGATTTTGCTCATCTGAAGTATAAATTTGACCCGTTCATGCATTCAAACGCAGATCTCCATATCCGCTATTATTCTGTCTCATATCAGTCGATCACCCTTATATCATTGTTATATATTATATCTTATATGTTTTGCAAGGTCTCATTGTTCACTCTGTGCATCTTAATTATCTGTATTATTCTCACAGCGGTCGCCCAACGTCTCGGTTACGTATGTAACCCTCTTTCCCTGAGGAGGGAACGGAGACGTACGTCAGTGACTGACGAATGGGGGTTTCGCCTAGAAGCCAATTACCTTCGAGGTGTTTAACAGCGCCCAATGGCGTGCCAATGCCATGGGCATGCGGAATTTGCATGCGTAACTCCGCCCCACCGTGTGGGTATATAAGGAAGTACGCTGGCAACATCGCATTATGTATCTGCTGCGGAGCCAAGATCTGAACTCCGCGTTCCAGCAGCATAGCTGATGTGGCTGAGGAACGTACGTCTCCGTTCCCTCCTCAGGGAACGAGGGTTACATACGTAACCGAGACGTTCCCTTTCGTTCAGTCACTACGACGTACTTTAGTGACTAACGAATGGGGGTTCCAGTATAACCGCACCACTCAGCTGTCATCCAGTGCCCTGCGTAAGTGTGAGATCCCGCCACTTAAGGCCGTAGGATTCCCACTTATTTCACAGGATTACCAAGGTACACTGGGAAGCATATCCCAGTGAGGGAATGCCAATGATGCCTACCCGTGGGGAGGACTTAAAGAGTACACATATGACCCGCTGTGGGCTGCATATGGGAAACTCTAGGGTACCAGCCGAAGGTGGATTTTTAACCCTAGGGGTGGCAGGGGCTTGCCAAGGGAAAGACACCTGCTCACTGAGGAGGCTTACGGTGGAAATACTCGTGTGGGGGTCGCCGGAGGGGAACCATGCACACGGGGCACCTGGCCGGACATGAGGGTCTGGGCTCGAAAGGGCAGACTGAACTGATGTCGGCGTCGACAGTGCTGGAGGAGCTCAGGGCTCTCGGGGAGCTCACCTGAGGAGAATATCGCACGTATCCAGTCCGTGGAGTGGAGTGGCGAGCAAGCGAAGACACCAGAGCCTGGTCCATTACCGGCCCTTCGGGGGGGCGAGTACATAGTCGGACACTGGCTCCACTCGGAGATTGTAGAATCTGGCGAATGTGTTGGGTGTCGCCCAGCCTGCAGCTCTGCAGATGTCTGTTAGCGAGGCGCCATGCGCTAGAGCCCAAGAGGAGGCCACACTCCGGGTGGAGTGTGCCCTCACACCAAGGGGACATGGTCGACCTTGCTGCTGGTAAGCCTAAACAATGGTGTCCACTATCCAGTGAGACAGCCTTTGCTTTGAGAGAGCTCTTCCCTTCCGCTCTCCACCATAACAAACAAAGAGCTGGTCTGAGGTCCTGAAACACTGCGTCATGTCTACGTAAGCGCGGAGAGCGCGTACTGGACAGAGCAATGCCAAGGCTGGGTCTGCCTCCTCCAAAGGCAGCGCTTGCAGGTTCACTACCTGATCTCTGAAGGGAGTGGTAGGAACCTTGGGCACATATCCAGGCCGGGGTCTCAAGATCACGTGAGAGTTAGCCGGCCCGAATACTAGGCACGCTTCGTCAACTGAAAAAGCCTGCAGGTCCCCGACCCTCTTAAGAGAGGCCAATGCGGTCAGCAGAGCCGTCTTCATCGACAGAAACTTAATATCGGCCGACCGCAAAGGCTCAAGGGAGGCCTCTGCAGAGCACTTAGAACTACTGAGAGGTCCCAAGAGGGAACGAGAGGAGAGCGAGCAGGATTCAGTCTCCTCGCTCCCCTCAGAAACCTGATGATCAAGTCGTGCTGACTTACCTTTTTGTCTCCCAAGAGGTCGTGATGGGCAGATATTGCAGCCCCATACACTTTCAGGGTGGAGGGAGACAGCCTTCGCTCCAGCCCCTCTTGGAGAAACTCAAGCACGGACCTGATCGGGCAATTCCAGGGGTCTTCTTGGCGGGAAGAGCACCAGGTGACGAAGAGGTTCCACTTCAACGCATAGAGGTGTCGTGTAGACTCTGCCCTAGCGGAAGTGATGGTGGCGGCCACCGTAGGTGGCAGGCCACTCAAACCTGCCGCGTCCCGTCCAGAAGCCACACGTGGAGCTTCCAGAGCGCTGGACGCGGGTGCCATAGTGTGCCCCGTCTCTGAGAGAGGGTCCGGTCTCAGAGGGATAGGCCAGGGAGGGGCTGTCGCAAGGAGTAGCAGTTCTGAGAACCAGGTCTGGCCGTGCCAATACGGGGCGACCAACATGACCTGCTCCTTGTCCTCCCTGATCTTGCACAGTACTCGTGCGAGAAGGCTCACTGGGGGAAACGCATATAAGCGTAGGCCCTGGGGCCAACTGTGCACCAGTGCATCCGTGCCGAGCGTGCCCTCGGACAGGGAATAGTACAGGCTGCAGTGGGAAGAGTCTTGGGAGGCAAACAGATCTACCTGCGCGTCGCCGAACTGTTCCCAAATCAGCTGGACCGTCTGGGGATGGAGTCTCCATTCTCCAGGAAGTGGCTGAAGCCGTGAGAGCTCGTCGGCTGCACGGTTCAGGTCTCCCGGGATGTGGATAGCACGAAGGGACCTCAGGTGCTTCTGACTCCATAAAACGAGATGGCGGGCGAGTTGAGACATACGGCGGGAGCGTAGACCACCCTGGTGGTTGATGTACGCTACAGTGGCCGTGTTGTCTGTCCGGACAAGTACGTGTTGACCCCTCAGCAACGCTCTGAAGCGGTGCAGGGCGAACCGTACTGCCAGCAACTCGAGGCAATTGACATGCAGAAGGCGCTTGGGTCCTGTCCAGGAGCCCGCGGCTGCTTGTCCATTGCACATGGCACCCCAGCCCGTGGAGGAGGCATCCGTTGATACAACAACATGCCTGGAAACTCGTTCTAAGGACACGCCGACCCGTAGAAAACTGAGGTTCGACCACGGAGTGAATGTCTGTAAGCAGGCCCGGGTTATTTGGACCCGGAGCGTGCCAGACCGCCATGCCCATCTCGGGACTCGATCGCGAAGCCAGTGCTGAAGCGGTCTCATATGTAGCAATCCCAGCGGCGTTACCGCGGCTGCAGATGCCATATGCCCCAGGAGCCTCTGAAAATGTTTCAGTGGAACCGCACTCTTGCTCTCGATTTGACGGAGGCAAGTCAGCAGAGACTGCGCACTCTCGCTCGTAAGCTGCGCGCACATGGCGACCGAGTCAATCTCCATACCGAGAAAAGAGATCCTCTGCACGGGGCAAAGTTGCTCTTCTCCCAGTTGACCCGAAGGCCCAGACAGGCTAAGTGGTGGAGAACCAGATCTCTGTGTTCGCAAACCTGCTCTCGAGAGTGACTCAGTGTGAGCCAGTCGTCAAGGTAGTTCAGGATGCGAACCCCGTGCTGCCGTAGGGGCGCAAAGGCTGCCTCGGCGATCTTCGTAAAGACGCGAGGGGACAGAGATAGCCCGAATGGGAGGACCGCGTACTGGTATGCCCGCCCCTCGAAAGCAAACCGTAGGAACGGTCTGTGTCGAGGTAGGATGGAGACATGAAAGTAGGCGTCCTTCAGGTCGATCGCTGCAAACCAATCGTCGGGACGAACGCATTCGAAAAGGCGTTTCGCTGTCAACATCTTGAACGGAAACTTGTGAAGGTAACGGTTCAAGATGCGCAGGTCCAGGATTGGTCTCAACCCACCGGTCTTTTTGGGTACAATGAAGTAGGGGCTGTAAAACCCCGACTTCATCTCGGCTGGAGGGATAGGTTCGATCGCACCCTTCGCCAGTAGGGTGGCAACCTCCGCTCGCATGACAGGGGCATTGGCCCCAACCATAGTAAAGCGGACTCCCCGGAAACAGGGAGGAACCTGCGCGAACTGAATCGCGTAGCCGCACCTGACTGTCTTCGCGACCCAGCGGGACAGCCCTGGAATCTGAAGCCAGGCTCCCAGGAACTGCACCAGCGGGGTCATTCGGACTACAGGTGTACCCGGTGTGGGGCAGCGATGCAGCGTTACCGACCCGGACAAGGGAGGCTGTTGGGCGTCCCGGTGGGGGGGTGCGGTTAACTGCTGCGTCCTGACAGAGGAGACCAGGGAAGGACGCACGTTCCACTGGGGTCTGCTATGCCAGGAGGCTGGCGACAGAGTGGGATGCGAGTGGCGGGACCCGTGGGTGGCGCGCACTGACATCACCGATCTCTGGGGGCTCAGGGATGGGAGTGTTAATTCTTTCTTTGACCAAATTAGGGTGCTGCTGACCCGGGGGCCAGCAGCTGAACAAAGGATTCTCCCCCGGCCCTCCACCGGGGGAAGGAGTGGTCCTGCTACCATCTCCTCGAAAGAATTTCCCATCCCTGAGCCGTCCGTCTCAGGAGCGCCGCTTGGCCTGGCGTTTAGCGGGGCGCGGGGCGGCATGAGGGGACTTGGACGCCTTCCTACGGCTTCCTCCGCGACCCGGCCCGGGTGAAGGCTGCTGCTTGGACCGGGTGGAAGGGGCGGGAGCCTTAGGAGGGCGTCCTCGGCGGTGAGCAGGCTGAGGCGACTGTGCCGGCGGCTGGGTGGATGCAGCAGCTGGCCGCCGGGGCAGTACATGTTTGAGAGCGTCAGTCTGCTTCTGGGCGGTTGAAAACTGTTGGGCAAAGTTTTCAACCGCTCCGCCGAAGAGGCCAGCCTGGGATATGGGGGCATCGAGGAAGCGTGTTCGCTCGGTGTCCCACATATCGGCCAGGTTTAGCCACAGGTGTCTCTCCTGGACCACATTTGTGGACATCACTTGACCCAGGGAGCGTGCGGTCACCTTCGTCGCCCGGAGAGCGAGGTCGGTGGCGGCACGCAGCTCATTTAAGAGCCCCGGATCAACTCCACCCTCGTGCATGTCCCTGAGGATCCTGGCCTGGTAGACCTGGAGGATCGCCATGGCATGCAAAGAGGCGGCAGCCTGCCCCGCAGCTCTGTGCGATTTCGCCACCAATGTTGATGTGAATCGACAGGCTTTGGAGGGGTGCTTAGGGTCGCCTCGCCAGGTCGAAGCGCTCTGAGGACACAGTTGCATCGCAACAGAACGTTCACCCTGGGGGACCCCAGTGTACCCGTTGGCCGCGGCCCCATCGAGGATGGAGAAGGCGGAGGAGACTGCAGACCGATCACGGGAAGACAACGGGGACTTCCAGGACCGGGCAATCTCCTCATGCAGCTCGGGAAAGAAAGGTATTGAGGGCGGGGACTGACGTGAGTCAGCGCGGGCTCCCAAAAACCAATCATCGAGCCGCGAGCGTTCGGGACAGGGTGGAGGGTTCCACTCTATCCCTAGACTCGCGGCTGCCCGAGACAGCATGGCTGTCAGCTCTGGGTCCGACTCGGGCAATGCTGGCGCGCCCGAAGGCGGCAGCACAGCCGAGTCATCATCCTCAGAGGAGTCGAGCCCACCTTGTGATGCGGTGACCGACATTGCGTCATCTTCCGGAGCGCCAAACGAAATGCGCGAGGGAGCCGGAGCTGGCCCCGCGATTTCAGCCTGGACACTCGCGGGTTGCGGAACGCTAGAGGGAGGTGTGGCCCGAGGCATGAGCGTCGGGGCTTTGTTCCACACCGTAACCCTCAGGTCACCCTGACCACCAGCCGAAGTACCGGCCACGGGGGGCACGGTAGATCGGGGTGTGGTTGAGGGGACTCTCACTTCATTACGAAGATCCTTGAGTCTTGACCGCAGGACCGCGATGGTCATGTTCCCGCAGTGGGAACATGACTCATCCACGAACGCTGCTTGAGCATGCTGAAAGCCCAAGCATACCAAGCAGAGATCGTGCCCATCAAAAGAATTCAGCGACCGGCCAGACCCAGAAGTACACGGCGAGACATCCTGAAAAGGACGTGCCACGTGTAAGCTCTTTTATGAGAGGAAGCTTCGCAGAGACGCCGAAGCGCCCAGGGACCACACACCAGCTGTCGGACGGACCACTGCGCAGATCAGCAGGCAGGCAGTATGCGATCACTGGAACGCACCGTAGATCCAACGCCTCTGGAAAGCTGCTCGTCTCGAGGGCTTGACAAAGACTCAGTTGTAGGCTTGAAGGAGTGAAGAGGTTCTCTTGGCTCCAAAGCAGAAACATAATGCGATGTTGCCAGCGTACTTCCTTATATACCCACGCGGTGGGGCGGAGTTACGCATGCAAATTCCGCATGCCCATGGCATTGGCACGCCATTGGGCGCTGTTAAACACCTCAAAGGTAATTGGCTTCTAGGCGAAACCCCCATTCGTTAGTCACTGACGTACGTCGTAGTGACTGAACGAAAGGGAACCCATGACTTCCAGACCTGATTGTTATTTCTGTGAGGTTTTTTAGAAGCACTGGAGACAATTTACTTCTCCTCCTCAACTTAATTCATTTATTTATGTGTGGCGAATGAAGATTTAGCATTGTTAGTTACACAAACACAATGACATCTCAGGGAGATTAAAGCACCCCGTCCGCCGCAGAGCATGCTGGGAATTAATGAGCTGGTTAGGAGCAGAACGGAGAAGTAAACACATCGTGTGTGGGATTATGGGATGCATTGTGGATCACTTTTATACAATAGTATGATTTGACATACGGTGTAATTCTAGATTTGACAATGCTTATTTCCGCCACGTGAACTTATTGAAAAATAAGCCACGTTTTCAACAGAAAAGTTCCCCTTGAGAACTGTAAATAATGGTAAACTCTCAGAGTATAATGGCATGTTGACAGCCTGCTCCTGAATGAGCCCAGCTGTGACATTTCCAGAGCAGAAAATAGACTGTAAGTGCCGTTTTTCCACCACTACAGATGCTGATGGACTCTTGTGTTACACTGACAGGAGCAAAAACAACAAGCAAAACCGCACAGCTGAGAATCAGCAGAAGCCACAAGGAGATTTAAGGGCAGGTATTTCAGTGTTTGCCAGAAAATGCATCAAGTCCTTGAACAAATGAAAGAAAAGAAGATGCAGTGTCCAAATGCCTCCACTTCTGAGCTGATGTATATATTAGAGCGCGGCTCATGTTTTAGCACGTACTGTCTAATTAAAGCCTTTGAATTTCTTCCAGGCGACTTGCACTTTCATAAAGGCGTATCAAATAAAATTAAAAAAACATGCAGAAGCAAATTGCATTTAAAGAGCACCTATTCTGCTCTTTCCCATGTGGTTGAGTTAGTTAGTAGTGTGTTGAAACTGGTGGTTATGGTAAGGGGCAGGGACTGGTTGAGTTAGTTAGTAGTGTGTTGAAACTGGTGGTTATGGTAAGGGGCGGGGCCTGGTTGAGTTAGTTAGTAGTGTGTTGAAACTGCTGGTTATGGTAAGGGGCGGAGCCTGGTTGAGTTAGTTAGTAGTGTGTTGAAACTGGTGGTTATGGTAAGGGGCGGGGCCTGGTTGAGTTAGTTAGTAGTGTGTTGAAACTGGTGGTTATGGTAAGGGGCGGGGCCTGGTTGAGTTAGTTAGTAGTGTGTTGAAACTGCTGGTTATGGTAAGGGGCGGGGCCTGGTTGAGTTAGTTAGTAGTGTGTTGAAACTGGTGGTTATGGTAAGGGGCGGGGCCTGGTTGAGTTAGTTAGTAGTGTGTTGAAACCGGTGGTTATGGTAAGGGGCGGGGTCTGGTTGAGTTAGTTAGTAGTGTGTTGAAACTGGTGGTTATGGTAAGGGGCGGGTCTGGTTTAGTTAGTTAGTAGTGTGTTGAAACTGGTGGTTATGGTAAGGGGCGGGTCCTGGTTGAGTTAGTTAGTAGTGTGTTGAAACTGGTGGTTATGGTAAGGGGTGGGGCCTGGTTGAGTTAGTTAGTAGTGTGTTGAAACTGGTGGTTATGGTAAGAGGCAGGGTCTGGTTGAGTTAGTTAGTAGTGTGTTGAAACTGGTGGTTATGGTAAGGGGCAGGGCCTGGTTGAGTTAGTTAGTAGTGTGTTGAAACTGGTGGTTATGGTAAGGGGCGGGCCTGGTTGAGTTAGTTAGTAGTGTGTTTAAACTGGTGGTTATGGTAAGGGGCGGAGACTGGTTGAGTTAGTTAGTAGTGTGTTGAAACTGGTGGTTATGGTAAGGGACGGGGTCTGGTTGAGTTAGTTAGTAGTGTGTTGAAACTGGTGGTTATGGTAAGGGGCGGAGACTGGTTGAGTTAGTTAGTAGTGTGTTGAAACTGGTGGTTATGGTAAGGGGCGGGGCGTGGTTGAGTTAGTTAGTAGTGTGTTGAAACTGGTGGTTATGGTAAGGGGCGGAGACTGGTTGAGTTAGTTAGTAGTGTGTTGAAACTGGTGGTTATGGTAAGGGACGGGGTCTGGTTGAGTTAGTTAGTAGTGTGTTGAAACTGGTGGTTATGGTAAGGGGCGGAGACTGGTTGAGTTAGTTAGTAGTGTGTTGAAACTGGTGGTTATGGTAAGGGGCGGAGACTGGTTGAGTTAGTTAGTAGTGTGTTGAAACTGGTGGTTATGGTAAGGGACGGGGTCTGGTTGAGTTAGTTAGTAGTGTGTTGAAACTGGTGGTTATGGTAAGGGGCGGAGACTGGTTGAGTTAGTTAGTAGTGTGTTGAAACTGGTGGTTATGGTAAGGGGCGGAGACTGGTTGAGTTAGTTAGTAGTGTGTTGAAACTGGTGGTTATGGTAAGGGGCGGGTCTTTGTGCTTTGTGCACATAAACATCAAGACTTTGTAAAAGGGCATAATAGGTCTTCTTTAATAAATAAACACGCATCTGTGGCGCCGTCAATGAGAGATGTTGCAGTTCGGAGAGAATAGTTTTATTTCTAAATGACTTTATTGTTAAGAGCGGCTGCACTTTCTGAACACTGGCAGAGACAGCACAGCTTTTTCTTCCTAATGACCTCTGGGTTTTACACGCTTGTTTTGTTTTCCTGTTCGCAGAAACTAGCTGACCAGCCCATAACAGTTCAAAAGGTTCATCCATGTTTTGGGTCGTACAGCTGTAAACTAAGAGAGCATAAGTTTCTTGGCTCTTTAAACACACGCTTTGTCTCCTTTTGCTGCTCTCGCTGATTGATTTCTTGTTTGCGTCTGCAGTAATTTCAGCCTGCTCTTGTTGACTGACCTCTATCATTTGCAATTATGTTCAATGTCCAAATTCGCCTGACACTATATTTTTCACTGAAAATGTTAGCGCTGCAGTTTAGACATGTCTCGCCAAAGTGAAATCAATATTGTAACTTTGTGCAATTAACAAAAACTGAACAACAAAACCATTCAGAATAAAAACAATCATTGATAATCAACACTGGCTCCTAACTGAAACTCAATCTATGAAAAACGTATATATTTTATCTGATTGGCTCTTTGATGTCCTTCGTTACATCAGAACAAGAGAAAAGATCATTATAATTCTGTATGAATAATCACTTTATTGGAGATCTAAGTAAGTAAACCTCCTCGCATCTGCCGTGAAAATCATTCAGAATCAATGAAATGTCGCGTCCCATAAGAGCGGCACTCAAAGCCTTACATATGCTGTTATCTTAGAGTCAAGCTACTGGAACATTAACACACTGATCTGCCTAATGAGAGGATATTTTGCTGAGTGTGTTTATTGTGTTGGTACTGGAGGTGGCCAATACAAACCAGCACAGAGTCGCAGCTCAAAATGTCATCTTGTTGTGTTTTTGGGTGCCAGAAAATAACGACGACAGCTGCGGTTAAACTAGTGTTAATTTCGTCAGACGAGACGAAACTAAATATGTCAATTAATAGCCAAACAACACATTATTATTAGCGGCCAAGCACCAAAGGTATTGAAACCGTTAGATTTCTTATTATTATTCTGCCAAGTGTGTCTATGGCAGCCCATAGAAC
>JARQWZ010000336.1:380000-402500 GCA_033150135.1 Gobio occitaniae
TTATTACATAAAAAGTCAAAATTATTATATACTATGTCATATTTATGAAATGAAAAGTAATAATTCTAACAAAAAGTCAAAATTATTATATACTAAATGTAAAATCTGGCTTAAAAAGCCACAATTATGACATAAAAAATCTAAATTATGACAAAAAAAATCTAAATTATGATATAAAAAGTCAAAATTATGATATACTAATTGGAAAATCTCATTTAAAAAAGCCATAATTATTACATAAAAAGACATAATTATGACATAAAAGTCATAATTATTATATACTATGTCATATTTATGAGATGAAAAGTAATAATTCTAACAAAAAGTCCAAATTATTATATACTAAATGTAAAATCTAGCTTAAAAAGTCAAAATTATTACATAAAATCAAAATGATGACATAAAAAGCCATAATTATGACAAAAAGTCAAAATTATTATATACTAAATGTAAAAACTTTCATAAAAAGTCAAAATTATGACAAAAAGTCAAAATGATGATATACTAATTGGAAAATCTTTCATAAAAAGTCAAAATTATTACATAAAAAGTCCAAATTATTACATAAAAAGTCAAAATTATTACATAAAAAGCCATAATTATGACAAAAAAAGTCATAATTATTATATGCTACGTCATATTTATGAGAAGAAAAGTAATAATTCTAACAAAAGTCAAAATTATTATATACTAAATGTAAAATCTGACATAAAAAGCCATAATTATGACATAAAAAGTCAAAATTATTATATACTACATCATATTTATGAGAAGAAAAGTAATAATTCTAACAAAAGTCAAAATTATTATATACTAAATGTAAAATCTGACATAAAAAGCCATTATTATGACATAAAAAGTCAAAATTATGACAAAAAGTCAAAATTATGATATACTAATTGGAAAATCTTTCATAAAAAGTCAAAATTATTACATAAAAAGTCAAAGTTATTACATAAAAAGTCAAAATTATTACATAAAAAGCCATAATTATGACAAAAAAAGTCATAATTATTATATGCTACGTCATATGTATGAGAAGAAAAGTAATAATTCTAACAAAAGTCAAAATTATTATATACTAAATGTAAAATCTGACATAAAAAGCCATAATTATGACATAAAAAGTCAAAATTATTATATACTACATCATATTTATGAGATGAAAAGTAATAATTCTAGCAAAAAGTCAAAATTATTATATACTAAATGTAAAATCTTTCATACAGTCAAAATTATGACAAAAAAAGTCAAAATTATGATATAGATGAAATTCTGTGATTGACATATCAAGTCGAAATGATGGCATAATAATGAAATGCCAGTCATAATTTCTCCCACTTTGAGTCCGCTTCTCCTTGTAATCTGATGGGGCTTGAGTGTGTGTGTGGGGAATTGATTGGATGGTGGTGGTTTGCTATTGGCTGATCTCATGTGAGTGACAGGTGGCCCCGCCCCCGTCATCAGAGAACAGATGAAGTTATTCTGATTATGATTATTAACACAATAATGATGCGCACCCATAAACACAGCAATATTCCATAACCAGAAATGATGAGCTTCAGCTCCTCTGGTCTCAGGCTCAATAAGACATAAAACTGTCTTTCCTAAATCAGTTTATAACCCAAACATGAAGTTATTTCCCTGGAGTTATGCTTTAACCTGGGTTATGATCTGGCCACTGAGGCTGGGAACGCTCATGAATTATGGGCTGGAATCTCTCAATATGTGTGAGGATCTGCTGCCCTCTGGTGGCCACACTAACTCCAGGCCATTAGAAAATATCACACATTCTCAATTATAAAGGTCATATATGTATTATTATACATATATAAATGTATATCCTTATATATGAATGATATATTGAGTATGAATATATTGACTTTAGTTTGTATCTGACAGGAGTGTGTGTGAATGAAGGGATAATACAGTAGTGCTGATGAAACTGTGTTTATATAAAGTCATGATGTTTTATTTTTTATAAATCACAGTTTTAAATTGTTTCATTTGAAGGATGTTCTGTAAATTAGTTTTACTGTATTTTTATAGAATAATTTGCAATTATGACAAAAAGTCAAAATTATGACATAAAAAATCTAATACTAATATGGAAATTCTGACTTGAAATGCCATGATTATAAACGAATATACCAATCATGAAGAGGAAATTCTCACAAAAAGTCAAAATTATAACATAAAAAGTCAAAATTATGATGTATTCATTGAAACATCTGATTTAAAAGCCATAATTATGACATACAAAGTCAAAATAATGAGACATAAGTCATTTATGAGCTGCAAAGTAATAATTCTAACATAAAACGTCAAAATGATGATGTATTAATTGGAAAATCTGATTTAAAAGCCATAATTATGACATAAAAAGTCGAGATTATGAGATTTAAAGTCATTTAATGGCTGCAAAAGTAATCATTCTTACATAAAACGTCAAAATGATGATATATTAATTGAAAAATCTGATTTAAAAGCCATAGTTCTAAAATAAAACGTCAAAATTATGATATATTCATTGGAAAGTCTGATTTAAAAGCCATAATTATGACATAAAAAGTCAAAATTATGATGTATTAATTGAAACATCTGATTTAAAAGCCATAATTATGACATACAAAGTCAAAATTATGAGACATAAGTCATTTATGAGCTACAGAGTAATAATTCTAACATAAAACGTCAAAATGATGATATATTAATTGGAAAATCTGATTTAAAAGCCATAATTATGACATAAAAAGTCGAGATTATGAGATTTAAAGTCATTTAATGGCTGCAAAAGTAATCATTCTTACATAAAACGTCAAAATGATGATATATTAATTGAAAAATCTGATTTAAAAGCCATTATTCTAAAAATAAAATGTCAAAATTATGATATATTCATTGGAAAGTCTGATTTAAAAGCCATAATTATGACATAAAAAGTCAAAATTATGAGATATAAAGTAATTTATGAGCTGCAAAGTAATAATACAAACATAAAACATTAAAATTATGATATATTAATTGGAAAATCTGATTTAAAAGCCATAATTATGACATAAAAAGTCAAAATTATGAGATTAAAAGTCATTTATGAGCTGCAAAGTAATAATACTAACATAAAACGTGAAAAGTATGATATATTGATTGGAAAATCTGACTTAAAAGCCATAATTCTAACATAAAAAGTAAAAATTATGAGATATAAAGTCATTTATGAGATGAAAAGTATAATACATATAATATAATATAATATAAAAAAAATCTAAATAATGATATGCTAATCTAGAAATTCTGACTTAAAAATGCCATGATTATGACAAAGTCGAAATGATGGCATAAATAGTCAAATATGATATACTAAGTTATATTTATGAGATGAAAAGTCAAATTAAAATTATAACATATGAAGTCTTATTTATCAGCTGAAAAGTAATAATGCTAAAATAAAATGTCAAAATTATGACATATTAAGTGGATATTAATTGAAAAAAATGATTTAAAAGCCATAATTCTAACATAAAAGTCAAAATAATGACATACTAAGTGGAAAATCTTTATTAATAAAAAAGTAAATTATGACATAAAAACATCAAAATTATTATATGCTAAGCTGAAATTCTGACTTTATGACAAAAAGTTGAAATTATGACAAATATATGTCATAAAGTCATATTTATGAGCTGAAAATAAATAATTCTAACATAAAAAATATATTTAGTGGAAAATCTGGCTTAAAAAGTTAATGCTGACATAAAAAGTCAAAATCTGACATATAAAGTCATATTCATGAGCTGAAAAGTAATCATTCTAACATAAAAAAAATCTAAAATTATGACATATTAAGTGGAAAATCTGGCTTAAAAATCGACATATCAAAATTATGATATATAAAGTCATATTTATGAGCTGAAAAGTAATCATTCTAACATAAAAAAAATCTAAATTATGACATATTAAGTGGAAAATATGGCTTAAAAAATCAATTATGACAAGTCAAAATTATGACATATAAAGTCAGATAAATCATTCTGACATAAAACGTAAAAAATTTGGATATTAATGGGAAAAAGTAATAATTCTAACATAAAAGGTCGAAATTATGACACACTACATCATATTTATGAGATGAAAATTTAACAAAGGTAACAGATGTGAAGATCTACAGTTATAGCTACTTCCGTATTTTTCCCGCCCATGGACAGACAAACAGTGTCATTAATAGAACAGTTATTGGACGAGTATGTTTATCAACGAAAGTTGTATGGTACTATATCAATAAACAGCATTATGATAAAAACAGAACACAATGGCTGCAGATTTCTTACCTTCGGGCGGAACTGACGGAACGGCCGTTAATTCCGTTTGTCCTGAAACACTCAGAGGCCCGTTTGAAATGTTGACTACAAACACGAGGGTTCTTCAGATTTTCCGTCGCGGTGTTCTCTCCATATTCGCGATTCTTCCCTGTAGCGATGGGCACTTTCCAAGCCCTGCTTCCCGCCGCTTCCAAATATTCGCGAAGCATTTAATTCGAACTATTCTCGGCTCTGGGAGCGCGTGTCTACAAAAGTCACGTGATTTCAGAAACCGCGGCTACGCTAGTCAACGGTTTCCATGAACCAGTGGGTTTTACTTCGATTTTATACATTTGTAGCCATTTTAGGACATATTTGTATAATAAAAAGGAAGATTTCGTCTTATTGAGCAACAGTCGGTTTCCAGAAGTAAAAAAATCTATTTAGTTTCTCCATAGGGAAATGTATTTGTAATAATATTGATAACTTAGGCCTTACTGTGAGCTTCAAGCTTGTTAAATGATAACGTTCAGCCCACATTATTTCAACTTAGTTTTAAAATCAGTGGAATTTGTGGTGAAAAACTACATTACCCATGATGCTGTGTGAAAACGTCCACCAATCAGAGAGTCAAAACAAGCAATTCGAAATCGCCCCTAAACCCTCGTTCAAATTCATATACGTATTTTACGGATACGCGATTCAGTAAATCTAGGGAAATATATATATATATATATATATATTTTTTTTTTTAATGCCACAATTGAAAATGTAACAAATAGCCTCATAACAACAGGAACAATAAAAAAAAACAGATCACAAAAAGTATACAAACAAAATAAAGTGCCAGAGGAAAGAAAAAAAAAATTATACAAGGTTAAACATTGAAAGCAATCATTTGCTTTTCAAAGATTTTTCGTTTGTTATGCCCATCAAAGACAGAACATAGGAATTATAGTCTACAAGAAAAATAGACAATAACGGGATTTTACACAAAAATTTGCATTTGTGAATAAATTTTTTTACCAAGAATCATAAACATATTAACAATGTACTGAATATGAGAATTTTGATTATGATAAAGAAAAATAATACTAAAGGTGTTAATACATATTTTGTCATTTGTTTTTTCTGAGAGATAGGTACATAACTCATTCCAAAAAGCTTTAACACAAACACATTCACAAAAAAGATGTACAATTGTCTCTTCATCATCACAGAAAGTGCATTTATCGTCTATGTTTTGGATATACTTACTGAGTACACTATTACAGGGGTAACATCTATGTAATATTTTATATGTATTTATTTTATCTTATTTGTTAATAAATATTTGTGTGGAAGAGACCAGACCACTCTCCAATTAATATTGTATAACGCCATCCATGTGAAAGATGATGCTGGAATAGATTTTCTGTTCATAAGATTACGAACAAATGGTTATTGAATTTGTCATCAGTGATCAAAATTCCTTCAATTGAAATAGAAGTGTTGTACAAAGACATCTCAGGAGAGTTTTTATACCACTAGGAATGGCGTTGAATACAAATTGGAAAATAAATATTATATTGTGTGTACTCATCTACAGCGAACAAGCCCCGCCTTCTTTTGATTTGACATTTGCTGAGGCAGCGAAGCCTAAAATTGTACTTTTAAAACATTTGTCATCTTAAAAACAACAACAGCTACTCATTCCACCCACTAAAATAATACGATAATTACAAAAAAATATGAATTATACTTTGTATTAATAGTACAAAACATTTGGCTCTGGTCTGAGGGACATGTTGCAACTGTGTTTTCAACGGCTCTGATTACAACAACACGGCGAGAACGCGCACAGCCGCTTTAATAGCCGCGGCTCCTTTAAGACGCTCCACGCCGTGATTGGCTGTTAGCGGCACGTGGTGTGAGTGTGTGTCGCATTGAGAATGATGGCGGCGGATCCAGTGCGAGCGTGGAGCGATGAGCAGCTCAAGACTGAAGATGTGCCAAAGAAAGAGCTCATCAAATTCATCCAGGACAACGCAGCACACTCGGTAGTGTACACACTACAGCTGCGCGCTCCCGCGTGCACGAGCACACTCTGACACGGTCCAGATCTAATGCATGTTTGATGTTCATAGGCCGTATAGTTATTAATATACTCATGCTTCATTATTTTGAGTAATATATTTGCATAGCCATGAAAAATGTAATGTGCATGATACAGCAGAAGTGGAATATGAATTATATATGTGTGCATATACACCGATTAGGCATAACGAATGTGTTGGAGCCATGGACACCACTAGATATCCTCCTTAAGATGTTAGCAGCAGATCCTTTAAGTCCTTTAAGTTTCCCAGCAGAACATTGCCCAAAGCATCACTGCCTCAAATCCTCACGCTTGGCCATTTTTCCTGTTTCTAACACATCAACTCTGAGGACAAATTGTTCATCAGAGATCATCAGTGGTCATAATGTTATGCCTGATCGGTGTGTGTAGCTTATGTGTGTATATAAATGCATCGTCTTCTCATTTGCAGTTTCTAGCTGAACACAAACTTCTTGGAAACATCAAGAATGTGGCAAAGACGGCCAAAAAAGAGCAGCTCACTGAAGCGTATAACCAGCTGTTCGAGAGCAAGGTAACACACACACCAACAGCCCATAATAATAGTCCAGAAGTGAGTCGTTGAATCATTCAGTCAACCGATTCATTCAGGGAAGAGCAGACGTGAGTGAGTCGTTGAATCATTCAGTCAACCGATTCATTCAGGGAAGAGCAGAAGTGAGTGAGTCGTTGAATCATTCAGTCAACCGATTCATTCAGGGAAGAGCAGACGTGAGTGAGTCGTTGAATCATTCAGTCAACCGATTCATTCAGGGAAGAGCAGAAGTGAGTGAGTTGTTGAATCATTCAGTCAACCGATTCATTCAGGGAAGAGCAGAAGTGAGTGAGTTGTTGAATCATTCAGTCAACCGATTCATTCAGGGAAGAGCAGACGTGAGTGAGTCGTTGAATCATTCAGTCAACCGATTCATTCAGGGAAGAGCAGAAGTGAGTGAGTTGTTGAATCATTCAGTCAAGTGATTCATTCAGGGAAGAGCAGACGTGAGTGAGTCGTTGAATCATTCAGTCAACCGATTCATTCAGGGAAAAGCAGACATGAGTTGTTGAATCATTCAGTCAACTGATTCATTCAGGGAAAAGCAGACGTGAGTGAGTTGTTGAATCATTCAGTCAAGTGATTCATTCAGGGAAGAGCAGACGTGAGTGAGTCGTTGAATCATTCAGTCAACCGATTCATTCAGGGAAAAGCAGACATGAGTTGTTGAATCATTCAGTCAACTGATTCATTCAGGGAAAAGCAGACGTGAGTGAGTTGTTGAATCATTCAGTCAACCGATTCATTCAGGGAAGAGCAGACGTGAGTGAGTTGTTGAATCATTCAGTCAACCGATTCATTCAGCGAAGAGCAGAAGTGAGTGAGTCGTTGAATCATTCAGTCAACCGATTCATTCAGGGAAGAGCAGACATGAGTGAGTTGTTGAATCATTCAGTCAACTGATTCATTCAGGGAAGAGCAGACGTGAGTGAGTTGTTGAATCATTCAGTCAACTGATTCATTCAGGGAAGAGCAGACGTGAGTGAGTTGTTGAATCATTCAGTCAACCGATTCATTCAGGGAAGAGCAGAAGTGAGTGAGTCGTTGAATCATTCAGTCAACCGATTCATTCAGGGAAGAGCAGACATGAGTGAGTTGTTGAATCATTCAGTCAACTGATTCATTCAGGGAAAAGCAGACGTGAGTGAGTTGTTGAATCATTCAGTCAACTGATTCATTCAGGGATGAGCAGACGTGAGTGAGTTGTTGAATCATTCAGTCAACTGATTCATTCAGGGAAGAGCAGACGTGAGTGAGTTGTTGAATCATTCAGTCAACCGATTCATTCAGGGAAAAGCAGACATGAGTTGTTGAATCATTCAGTCAACCGATTCATTCAGGGATGAGCAGACGTGAGTGAGTTGTTGAATCATTCAGTCAACTGATTCATTCAGGGAAGAGCAGACGTGAGTGAGTTGTTGAATCATTCAGTCAACTGATTCATTCAGGGAAGAGCAGACGTGAGTGAGTCATTGAATCATTCAGTCAACCGATTCATTCAGGGAAAAGCAGACATGAGTTGTTGAATCATTCAGTCAACTGATTCATTCAGGGAAAAGCAGACGTGAGTGAGTTGTTGAATCATTCAGTCAACCGATTCATTCAGGGAAGAGCAGACGTGAGTGAGTTGTTGAATCATTCAGTCAACCGATTCATTCAGGGAAGAGCAGAAGTGAGTGAGTCGTTGAATCATTCAGTCAAGTGATTCATTCAGGGAAGAGCAGACGTGAGTGAGTCGTTGAATCATTCAGTCAACCGATTAATTCAGGGAAGAGCAGACGTGAGTGAGTTGTTGAATCATTCAGTCAACCGATTAATTCAGGGAAGAGCAGAAGTGAGTGAGTCGTTGAATCATTCAGTCAACCGATTCATTCAGGGAAGAGCAGACGTGAGTGAGTTGTTGAATCATTCAGTCAACTGATTCATTCAGGGAAGAGCAGACGTGAGTGAGTCGTTGAATCATTCAGTCAACTGATTCATTCAGGGAAGAGCAGACGTGAGTGAGTTGTTGAATCATTCAGTCAACTGATTCATTCAGGGAAGAGCAGACGTGAGTGAGTTGTTGAATCATTCAGTCAACTGATTCATTCAGGGAAGAGCAGACGTGAGTGAGTCGTTGAATCATTCAGTCAACCGATTCATTCAGGGAAGAGCAGACGTGAGTGAGTTGTTGAATCATTCAGTCAACTGATTCATTCAGGGAAGAGCAGACGTGAGTGAGTTGTTGAATCATTCAGTCAACTGATTCATTCAGGGAAGAGCAGACGTGAGTGAGTCGTTGAATCATTCAGTCAACTGATTCATTCAGGGAAGAGCAGACGTGAGTGAGTTGTTGAATCATTCAGTCAACTGATTCATTCAGGGAAAAGCAGACGTGAGTGAGTCGTTGAATCATTCAGTCAACCGATTCATTCAGGGAAGAGCAGAAGTGAGTGAGTCGTTGAATCATTCAGTCAACCGATTCATTCAGGGAAGAGCAGACATGAGTGAGTTGTTGAATCATTCAGTCAACTGATTCATTCAGGGATGAGCAGACGTGAGTGAGTTGTTGAATCATTCAGTCAACTGATTCATTCAGGGAAGAGCAGACGTGAGTGAGTTGTTGAATCATTCAGTCAACTGATTCATTCAGGGAAGAGCAGACGTGAGTGAGTCGTTGAATCATTCAGTCAACCGATTCATTCAGGGAAAAGCAGACATGAGTTGTTGAATCATTCAGTCAACCGATTCATTCAGGGAAGAGCAGACGTGAGTGAGTTGTTGAATCATTCAGTCAACCGATTCATTCAGGGAAGAGCAGAAGTGAGTGAGTCGTTGAATCATTCAGTCAAGTGATTCATTCAGGGAAGAGCAGACGTGAGTGAGTCGTTGAATCATTCAGTCAACCGATTAATTCAGGGAAGAGCAGACGTGAGTGAGTTGTTGAATCATTCAGTCAACCGATTCATTCAGGGAAGAGCAGAAGTGAGTGAGTCGTTGAATCATTCAGTCAACCGATTCATTCAGGGAAGAGCAGACGTGAGTGAGTTGTTGAATCATTCAGTCAACCGATTCATTCAGGGAAGAGCAGACGTGAGTGAGTCGTTGAATCATTCAGTCAACTGATTCATTCAGGGAAAAGCAGACGTGAGTGAGTCGTTGAATCATTCAGTCAACCGATTCATTCAGGGAAGAGCAGAAGTGAGTGAGTCGTTGAATCATTCAGTCAACCGATTCATTCAGGGAAGAGCAGACATGAGTGAGTTGTTGAATCATTCAGTCAACTGATTCATTCAGGGAAGAGCAGACGTGAGTGAGTTGTTGAATCATTCAGTCAACTGATTCATTCAGAGAAGAGCAGACGTGAGTGAGTCGTTGAATCATTCAGTCAACCGATTCATTCAGGGAAAAGCAGACGTGAGTGAGTTGTTGAATCATTCAGTCAACCGATTCATTCAGGGAAGAGCAGACGTGAGTGAGTTGTTGAATCATTCAGTCAACTGATTCATTCAGGGAAGAGCAGACGTGAGTGAGTTGTTGAATCAGTCAGTCAACTGATTCATTCAGGGAAGAGCAGACGTGAGTGAGTTGTTGAATCATTCAGTCAACTGATTCATTCAGGGAAGAGCAGACGTGAGTGAGTCGTTGAATCATTCAGTCAACCGATTCATTCAGGGAAAAGCAGACATGAGTTGTTGAATCATTCAGTCAACTGATTCATTCAGGGAAAAGCAGACGTGAGTGAGTTGTTGAATCATTCAGTCAACCGATTCATTCAGGGAAGAGCAGAAGTGAGTGAGTCGTTGAATCATTCAGTCAACCGATTCATTCAGGGAAGAGCAGACATGAGTGAGTCATTGAATCATTCAGTCAACCGATTCATTCAGGGAAGAGCAGAAGTGAGTGAGTCGTTGAATCATTCAGTCAACCGATTCATTCAGGGAAGAGCAGACATGAGTGAGTTGTTGAATCATTCAGTCAACTGATTCATTCAGGGAAAAGCAGACGTGAGTGAGTTGTTGAATCATTCAGTCAACTGATTCATTCAGGGATGAGCAGACGTGAGTGAGTTGTTGAATCATTCAGTCAACTGATTCATTCAGGGAAGAGCAGACGTGAGTGAGTTGTTGAATCATTCAGTCAACTGATTCATTCAGGGAAGAGCAGACGTGAGTGAGTCGTTGAATCATTCAGTCAACCGATTCATTCAGGGAAAAGCAGACATGAGTTGTTGAATCATTCAGTCAACTGATTCATTCAGGGAAAAGCAGACGTGAGTGAGTTGTTGAATCATTCAGTCAACCGATTCATTCAGGGAAGAGCAGACGTGAGTGAGTTGTTGAATCATTCAGTCAACCGATTCATTCAGGGAAGAGCAGAAGTGAGTGAGTCGTTGAATCATTCAGTCAAGTGATTCATTCAGGGAAGAGCAGACGTGAGTGAGTCGTTGAATCATTCAGTCAACCGATTAATTCAGGGAAGAGCAGACGTGAGTGAGTTGTTGAATCATTCAGTCAACCGATTCATTCAGGGAAGAGCAGAAGTGAGTGAGTCGTTGAATCATTCAGTCAACCGATTCATTCAGGGAAGAGCAGACGTGAGTGAGTTGTTGAATCATTCAGTCAACCGATTCATTCAGGGAAGAGCAGACGTGAGTGAGTCGTTGAATCATTCAGTCAACTGATTCATTCAGGGAAAAGCAGACGTGAGTGAGTCGTTGAATCATTCAGTCAACCGATTCATTCAGGGAAGAGCAGAAGTGAGTGAGTCGTTGAATCATTCAGTCAACCGATTCATTCAGGGAAGAGCAGACATGAGTGAGTTGTTGAATCATTCAGTCAACTGATTCATTCAGGGAAGAGCAGACGTGAGTGAGTTGTTGAATCATTCAGTCAACTGATTCATTCAGAGAAGAGCAGACGTGAGTGAGTCGTTGAATCATTCAGTCAACCGATTCATTCAGGGAAAAGCAGACGTGAGTGAGTTGTTGAATCATTCAGTCAACCGATTCATTCAGGGAAGAGCAGACGTGAGTGAGTTGTTGAATCATTCAGTCAACTGATTCATTCAGGGAAGAGCAGACGTGAGTGAGTTGTTGAATCAGTCAGTCAACTGATTCATTCAGGGAAGAGCAGACGTGAGTGAGTTGTTGAATCATTCAGTCAACTGATTCATTCAGGGAAGAGCAGACGTGAGTGAGTCGTTGAATCATTCAGTCAACCGATTCATTCAGGGAAAAGCAGACATGAGTTGTTGAATCATTCAGTCAACTGATTCATTCAGGGAAAAGCAGACGTGAGTGAGTTGTTGAATCATTCAGTCAACCGATTCATTCAGGGAAGAGCAGAAGTGAGTGAGTCGTTGAATCATTCAGTCAACCGATTCATTCAGGGAAGAGCAGACATGAGTGAGTCATTGAATCATTCAGTCAACCGATTCATTCAGGGAAGAGCAGAAGTGAGTGAGTCGTTGAATCATTCAGTCAACCGATTCATTCAGGGAAGAGCAGACATGAGTGAGTTGTTGAATCATTCAGTCAACTGATTCATTCAGGGAAAAGCAGACGTGAGTGAGTTGTTGAATCATTCAGTCAACCGATTCATTCAGGGATGAGCAGACGTGAGTGAGTTGTTGAATCATTCAGTCAACTGATTCATTCAGGGAAGAGCAGACGTGAGTGAGTTGTTGAATCATTCAGTCAACTGATTCATTCAGGGAAGAGCAGACGTGAGTGAGTCGTTGAATCATTCAGTCAACCGATTCATTCAGGGAAAAGCAGACATGAGTTGTTGAATCATTCAGTCAACTGATTCATTCAGGGAAAAGCAGACGTGAGTGAGTTGTTGAATCATTCAGTCAACCGATTCATTCAGGGAAGAGCAGACGTGAGTGAGTTGTTGAATCATTCAGTCAACCGATTCATTCAGGGAAGAGCAGAAGTGAGTGAGTCGTTGAATCATTCAGTCAAGTGATTCATTCAGGGAAGAGCAGACGTGAGTGAGTCGTTGAATCATTCAGTCAACCGATTAATTCAGGGAAGAGCAGACGTGAGTGAGTTGTTGAATCATTCAGTCAACCGATTCATTCAGGGAAGAGCAGAAGTGAGTGAGTCGTTGAATCATTCAGTCAACCGATTCATTCAGGGAAGAGCAGACGTGAGTGAGTTGTTGAATCATTCAGTCAACTGATTCATTCAGGGAAGAGCAGACGTGAGTGAGTCGTTGAATCATTCAGTCAACTGATTCATTCAGGGAAGAGCAGACGTGAGTGAGTTGTTGAATCATTCAGTCAACTGATTCATTCAGGGAAGAGCAGACGTGAGTGAGTTGTTGAATCATTCAGTCAACTGATTCATTCAGGGAAGAGCAGACGTGAGTGAGTCGTTGAATCATTCAGTCAACCGATTCATTCAGGGAAGAGCAGACGTGAGTGAGTTGTTGAATCATTCAGTCAACTGATTCATTCAGGGAAGAGCAGACGTGAGTGAGTTGTTGAATCATTCAGTCAACTGATTCATTCAGGGAAGAGCAGACGTGAGTGAGTTGTTGAATCATTCAGTCAACTGATTCATTCAGGGAAAAGCAGACGTGAGTGAGTCGTTGAATCATTCAGTCAACCGATTCATTCAGGGAAGAGCAGAAGTGAGTGAGTCGTTGAATCATTCAGTCAACCGATTCATTCAGGGAAGAGCAGACATGAGTGAGTTGTTGAATCATTCAGTCAACTGATTCATTCAGGGATGAGCAGACGTGAGTGAGTTGTTGAATCATTCAGTCAACTGATTCATTCAGGGAAGAGCAGACGTGAGTGAGTTGTTGAATCATTCAGTCAACTGATTCATTCAGGGAAGAGCAGACGTGAGTGAGTCGTTGAATCATTCAGTCAACCGATTCATTCAGGGAAAAGCAGACATGAGTTGTTGAATCATTCAGTCAACCGATTCATTCAGGGAAGAGCAGACGTGAGTGAGTTGTTGAATCATTCAGTCAACCGATTCATTCAGGGAAGAGCAGAAGTGAGTGAGTCGTTGAATCATTCAGTCAAGTGATTCATTCAGGGAAGAGCAGACGTGAGTGAGTTGTTGAATCAGTCAGTCAACTGATTCATTCAGGGAAGAGCAGACGTGAGTGAGTTGTTGAATCATTCAGTCAACTGATTCATTCAGGGAAGAGCAGACGTGAGTGAGTCGTTGAATCATTCAGTCAACCGATTCATTCAGGGAAAAGCAGACATGAGTTGTTGAATCATTCAGTCAACTGATTCATTCAGGGAAAAGCAGACGTGAGTGAGTTGTTGAATCATTCAGTCAACCGATTCATTCAGGGAAGAGCAGAAGTGAGTGAGTCGTTGAATCATTCAGTCAACCGATTCATTCAGGGAAGAGCAGACATGAGTGAGTCATTGAATCATTCAGTCAACCGATTCATTCAGGGAAGAGCAGAAGTGAGTGAGTCGTTGAATCATTCAGTCAACCGATTCATTCAGGGAAGAGCAGACATGAGTGAGTTGTTGAATCATTCAGTCAACTGATTCATTCAGGGAAAAGCAGACGTGAGTGAGTTGTTGAATCATTCAGTCAACCGATTCATTCAGGGATGAGCAGACGTGAGTGAGTTGTTGAATCATTCAGTCAACTGATTCATTCAGGGAAGAGCAGACGTGAGTGAGTTGTTGAATCATTCAGTCAACTGATTCATTCAGGGAAGAGCAGACGTGAGTGAGTCGTTGAATCATTCAGTCAACCGATTCATTCAGGGAAAAGCAGACATGAGTTGTTGAATCATTCAGTCAACTGATTCATTCAGGGAAAAGCAGACGTGAGTGAGTTGTTGAATCATTCAGTCAACCGATTCATTCAGGGAAGAGCAGACGTGAGTGAGTTGTTGAATCATTCAGTCAACCGATTCATTCAGGGAAGAGCAGAAGTGAGTGAGTCGTTGAATCATTCAGTCAAGTGATTCATTCAGGGAAGAGCAGACGTGAGTGAGTCGTTGAATCATTCAGTCAACCGATTAATTCAGGGAAGAGCAGACGTGAGTGAGTTGTTGAATCATTCAGTCAACCGATTCATTCAGGGAAGAGCAGAAGTGAGTGAGTCGTTGAATCATTCAGTCAACCGATTCATTCAGGGAAGAGCAGACGTGAGTGAGTTGTTGAATCATTCAGTCAACTGATTCATTCAGGGAAGAGCAGACGTGAGTGAGTCGTTGAATCATTCAGTCAACTGATTCATTCAGGGAAGAGCAGACGTGAGTGAGTTGTTGAATCATTCAGTCAACTGATTCATTCAGGGAAGAGCAGACGTGAGTGAGTTGTTGAATCATTCAGTCAACTGATTCATTCAGGGAAGAGCAGACGTGAGTGAGTCGTTGAATCATTCAGTCAACCGATTCATTCAGGGAAGAGCAGACGTGAGTGAGTTGTTGAATCATTCAGTCAACTGATTCATTCAGGGAAGAGCAGACGTGAGTGAGTTGTTGAATCATTCAGTCAACTGATTCATTCAGGGAAGAGCAGACGTGAGTGAGTTGTTGAATCATTCAGTCAACTGATTCATTCAGGGAAAAGCAGACGTGAGTGAGTCGTTGAATCATTCAGTCAACCGATTCATTCAGGGAAGAGCAGAAGTGAGTGAGTCGTTGAATCATTCAGTCAACCGATTCATTCAGGGAAGAGCAGACATGAGTGAGTTGTTGAATCATTCAGTCAACTGATTCATTCAGGGATGAGCAGACGTGAGTGAGTTGTTGAATCATTCAGTCAACTGATTCATTCAGGGAAGAGCAGACGTGAGTGAGTTGTTGAATCATTCAGTCAACTGATTCATTCAGGGAAGAGCAGACGTGAGTGAGTCGTTGAATCATTCAGTCAACCGATTCATTCAGGGAAAAGCAGACATGAGTTGTTGAATCATTCAGTCAACCGATTCATTCAGGGAAGAGCAGACGTGAGTGAGTTGTTGAATCATTCAGTCAACCGATTCATTCAGGGAAGAGCAGAAGTGAGTGAGTCGTTGAATCATTCAGTCAAGTGATTCATTCAGGGAAGAGCAGACGTGAGTGAGTCGTTGAATCATTCAGTCAACCGATTAATTCAGGGAAGAGCAGAAGTGAGTCGTTGAATCATTCAGTCAACCGATTCATTCAGGGAAGAGCAGACGTGAGTGAGTTGTTGAATCATTCAGTCAACCGATTCATTCAGGGAAGAGCAGACGTGAGTGAGTCGTTGAATCATTCAGTCAACCGATTAATTCAGGGAAGAGCAGAAGTGAGTCGTTGAATCATTCAGTCAAGTGATTCATTCAGGGAAGAGCAGACGTGAGTGAGTCGTTGAATCATTCAGTCAACCGATTCATTCAGGGAAGAGCAGACGTGAGTGAGTCGTTGAATCATTCAGTCAACCGATTCATTCAGGGAAGAGCAGACGTGAGTGAGTTGTTGAATCATTCAGTCAACCGATTCATTCAGGGAAGAGCAGACGTGAGTGAGTCGTTGAATCATTCAGTCAACTGATTCATTCAGGGAAAAGCAGACGTGAGTGAGTCGTTGAATCATTCAGTCAACCGATTCATTCAGGGAAGAGTAGAAGTGAGTGAGTCGTTGAATCATTCAGTCAACCGATTCATTCAGGGAAGAGCAGACATGAGTGAGTTGTTGAATCATTCAGTCAACTGATTCATTCAGGGAAGAGCAGACGTGAGTGAGTTGTTGAATCATTCAGTCAACTGATTCATTCAGAGAAGAGCAGACGTGAGTGAGTCGTTGAATCATTCAGTCAACCGATTCATTCAGGGAAAAGCAGACATGAGTTGTTGAATCATTCAGTCAACTGATTCATTCAGGGAAGAGCAGACGTGAGTGAGTTGTTGAATCATTCAGTCAACTGATTCATTCAGGGAAGAGCAGACGTGAGTGAGTTGTTGAATCATTCAGTCAACTGATTCATTCAGGGAAGAGCAGACGTGAGTGAGTTGTTGAATCAGTCAGTCAACTGATTCATTCAGGGAAGAGCAGACGTGAGTGAGTTGTTGAATCATTCAGTCAACTGATTCATTCAGGGAAGAGCAGACGTGAGTGAGTCGTTGAATCATTCAGTCAACCGATTCATTCAGGGAAAAGCAGACATGAGTTGTTGAATCATTCAGTCAACTGATTCATTCAGGGAAAAGCAGACGTGAGTGAGTTGTTGAATCATTCAGTCAACCGATTCATTCAGGGAAGAGCAGACGTGAGTGAGTTGTTGAATCATTCAGTCAACCGATTCATTCAGGGAAGAGCAGAAGTGAGTGAGTCGTTGAATCATTCAGTCAACCGATTCATTCAGGGAAGAGCAGACGTGAGTGAGTCGTTGAATCATTCAGTCAACCGATTCATTCAGGGAAGAGCAGAAGTGAGTGAGTCGTTGAATCATTCAGTCAAGTGATTCATTCAGGGAAGAGCAGACGTGAGTGAGTCGTTGAATCATTCAGTCAACCGATTAATTCAGGGAAGAGCAGACGTGAGTGAGTCGTTGAATCATTCAGTCAACCGATTCATTCAGGGAAGAGCAGAAGTGAGTGAGTCGTTGAATCATTCAGTCAACCGATTCATTCAGGGAAGAGCAGAAGTGAGTGAGTTGTTGAATCATTCAGTCAACCGATTCATTCAGGGAAGAGCAGACGTGAGTGAGTCGTTGAATCATTCAGTCAACTGATTCATTCAGGGAAGAGCAGAAGTGAGTGAGTCGTTGAATCATTCAGTCAACTGATTCATTCAGGGAAAAGCAGACGTGAGTGAGTTGTTGAATCATTCAGTCAACCGATTCATTCAGGGAAGAGCAGACGTGAGTGAGTCGTTGAATCATTCAGTCAACCGATTCATTCAGGGAAGAGCAGAAGTGAGTGAGTCGTTGAATCATTCAGTCAACCGATTCATTCAGGGAAGAGCAGACGTGAGTGAGTCGTTGAATCATTCAGTCAACCGATTCATTCAGGGAAGAGCAGACGTGAGTGAGTCGTTGAATCATTCAGTCAACCGATTCATTCAGGGAAGAGCAGACGTGAGTGAGTCGTTGAATCATTCAGTCAACCGATTCATTCAGGGAAGAGCAGACGTGAGTGAGTCGTTGAATCATTCAGTCAACCGATTCATTCAGGGAAGAGCAGACGTGAGTGAGTTGTTGAATCATTCAGTCAACCGATTCATTCAGGGAAGAGCAGAAGTGAGTGAGTCGTTGAATCATTCAGTCAACCGATTCATTCAGGGAAGAGCAGACGTGAGTGAGTCGTTGAATCATTCAGTCAACCGATTCATTCAGGGAAGAGCAGACGTGAGTGAGTCGTTGAATCATTCAGTCAACCGATTCATTCAGGGAAGAGCAGACGTGAGTGAGTCGTTGAATCATTCAGTCAACTGATTCATTCAGGGAAGAGCAGAAGTGAGTGAGTCGTTGAATCATTCAGTCAACCGATTCATTCAGGGAAGAGCAGACATGAGTGAGTTGTTGAATCATTCAGTCAACTGATTCATTCAGGGAAAAGCAGACGTGAGTGAGTTGTTGAATCATTCAGTCAACCGATTCATTCAGGGAAGAGCAGACGTGAGTGAGTCGTTGAATCATTCAGTCAACCGATTCATTCAGGGAAGAGCAGAAGTGAGTGAGTCGTTGAATCATTCAGTCAACTGATTCATTCAGGGAAAAGCAGACATGAGTGAGTTGTTGAATCATTCAGTCAACTGATTCATTCAGGGAAAAGCAGACATGAGTGAGTTGTTGAATCATTCAGTCAACCGATTCATTCAGGGAAGAGCAGACGTGAGTGAGTCGTTGAATCATTCAGTCAACCGATTCATTCAGGGAAGAGCAGAAGTGAGTGAGTCGTTGAATCATTCAGTCAACCGATTCATTCAGGGAAGAGCAGACGTGAGTGAGTCGTTGAATCATTCAGTCAACCGATTCATTCAGGGAAGAGCAGACGTGAGTGAGTCGTTGAATCATTCAGTCAACTGATTCATTCAGGGAAGAGCAGAAGTGAGTGAGTTGTTGAATCATTCAGTCAACCGATTCATTCAGGGAAGAGCAGACGTGAGTGAGTCGTTGAATCATTCAGTCAACCGATTCATTCAGGGAAGAGCAGACGTGAGTGAGTCGTTGAATCATTCAGTCAACCGATTCATTCAGGGAAGAGCAGAAGTGAGTGAGTCATTGAATCATTCAGTCAAGAGCAGAAGTGAGTGAGTCATTGAATCATTCAGTCAAGAGCAGAAGTGAGTCATTGAATCATTAAGTCAACTGATTCATTCAGGGAAAAGCAGACATTCAGGGAAGAGCAGAAGTGAGTGAGTCATTGAATCATTCAGTCAACCGATTCATTCAGGGAAGAGCAGAAGTGAGTGAGTCATTGAATCATTCAGTTAATTTGTGGCATTTTTGCCCCAAGCCCCTGATTACGGCATAATTTTCCAAAATGGCTGGTGTTTTAGTAAAGTGTGTGTGTGTGTGTGTGTGTGTGTGTCTCAGAGGTTTAAAGGCACAGAAGTGGACGTGGTGACAGAAGAGATCCAGGCTGTGAAAATACACGACCTGCCCAAAGAAAGCAAGATCGAGGCTGTGGATGAGGTACATCATCATCATCATCATCATCATCTTCATCATCATCATCTTCTTCATCATCATCTTCATCATCATCATCTTCTTCATCATCATCTTCTTCATCTTCATCCGTGTGGTTTCTCCTCAGGGTCCTCCGAAGTTCAGCAAGTCGATCCTGAAGAAGGGAGACAAGACGAACTTCCCCCGTAAAGGAGACACAGTGAGCTGCTGGTACAGCGGAGCGCTGGAGGACGGGACGGTGTTCGACACCAACATCCCCGCCTGTAAGACAACACACGCTTTATACATTATACATTATACATTTATACATTTAGACATTTATTTTAGGGCTGTAATCAACCAAAGAAAATCTTGGTCGACTGAAGTCAGGAAATTTTTGACTAAAACTGACGTTAGGGGAAAAAAATGTAAAATGAATAATCTGTGCACTGTGTGTGCTAGAGATGCAGCACTACAGTTAGTCCACGGTTCAACACACACCTCGGTTTATAACCACGGTTTCGGTTCGCTTCAGTTTTTTGCTCTTCTATTCTTAAGCAACAGGAACAGAGAGAGGTTGAGGAGAAAAAAAGAAAATCTTTTATTGCAATACTCTTTCTTTATTTTACTTAAAATAAATGAAAAAACTTACTTAAACTTAAAACTTTACTTTTAAAAAAAACCCTTGTACACATTCCTAGTGTATTGTGTAATATAAAATAAATATACATATAGATTTACACTGGCAGCTCAGAGCTGTACATGAGAATGAATGAATGTAAAAATAAAACACTTCAGACTTCACTATAAAATTACACTGATTCTTATTAAAGCTGCTGTATTAAAGTTCTTCAGTCAAGAGCAGTGAGGGATTTTCTCTTTGTCTTTTGTTGTTTTATTAACATTAAAAGGATAGTTCACTCAAAAATGAAAATTCTGTCATCAAGAAATGAATACAGGTTTGGAACAATATTAGAGTGAGTAAATAATGACATCATTTTAGAGGTGAACTGTCCCTTTAAGGCCAGTGTGTTCACTATAGACTGCGCCGCTGTCAATTAAAGACCTGCGCTCATCTAATATACACACACACACACACGATTTTACTAATGTTAATGTTTGTTTATGTTAACCTTGTGTGTATTTGACAGTATTAGCGCAGTAAGACGACTACTTAGTTCAGTAATCTCGTGTTTGACAAGCGTTTAGTGCGCGCGCTCGGAGAAGCGCATGTTAAACCGCGCACGTGAATGAGCCGGTAAGGCTTAAAAACACATGCAAATAATGAACTTTGGTGATTGTGAATAACTATAGTGTGCCGTGAGTATAACTCCACCACTGACCTGTGATGTGAATGTATGTCGTTGTTCAGTATTGGGATGGAGGCAAATGATAGAATTTGTAGAAAAATAATTAATTAAATGCAAAACCGATCATCGTATTTATTATTAGATTATATTGAGAATTGTGGCATCCCTAGTGCGCAGTATTTGGTAGCCTTGTTGTCTACCTAAATAAATTATAAATAAATTAGGGCTGTCAAAAGATTAATCGCATCCAAAATAAAAGTTTGTGTTTACATAATATATGTGTGTGTACTCTGTTAATTATTATTTATATATAAACACATACAAGCATGTATATATTTAAGAAATAAATATTATTTTTATATATAAAACATTTATATTATTATATAAATGTATATACATGCAAATATTTCTTAAATATATACATGAATGTGTGTGTATTTATATATAAATAATAATTAACAGAGTACACACACATATATTATGTAAACACAAACTTTTATTTTGGATGCGATTAATCTTTTGACAGCCCTAATTTATTTATTTATTTATTTATTTATTTATTTATTTATTTATTTATTTATTTATTTATTTTAGGGCTGTAATCAACCAAAGAAAATCTTGGTCGACTGAAGTCCTGACATTTTCAACTAAAACTGACGTTAGGGAAAAAAACGTAAAATGAATTAGCTGTGTTTACTGTGTGCAGTATTTGCTAGTCTTGTTTTCTGCCTAAATGAATTATGAATAAACATAAAACACTAGTGGGCTATTTACAGTATATTAAAAACCCCTTAACTCTCATTCTACATTTACTTCACTATATTACTATTACATCCTAATCTAGTCATGACAAACTATAAATCATTGGAAAGGTCTAAGACTCAAGAATACATATTTGTTGATGATTTTGCAGAAAATATATATTCTGGAAGAGTAATGGATTAATATATGACGAGAGTGTGCATCAAAAAATCTGTATCATTACAGGAGTTTTCACCTTTGTAACAAAAAGTCAACAACCACACTTTTAATCATTCAAACTTTGATTTTCATGCTAAAAGTTCATAACATAAACATTGATTCTAGTATTTAGCCAAAAATATTCAGAAAATAATATTATATATAGAGAATATCTAACTAGGACCTTTAGGAATCACCAGTTTTGGTGTTTAACCCCTAGTGGATTGTTGGAGGTTACGCAGCTAAAGTCTGACAGAAAACTCATTTTTTGTGTTTTTGACCTAATTTTTAACACAACTTGGTTAGAATTTTGGCTTTGACTTTGTCTTTTTTAGGCTGAACCTATAATAATTTATATATTTTTTAATAAAATACATAATATTTATTTTATTATATTTTTTTAACAATAAACTTAAATTTCAATAACTCTTATATATAGTTTAATTCTATGTTTTTTTTCCACTTCAGCAATAATCTGCCAAGTGTCTTCTTTTGAGGAATATGCAACATAATTTGGACATTGTTTTTGTCATATGTATTATAATAACTGACAGACAGAATCAGCTTCATGGCTGAGACACCAATAGACGATTCACTTAAAGCTTTTACTCTTAAACACAAAAGGCACGTCCACTTTAATAAAACAAGAATATTTATTAAACAAGCCAGATCAAGAGCAGAAAAAACTCTCACAATTAAATAAATAATATACAGAAAACTAGCCTTCAAGAA